>PVIA01001512.1:205047-274283 GCA_004024845.1 Tonatia bakeri
CACTGTGCCATCAACATTGCTGTGACCAGGAAGGATCCAGAGTCCTGGGTTCAAATCCTGACTCTGCTGCTTCCTAGCTGAGTGATGTTGAGCAGACCACTTAATCCTTCTGAGCCTCATGGTCCACCTTTGTCACATGGGGATAGTAAAACTTTCTTCCAGAGTAATGAGGATAAAATTTTTTAAGTGTCTATAAAGCCTCTTGCATAGTTCCCAGCCCATGGTGGGGCAGCTGTCTTGGAGCGGGCAGGAAGAGGTGAGAGAGGCTGAGAATTATGACTGGAAGGCTGGAATGACCTTCTGGGACTTTGATTGCCAAGTTCGGAAATATGTTCTTTGTAGGTAGTGTGAGGAGAGCCACGCTGCAGTGTAGGTGGGTGGGGGTCCTTGGGCAGAGAACCAGCAGGATGCTCTGCATCTTTTGGTCACCAGGGGTCGCTCCCGCTCCACGATCGCTCAGCCCTTCCCACCTCGACTCCTCTAGGGGGAAGAGCCCCAAACCCGGCAGGGCGGAGGGGACAGGGAACTCTGCTGGGGGAGTCAGGGTGCTGTGGGCGTCTGAATCGTTCGCCCTCAGAGGAACACAACTGAACGTTGCCCTCTTCCAGAGCCCGGGGTTCCAATGTGTTCCAGAGAAAAGCCCCAAGGTAAGAAGCTGGGTCCCTGCCTCATATTTTAGTTGTTTCACGAGCCTACTATCTTGGTCCTGAAGACAACCAGATGAGATCAAATCAGCTCCATCCGCAATTAACAGATGGGGAAACTGAGGCTCAGAGAGGCAATCCTTGGCTCCAAGGCCTGACCTCCGGAAAGGGGCAGCATGAGGGTTCCAGTTCCAAAATCCAGGATCTTTCTGAGCCCCTAAGGTTTGCCAGGCACCATGTAAGCACCAAGGTAGGAGGGCAGTGAGTGCCACGAGGCGGGGGTGGTGGAGATGGGGCATTAAAAGTGACGGCTGCAAAAGGGGTAAGAGTAACCTCTGCCCTGCTCCTGGGCCCAGTGCCCAGCGCCCTGCTGGCAGAGCCTCACCCTTCCTTCCAGGTCCAGAGGTGTGGCAACACACTTGGGCTGATGGGAAACCCCGTGCTTTTATTTTATTTTTTAATATTTTACTTATTTATTTTTAGAGATAGGAGAAAGGAAGGAGAAAGAGAGGGAGAGAAACAATCAGTTGCCTCTCAAGCACCCCCAACTGGGGACCTGACCAGCAACCCAGGCATGTGCTCTGACTGGGAATTAAACGAGCAATCTTTTGGTTCACAGGCCAGCACTCAAGCCACTGAGTCATACCAGCCAGGGAGAAAGCCCATGATTTTAAATAGAATAGTATGTTGTCAGAGCTTTGGGAGGAGGAGTGATTAATTCTGGGGGGAGGGTTGTGTGGGAATAGAGGAACTGGCACTTAAAGATTTTTTCAGCTGGACCTTGAAGAATGAGAAGGATCCCAGGAGATGGGTGTGGGGAAGGGGGCAGTTCCCCCAGGCAGAGGGGCAAAGGCAGGGAGGCTGAACACCACTTTGAGGTCAGTTGGGAGAGGTATGCTGGGAAGAGGGTGGGAAGGTCCTTAGAGGCCCCACGGAGGCAGGTTAAGACCTGATTCTGAGGTGTGCGCGTGCTTAGGAAGGTGCTGACCATGTAGCAGACCAGCGAATCCATCAGGAGTCCACCCCTGGGTGGGGGTGGGGCAGTGGTCTGGGCCAGGGCAGAGGCAATAGGGATGAGAAGAGGAGGAGGAAGAGAGAGGGAGGAGGCTGAGAACACAGACCCCAGCGACTGCAGGGGAACAAGGTGTGCAGAGTTCCTGGCTCTGGCAGCTGGGTGGAGCCATTCCCTGGAAAAAAACAGGAGATGCTGACATGTGACGGGTAGGGGTTGCAGAGTTTGAGGTGCTGAGGGACCCTGGGCGGGAGATCTGGAACCATTTGCATGGAGCCTGGCTGGGTGAAAGAGCTCTCCCAGGGGGCGGGTGCTGGGGAAGAGGAGTCATGGAGAGAAGCTGGCAGAGGAACTTCAGGGCTGCAGAGCCCAGGGTCTCCAAAGCCAAGAGAAAGGAGAGTGCGGCGGCTGGTGGGGGTGGGGGAGGGCTCAGCAGCACCCAGTGCCAGTGGAAGATGGGTTCAGAAACCAGAGGAGAAGGCATTGCCTTTGCAGGGTTCGACAGCCCCATGCTCCTGGCGGCAGGAGTCACAGGACCCCAAGGCAGGCACCCACAGCTTTGGGGAGTGATGTTTATAGACCTGCAGTGTGGCAGGGGGCGGGAGGGAGTGCAACAGTAGGGACCAGAGACCAGAAGAGGCCATCAGGGTCCCAGCCCAGGTCTCACAGCAAAACGACCACTGAGAAGAGCAGGCGCTGGACCTGAGCGCCCCCAGGCACTGCCCTCACCCCTGGGCAGCGATGCCGCCTTGAACTACTGTCCGGGGCTGAGCCTGTGAGAGTGACTCAGAAAAGCCATTGCAGGAGCAGGTAGGGGGACCACGGGAGAGAAGAGAAAGCCAGAACAGAGGGACCCACCATGGCAGTGTTGCCTGCTCAGCCAGCACTCCCAGATGCCCCAGAGCTGGGGGCTGGGGACACAGGCAGGAAACACACACTATCTGATGTGTTCCCAGCTCCTCTGCCCTCCGCCTTTAGGCCCCGCCCTTCACAGTGAGTTGAGGAACAGAAGCTGAGCCTGTGGGTACAGTGCAGTGTTAGGCGTGAACACCTGCATTCAAATCCTGCTTCCATTCCTTAGCAGCTCTGCGACCCTGGGCAGTTACCAAAACCCTCTGTATTCCAGTTTTCTCATCTAGCGAGTGGAGGTAATGACAGTTCCTAGTTCACAGGGTTATTGTGAGGATTAAGTTCATGAATGCACTGGAGTCCTTAGAACAGTGTCTGGCTTATGGTAAGGGCTGTGTTTGGGGTCAGCTATGACTTCTTCACATTCGAAGGTAATGACTCATTTTTAAATGCCTGCAGGCAGCCCCTCTCCCTGAGTTGCAGTTACAGCGTCTGAACCTGAAGATGCAGGTGCTTGTCCCCTGAAAAAGGCGAGAAGTAATTTCCAGGCCTCAGAGAAGGCTTCCCAGTGGTGAGGTGTGGGGGAGAGGCCCTGGGTGGGGGCTTGCATGTTCCTCACTGGCAGCTGTGCAGCCTGGGGCTAAGCTGCTCATCCTCTCTGAGCCTCTAGGGCCTCATCTGGAGCGAATGCAAAAAGGGAGAATGTTCTGGAGAGCCTGGTACTTAGGAGGCATGCCTGCAGGTCGTCCACAGACACTTACAGTGTGCCGACTGTGTGCCAGGCACTGCTAGGACCTAGTTACCTGCAGTAACTAGGCAGACGTGGTCCACCCTCAGGGGCTGATGTGCAGTGCGGGGAGGGGGAGACACAAAACACGCGGCCACAACAGGGACTCTCAGGAAAGGGAGATGTCACCCACTGGGGGCTCAGGTCAGACCTTGGAGCTAAGAGCTGAGGGCCGAGTGGGAGATTTTCAGGTGAAGGGCTACTCAAGGGAGAAGGGCATTTCTGACAACAGGGAAGAGCAGGTGCAAAGCCCTCGCTGCAAGAGCGTGGCACAGGTGAGGAGCTGGGAGAAGGCCGAGAGCTCCCAGAACAGAGGGCATGAGGGCCTGGGAGGTGAGGCACTCCGTGAACCACAGCACTCACCTGGTGTGGTGGGAATCCTGCCTTCTCTCTCATGACCTAACTGAGCTTGAACCCCACTCAGTGCCCCCCCACACACACACATGAGGTATTCATCTGGGCCTAGCCCACACCTCCTGCCACCCCCACCTCCCACGGCCATTGCCTCCCATCTGGACCGCTGCAGCCTTCAGCCCTCACCCCCACAAGCAGGGTGTACCTCTGAGCACGGTAGTCAAGCCCTTCCTGTCAAAACCCTGCACCGACTCATACAGCACTTGGAATCAAACCAGAAGCCCCAACATTGCCACAAGGTCCTCATGGCCAGCCCTCACTTCTCTGCTCTCTCTCCTTGCCCACTCTCTCCGGCCACACTGCCTCCTGCCTGCTGGTCTGACTCAGGCCCTAGTCTTTGCTGTTCCTGCTCGCCCAGCATGCCCTCTCACAGATACTATGAATCTCATTTGCTCATGTCCTGCAGGTTTTGCTCAGATGTCACCTCCTCCCAGAGGCCATCCCTGACCACCCTATAAATTGCTCCTCTGTCACTCTCTACCCCTTCCCTGTCTCAAGTTTCCTGCCTGATCATACATGACCTGCTTCTTTATTCTGCTGTTTCTAGCACCAGGATGCCAGCTCCAGGAGAGCAGGAACCTTGTCTTCATCACTGCTGGGTCCCCAGAACCAACAACAGTGCATGGCACGTAGTGGGTGCTCCATCATGATTCTCTGGCTGGATGGCTGGATATAAAGATGAATGCATTTGTTGAGCTCCTAATGTATGCCAGGCTCTCTGCTGGGGACTCAGAGATGAACCAGACCCATCCCTGCCAGCAGGAAACTTCCGGTTTAGTTGGGGGACAGACACAGGAATACACAACAACCAGTGCGCTTGAGGCCGTGGCACTGGGAAGCTGAGGGCTGTGGGGACCCCAAGGAGAGCCTGGCCAAGCCTGGGGAGGAAAGGGGACAAGAGGGGCACTTCCAGCACCACCCAGGCTTCAGGCTCGAGGAGAGCAGAGGGTGGGAGGGCTCCCACTCCTTTCAGGAGAGCACCTACCCCAACGGGTCCTCGGAAGCGGACCTCCCCGGAGCTGAGCAGCCCCCGGGTGCTGCACGGTTTCTGCTGCAGCTGTTCTAAGAAGTCTTGGAAGTTGTAGGAGCCAGGCCCCAGCTTTTCCTTCTGTCCCAAGAGAAGAGAGAAGGTGAAAACCTTACACCTGGGGATGTCCACGCAGGAAGGAGCCTGGGGATGATGGTGTTCCTTAAAGAGTGAGCTCTACCTGGGCCCTGGAGGACACTGAGGCCACCCCTGGAGTGGGGAGGGGTACGGCCTACGGACCTCACCTGCAACCTCTTCTGTTTTATGATGGTCTGGTACTGGAAGTGAGGCATCTGGGTCAGCCTCGTGGCTTCCTGGGCCTTGGCCCAGCCTGTGCCCACCTCCTTCTTCAGCTTTTTCTTGCTGAAGCAGGTGCTCTTGCAGCCATAGGTCCCAGGTCCTATGTGGGACTGAGTCAGAGCACAGTCAGGGCTAAGGCAGCTACACGCACTCAGTCCACCCACAGGGCAAGTTCACACGAAGCTGCCACCCTGACCTGGGTGTGACCTGCCTCTCTGTGGGCACACCGGCAGCACCAAGCCTGGCACCACAGTGCCACCATGAGTTCCTCTGTCACTGGCCCCTCCCTCTTCAGGGAGGAGTAGTAACTCACTCAAGAATCCCCAGCCAGTCAGCACTAGAGATGCGAATGGAACCCAGGTCTCTGTGGCCCCAGTTCATGCTGTTTTCACTAGAGCCCTGTCTCGGCTCTCAACCAGCCTGAACGCCGAGGACTAGGGGCATAGAGAGGTGTAAGGCACGTCGCTTCCATGGCTCGGCTCACCCACCATGCTGGGGGACTCTGAGGGCTGAGGCCTGACCATCTGGGAGAGTCGGCGCAGCTGGGCACACTCACCACATCCACCGAGTACAGCCTGGAGTAGGGGGCCTCCGTGAAGGTGCTCATCTTCTTCTGCTTGGGGTGGACAGCAGAGACATCAAATCTGGGGAAGGACACAGGCCCAGTGAGAGCCTGGCGCCTGGCACCCAGCCCTGGCAGGAGCGGTTCTGGGATAGGGAAGGTGCCTCTAGAACTAGCCCGTGAAGGGTGAGCAGAGCTGCCCCCACCTCAGGGTCTTCATCCTTCCTGGTTATCTCTCCCTGGATCCCTGGATACCCCCCTTGCCCAGTCCCCTCCCCCCTGCTGGGAGCCTTTACTCAAAAGCCATTTTCTCAGTGCAACCCTACCCCACCCTCCAGCACTTATCAGGTCCTCCTCCCAGCTTTCTTTTCCTCATAGCCCCTACCAGTATCCAACATTGTATACATTTTTGTTTTTGGTTTATAATCCATTCCAAACACCCTACCCCACACAAACGCAAACCCTGAGTCCAAGGTTTTGCTAATTGCTGTCTCCCCAGATGCTACAACTGTGCCTGATACATAGTAGGTGATATATGAGGGGGGACCCAAAAAAATCCTGGAAATATCTTCTGGAGGGTGGCCTCTCTGTGTAGTACAGGCTTCCCATGCTAAGTGTTGTAGGAACCCATCTGTATCAGTGTACCAGCTGGCGTTGCTGTGAGAGGCAGCGTTCCACTTAGGTGGAATTTTTTTGAAGACTCGACGCATTTGTCCATTTCATGATGGGTGATTACAAGCACACCTACCCAGACCCCACTGAGTGTTCAGCAGGTCTGGACCAAAAACAGAATTGACCCCATGCCCACCTTCCCTATTCACCAGATCTCACCCCAAGCGACTATTGTCGTTTCCCCAATGGAAAAAGTCCTCAAAGGGAAACATTTTGCTGATGTGGGTGAGGTAAAACAAAAAACGGCAGAAACACTCAAAGGGATCAAAATCAACAAGTTCAAAAACTGTTCTGAGCAGTGGAAAAATGTCTCACTAGGGGTACAGCATCAAACTAAGAGTACTTTGAAAGTGACTGAAGTTTAAATGTGAGAATAAATACACTGTTTTTTACAAATAAGTTCCGGGTTTTGGGGGGAGATATATATATATCTCCAAAATCATATCTCCAAAATCATATATCACCTATATCAATTATATGATTCATCCATATGTATGAATATAAAATAGGTGGTGTCAGATGTATGTGTATATGCGACATGAATATACATGTATGTACAACTCCGTATCATAGGTATGTGTGAACAAAGAGGCACCTGGGCTGAAACCCTGCCCACCACTTTTAAGCTGCGCGACTTGCAATGGGCCAGGCCACTCGGCCTCTCTGAACCTGGCACCTTATGGGCGCTTTTGAGGTGGTTTTAAATAACTTAACAACGGTGATGAACGGACCTCTGGGCAGGGAAGCGCAGCAGATAGTCCAGCCCCCCTCCTACAGCCCCCGCCCCCTCCCGCAGGCTCTGGCCGTGCTGCGAGGGCCCGCTCTCCCTCCGGTCCTCTAGCCCAGCCCCACCTGTGGCTCTGCACCCCGAAGGGCGCCCCGCTGAACTGCTTCATGGCCATGGTGCTCGCTGGCCCGCCCGCAGCAGCGAGGCCCTTGCCTCTTCGCGGGACTCCGCAGGACTTCTCCCCGCAGCGGGACGCGGGCCGCTGGTCGCTACCACAGCAACGGAGCCTTGAGATTTGTGATTCGCCAGAGAACTGTGGCCGCGTCTCTGCCCACGTGGCTCCCCCGCCGGCCTGCCCGCGCTGGGCCCTGACTTTTTTCTTTTCTTTTTCTTTTTTTTTAAGTCTTTATTTATTTATTTTCTAGAGAGAGGAGAAGGGAGGGGGAGAAAGAAAGGAGAAGAAACATCGACGGGTGAGAGAAACGTCCATCAGCTGCCTCTCACATGCCTCCACCCAGGGCATTCCGCTGAGACCCAAGGAAGGCCCGACTCGGGTGAGGATGGCACCTGGTCCCTCCTCCACTTCGGGGAGAGAAGGAGAGCCAGAGGGGGAAGGCACGGATAGGGCTGCAGAGAGGGAAGGAACGGTTGAAAGGGTAGAGTCAGGACTCATCCTCCTTCAGACATCCCTCAAAAACACGCTCACCTCGATCTGCGGAGGCTGTACAGGGTGCGTGGGACCCGCATGAGGTCCCAGTCCTGAGAATCTAGTGCGAACAAGAATGACCACAGAGTGTGGCCAGGCCTATGAGAGAGGAAGGTCTCTGACCCAGCCTGTGGGTGGGTAGGTCAGGGAAGGCTCCCTGGAGGAGGAGCATCCCAAACTCATGACTGAAGTATATGTATGACCTACTAGGTAAAGAAAGCAGTTGAAAGTATGTGCTCTCCTCTCTCCTCCATGTTTATCTGGAACAGCAGAGAGCCACATCTCACTTATGATGACAAGATGTGAGTCAGAAGTAGGACTTCCTTTGCATCTAGCCCATGGTGGAACTGGACCACTGGGGCGTGGGTCTCCTTTCAGGCCCCACCCAATGCCCTTCTGACATCCAGTGTAGCATTTTTTTTTAAAGATTTTATTTATTTATTTTCAGAGAGAGGGGAAGGCAGGGAGAAAGAGGAAAGAAACATCCATGTGTGAGAGAAACATCAATCAGTTACCTCTTGCAAGCCCCCACATGGGGGCCCGGCCCACAACCCAGGCACGTGCCCTGACCAGGAATCAAACCAGTGACCTTTTGGGTTTGCACGCCAGAGCTCAATCCACTGAGCCACACCGACCAGGGCCAGTATAGTATTTAAATAGGAAGTTCGGACCCCCAGCACAGCCACGAAGCTTGGGCACCAGGCTAGGCAGGCACACAGCCACGGCTGCTGAGCTGAACACGCACAGAACAGACGCCTGGGTCATCCCAGCACAGACTCCGCCCCTTCCCAACTGTGCCACTTGGGGCAAGCACTTCCTTTTCTGATTTTCATCTTTCTTACCCATAAATAAAGCTAATAATCTCTGTCTCTCCAGAGTGCTGTGAGAATTAAATGAGCGGATTTAGGTGTTCTCCTGGCAAGTGGCAGAAGCTCAGTAAGAGGTCATTACCTGCCCTTGGAAAGGCACCTTCAGAAGGTCCAGGGCAGAGACTGGGTCTCATTCACTCCTGGGGTAGTACCTGGCACATAGTAAATGCTCACTAAATATTTGTCAAATGACAAGTGAACAAGTAAATGAATCTAGTCCAACTTCCCGTGAGTGCATGAATCCTCAAAGGGACTCATGTTTGAATCCTGGCCCTGCTGCTTTCTAGCTGCTGACCTTGGGCAAGTTACCCCGGCCGAGGTTCAGTTTCCTCATCTGCGACATGAACATGGGACTGCAGCCTCCTGGAGGAACTGCGTTCCTGTGTCAGTGAGGTGTGGCTGTGTACACTACCAAGTCCTGTGCATGGGGAGTCGTTGCGACCAGCCCTGGGCCTGCTCAGGTACTCTCAGGGTGGGCCAGACCCACCTGGGCAGCTTCTATCCCACCCTGAGCCTCTCAGTTGTAGGACTCATGGAGGAGTGACCACTGGATGTGGGCCAAGGTCCACTGGGCTGGGAGTCCTGGCTGCCAGACAGACCAGAGCAGGCCAGGGTGAGTCAGCTGTGCAGCGAGGCAGCCTTCGCTGGTCAGTCCACAGCCTCCTCACCACAGCAGCTCAGCTCACTCTCCCTCTCTGATAGGCAGTGCTGCAAGCCTCCTCCCACCTGCATTACACAGAAGAGGAAACTAAGGCTCAGACAGGGAAAGTTATTTGCCCTGGTCACATCTAGTGAGGTATGGGATCAGACAGTGGGTAAGGAACCCATAACTGGGGTTGGGAGTTCCCTGGCTGAAAGAGTTTCTAACTCTTCTCTCCCTCTTTCTCCTTCCCTTCTCCTCTCTCTACAAATACATACATAAAAATCATAATTAAAAAAAAAAAAGCCCTGACTGGTGTCATTCAGTGGATTGGGCATCATCCTACAAACCAAAAGGTCGCCAGTTCACTACCCAGTCAGAGCACATGCCTGGGTTGCAGGCCAGGTCCCCAGTTTGGGGAGTACAGGAGGCAACTAGTTGATATTTCTCTCCCTCTTTTTCCCTCCCTTCTCCTCTCTCTAAAAATAAATAAAATCTTTAAAAAAAAATTCTAACTCGCTTGATTGGGAGTAAGGGGGAGAAAACTGTACTTGAACATTCATTTAAATTAAAAAAAAAATTCTAACTCATCCAGATTCTGGAGGCATCTGTGTTATCAGTCGAGTCAGGTCAAGCTTCTCGGCCAGGACTCAGGCGTCCGTGACGGGGCTGTGGCTGCTGCTCAGTCCTCATCCCCACCCTCTCCTGTCCACGCTCTGTGAGCTTTGCCCGTGTGGGCCACTCTGTCCCCACACACACCCTGCACTGCAGACCTCCTGGCTTTTCATGTGCCTTTCCTGCTGTCCAGGTACAGCTCCTACTCACCTTCTCCGTCAGGTCAAAAGCCATGATGTAAAGCACACAACGAAAACTGGAAAAAATAACAAGAGTTGGGAAGGTTGTAGAGAAATTGGAATATTTGTGCATGGCTGGTGGGAATGTAAAATGGTGCAGCTCTTACGGAAAACAGCATAGCAGTTCTTCAAAAAATTAAACGTAGAATTACCACACGAACAAGCATTTCACTTCTGGGAATATACCCTAAAGAATGAAAAGCAGGGTCTCAACTAGATGTTTGTATATCCATGTTCATAGCAGCATCGTTCCTGTGTTCATAGTCAAGAGGTGGAAGCCACCCTCCTGGGGTGAATGGATGAATAGATAAACAAAAGGTATAATATACATACAATGAAATATTCAGCCTTAAAAAGGAAGGACATTCTGACATATGCCACGATGTGGATGAACATTGCCGACATTAGTCTGAATGAATAAGCCAGACACCAAAGGGCGAATGTTATATTATCTGTTTATATTACACTCATTTGACGTAGGTAAAGTAGCAAGTTAGTTGAGACAGCCGTTGAATGAGGGGTGGAGGCACTGCCCCAGGGGCTGGGGCAGGAGGGGCTGGGGAGTTGCTGCTCCATGGGGGCGGAGTTTCAGTTCGAGAAAGTGAGAAAGTTCTGGAAGTGGATGGTGGTGATGGCCACACAACAGTGTGAATGTACTTAATGCTACTGCACTGTACACTTAAAAATGGCTAAAGTGGTCAATTTGATGTTAAGTGTGTTACCACAATAAGTACTTTGTAAAAAGCCGAACACTCTGGGATCCTTCCTGGTCCTTCCGAGCAGGTCAGAGTTCATTTTTTGTCTCCTAGTCTCCAGAAATTCATAGTAACAATTTCTCATTAAATTATTGAATCGTATACTTGAAAATTACAGGGAAAATAGCACCAGAATGTTGTTTTTTGTTTATTTTTTATTGTTCAAGTCAAATATTTTTTCTAAGTTTACTAGTTGGCTGTATTTCCTCTTTTGAAAATGAGGCTCTGTTTTTCAGAAAGTGGAACAGCAGGGTCTCCAGGAGCCCGGCCCCAGTGAGAAGAGGGACGGGAGCGGCTCGGAAGGTCAGACGCTCCCAAAGCCAAGCACCGCAGGATGAACAGCCTTGTAGCAGGAAGCACAGCCCAGCCGTCTGGAGAGTAGTGAACCTACACTTTCCAAGGCCTCGGGTGGGGTGCAGGATGGGCTGGGGACCAAGGGTAAGGAGTGGGCACTGGCAGTTATGCAGAGTGATACCAGGTTTACCCGTGACATCTCCCCTGCCCCTGGGTGCGAGGATGTCACCTTCACGTCAGAGATGAGGAAAGTCCGAGGTGTGAAATTATAAAGGTCACACAAACTTTAGCGGTGGAGAACCAGCATTAGAACCAGCACCATAGAGTTCCCGGGTCTTTCCAATGGGGCCAACTGCAGGGCAGAGAGGAGGCATCAAGATCCCAAGTGCAGAAGGCTGATGAATAAGGCTGAAGGAAGAGCCGGAGGGGGGTGGCAGGCTGTGTTCCGAAGAAGGAGGACACTGGGGCACTATGGTGAGGATGGGACAGCAGCAGGAGTGAGAGGGGCTGACGCAAGCAGCTGGAAGGGCCACTCCTGACTCTCCTAGTCAGCGAGCTCACTCAGGGCGGGTGGCGCAGTGCCCACCCAGGAGGGCCTGGCTGAGCACGTCTCAGTGCTGCGACTTCGGCAAGTCCTTTTTCCCCCTGAGCCTCAGTTTCTTCAGCAGAGAATGAAAATACGCCTTTTGCCATGCGCCGGGGTTTGTGCGTCCGCATTTGGCAAAGCACCTGTTTGTCGGGCACACCTGGTCTTGCAGTGCAGGCGTCTAAGAGCCGCAGAGCAGCGAAAGCGGAAACACCCACAGGGACCCACCCACCAGCGGGAGGCGCCCGAGGACCCGGAGGTGGCCGCGCCCTGGGCCGCCGAGCGCTGACCTTCGCCTCCCGCGCCGGGCTCCCTCCGGTGGGCCCCTCATCCACTTCCCTCCGCAGCCCCCGGGGCAAGGGCCAGGTCCGGGGAGCAGGGGGGCAGACATGGCGGACTCCGAGGCTGTGGCCGAGGACCTGGACGCCCTCATCGACGACCTGGACTACCTCCCGGGCCACTTCCACCTAGAGATGCAGCTGAACTTCGAGCCACGCTCGCCAGCCTCACTCCGCGCCCGAGACCTGAAGCTGCAAAGGGATGGCCTGCAGCAAGAGCTCGAGGTAGCTGCTGCCCCGCAGCGCGCGGCGGTGCGCCACCTCCTGGGCACTTTTGCCTTCTACCTGGAAGAGGTGGACGAAGCCAGAGAGCGCTTCCTCGAGGTGGCCCGTGAGGACCCAGGCAACCTCAACGCCTGGGCCAATCTGGCACACGTGTATGGGCGACTAGGGAATGAGGAAGAGGAAGAGGCTTGTGCTGGGAAGCTGTCCAGCCTCATGGGCCTGGCGGCTGACCCCAAGGTCGACGGGGACCCCCAGCTCCGAGCCGCGCGCTGCCTGGCGGAGCAGGGCTATGCACACGGCTTTGACGTGGGCTGCGCCAGCCCGGAGGAGCACGCACAGGTGCTGGCGGCGGGCATCGCGCTCTACGACAAGGCGCTGAGCTACGGGCAGCAGGTGGGTGACCCTACCCTAGGCTGGGAGGGCTGAGGTCCTGGCCCTAATGTCTACAGGGATGCACCCCCAAGACCTCCCAAACCCTGGCCTTTGGCTCCCGGGGAACTTCCAGATGTGCCTCTCCTAACCAGCATCGCCATTGGGCCCCAGACCAGGTCTGTAGCTTTTCTCTGCTGGACTAGGGCGGACCCTCTTCCCAGCGAGGCAGCCTGTGTAGGTGTTTGTTCTGGCAGCACCACAAACTCAACTTGGCCAACTTGTGCCTCTCACTGTACCCCTCCCAGCAAGTACCTGTCCATGTGTCTGTGCACACCCACCTAAGCAAAGGCTCAGCCAGACATCCCACCAGAAATTTGGGCTCCTCGACCCCTCTCCCCACCCATTCAGACCTCACATCCTATCCATTCTGCCTCCTCATATCTCTGAGGTCTGCCCCCTCCTATCCAGCCGCCATCATTCCCTGTCGGGACCAGCGTCATCGCCATCATCCTGCTGAGTTCCTGCCCTCTGGTTTGACCCTTCTGCCTGGTCCTCCACCCTGCTGCCCGTGTCAAGTCTTGCTGGCCACGTCCCTCAGCTGCTTATTACCCCCAGGGACTCCCCACTGCCTGGCAGATGAGTCCAAGGCTCTGCGGCGGGCATTTGAGACCCTGTGCCATCTCTGCCCTCCCTCTGCCATGTCCCCCTCCAGCCAGACTTTTCTCGTGCTCAACTCGCCCTCACTCACCCTGAGCCAGATCCCCTTGTCACTCTCTCAGCCTCTTTCTGAGGTGCCCCCTCCTGCTCACCTTTGCCCAGAAGGCTCTCACAGTCCTGGACATCCCTCCACTGACTTCTCCAGGCTGCATCACGTGCCCTCCGGGCTCCCATAGCACTGCTCACACTGTGCATTTACATCTGTCTCCCCAACTCAACCTCAAGGTCTTTGAGAATGAGGATACCTGTGTGGCCTACCACTCTAAACCCGACCCCTGGAACGGTGCCTGCTACACTGTGGCACTCTCCAAAAATGTATCTTGAATGAACGTGGGAGCAGCATAGTGCCTGGCAGTAAATAGACAAGTACTAGGTGTATTAATTACCTATTGCTGCATAACAAATACCCTCCAAAGCTTAGCAGCTTAAAGCAATAAGCATTTATTATGTCAGGGTTTTTGTGGGTCAAGAATCCAGGTGTGGCTTAGCCGGGTGCCTCTGGGCGGCGGCCTTGTCTGAAGGCTCCCTTGTCTCCTTCCGGGCTCCTTCGCTTGGCAGCTGACAGGATTCAGTCCTCACTGGCTGTGGCCAGAGGCCTCCCTCAAATCCTTGCCACGAGGACATCCCATCATTTTTGCTACATTCTGCTCAGTAGAAGCAAGTACACAGGTGTAGCCCTCACTCAAAGGCAGGGGGATGCACAGGGCACAGATGTCAGGAGGTCGGGATCACTGGGGCTGTCTCAAAGGCAGCTTGCATTGGATGACAGGTGAATATAGAGCATTGTGCTCCCCGCTACAGTGGAGGGACCCTCAGTTCAGAGGCATACCATGAGTTTTCTGGGAAGGCTCAGCACAGGCAGAGTCGAACTGACAACAATGGCATTTCAACAATGGTTTAGATCCGAGATGTTCAAATAACAGTGTGCCTTCACACCGGGCTCCCCTCACAAAGCTTCCGTGCACCTCCTTGGAGCCTCTTCCACAAAATCTCATGGCTTCGGAGAGGAAATGTGGGGTCCATACCCCACAGGGTGCGGGGTGGAGGGCATGGACTTAGTAGGAGCAGTGTGGGGTGCAGGTGAAGACGGGAGACTCTGGTCGGGGGGTCCAGGTCCAAATCCCACCTACTCCATGCTCCCTCACCTCCAGTTGGTCCTTAGCACCACTGAGCTTCTATTTCCCTCTCTATAAAATGGGGTTACTGGTGGTACTCATGTCCTTGGCTTCCTCACCTGTAAAATGAGGACATGCTCATCTGGTCAGTGTTGTAACTGAGAGTTGATATGTGGAAAGCAACTGGAACAGAGCCTATACGGAGACCTCAGGACCACGGACACCCCTATCTTTCCCGGCCTGGGAGACTCACCTCCCAGGTGTCTCTGTGGCCAATGAGTGGGGCCAACAGGTCTCCTGTTTTAAAGCCAGAGCCTGAGGCCCCAAATGCCAGCTGCCCTTGGTGGGAAGGCACGGCCAGCTTTGTTTGCACTGAGTGTGGTCTTGGCAGCAGCTCGGGGCCTAAAGATCCCAGGGCTAGGAGCCAGGAGGACTGCGGGGGGGTCTTCTGCTGTCTGGGCTGTGATTTCCCCAACTATGAAATGGGGGGAGGGAGGGGACTGGGTGGTCTCTACAGTCCCTCCCTGCTCTCCCGAAGAGGTCCACTTGGGGAAGGCGCCCTGGAGGTGAGCAGGGAGGCAGAGGTCGGGCATAGGAACGGACTGGAGGCTGACTACTTAGTCCCCGGCAGGGGTCACCTACCCAGAGGTGCCTCCCAGAGGAGAAGGTGTCAAGCAGGCCACTGCCCAGTGCCCCAGGGACAGAGCCGACTGCCTCAGGTGGGAGGTGGCCCCCAGGCTGTGTGCTGAGTCCTCAGGCCTGCCCCTGCTGCTCCCCAGGTCTGGACAGAGAGGCTGTAGTCACTCCCCCCACTGCCAGCAGATCCCAGGAGAAAGCTGGGGGGTTGGAGCTCGATTTTGTCATCTGAGGACTAGAAGAGGTGGTGCTTCTAAAGTGGCTGGCACAGAGTAGGTGCTCAAGAAATAGCAGCGGTCGGGATGATGCTGATGATTTCTTTACAGTTAAAGGAGGTTGGGTTCAAGCCCTCAAGTCTCATTACTGTGCTGTGTGGCTCTGGACAAGTCACTTTCGTCTCTGGTCTCAGTGTCTGCTGCGTGAATGGTAAACAGTAGTGATCTCAGTTCACTGATTATCTGATTGAAGTGGGAGGTGAAACTGTGCATAAGCTGGTCAATTCTGGGCATGTCTCTGAGGCATACATTCAGCATCTTAACATTTATTGAGCCCCTGCTGTATGCCAGGCCCTATCTTTAAGACACTCACGGACAAAGGGAAGAGATAACATTTGTTCCTTCATTCACTAGTCTTGCCTGGGCCCCTCCTCTGGGAGCAGGAGCCAAAGGGACAAGTCAGAGATGTGTCTACGACAGGCTGAGGTCACAGGCACTCATTACATGGCCTGTGCCGTGGGGCAGTCACATCTGAGTACTGAAGGACCGTACTTTCCGAACTAAAACAGGCCCCCAGAGGCTGACAAGGGATGTGTGCTTTGAGGACATCAGGACCAATGTTGGAGTCCGCAGTGACCTGGGGAGTCCAGGTCCTGAGGACAGAGTGGCAGTGACTGAGTTTCAGAGAAAGAACACTTCCTTTCTGCTCAAGTGGCTGAGAGAGGCTTCCGGGTGAGGCAGGAGCGGACTGGCAGGAAGGGCGTGAGGGCACTCCCAGCGGTGGGCCCATGGGGGGCCTACAGAGCCTCAGGGTTTTGGTGCAGCTGCCCTGGTGCACAGGGGTGAGGCCTGAAAAAAAGGCAGCCAGAAGCTTCACAGGGAAGAGCGCAGCATGGCCCTGAGCAACCGCTGATGGCCCCTGCCCTCCTCTTTAACCGCAGTCCTCTCACTCCCCTTGAACCTACTTCCCAGCCATGCTCACCCTGCAAACACCCTGTGCTGCGTCATCCCTCCCTGGGCAGCTACTGTCCCCTCTGCCTAGAAAGCAGACTCCATCCATAAAAACCCAGCTCAAATGTCACCTCCCCCTTGAAGCCTTCCTTCATACAACTCACAGCTTAATCAGCAATACTCATGAACTCTGTGGGTGCCTTCCAGACTTTATCTTTGACAGGCCTCACAGGAACCCTTTGACCCCATCTTACAGATGTGGGAACTGAGGCACAGCCAGGCTGAGTAACTTGCTCAGGGTCACAGTAAGGAGCAGTTAAATCCACTCCACTCCACCTGACTCCAAAGCCTTTGCTCTCTCTGGAGAGGCCAGAGAAGCAGGGGTATGATGACTGTAGTGCAGATGCTGCTGGGTGGTGAGGGCAGACCCCCCGCAAACCACCTCCTGGAAATCTGGGGCGGAGGAAGTGTTGAGGGAGAGGTGGTTTTGATACACAGAGATCCGATCAGACCACTGGGGAGAAGTAGGGAAGGGCCACGGGGGAGGCAATGGTAAACAGTCCAGGACGGGATTGGCTGAGAAGCTGAATGCCAGCAGAGTGCATGGAATTACAGGCCGGAAGATTTGGAATAAAAGAAGGGCTCTCGGGCCCTCAGACAGGCTGGCGCTAGCTCAGGCTCTCCTCCTCGGAGGAAGCCTGGGTGACTGCATGCAGCTGCCTATGTTCCTGGCTTGGACAGTGTTTTGGACGGGGAGGAACTCCGGGCACAGCCTAGGATCAGGCTGGCCTGGCAGAGCGTGGCAGGGTAATTCTTCTTTGGGGGTTCTAGAGTGGGTGAGCTGTGAGGCAGAAGCCTGCCATTCTTCCAAAATTGTGTAGCTTTTGTATCTGAGGTTGTTTTGGTTAGGAAACTAACCCTATAGAAATAAGGTAGTTGAAAACAGGGAGAATGACAGGAGAACTCAGGTGTTAAAGAGTTTAGCCTTCATTGGCAGGTTTAAGTGACTAATGCAGGTAGAATGCTGTTATTCCAAAACTGTGAAGCTTTTGAGTAAAGACCCCTTTCCTTTATCACCAAACCTTTGCCTCGGGAATTTTGTCTAGAGGGTGGCGGCGGGCGGCGGGCGGCGGGACCCCAGTTGCTGTTTGGAAACAGTTTTCCACGTATCATAAGGGGTCTGGAAGGATGAGGGCAGAGGCGAAGTCAGAGTGGGGGCCGGGGAGGAGGCGGTGGGACAGCAGAGCAGCAGTTGTGGGACACCCCCCCACGGAGAGGGTCACCCCCCACAGGAGCAGAGCTGGGCTGAGTGGCTGGTGGTCTGAGCACCCTGTGCTGCAGCTCCGAGCTGTTCCATCCTAAGGGGCTGGGACTGGCCCAGGCAGGGGGAGCCCCTGGAGTTCAAAGGCTAAAGAGCGCCTAAAGAACCCATGAACAGCTGCTCCTCTGCTAACTAAAATTACAAGAGAAAACATGACAAAAGCTAATAATCTGGCCCATAATCCAAAAACAAGCAGAGTGTTTGTGTAGAGCGGGTGTTTATGGCTTCCTTTCCCAGCTCCTCACACTCTCCTTTCCTCTTTCTCGTTACAAAAGGATGATCAGGGAGGTAGCTTTCCTCCCCCCTCCCTCCGCCCCCTACACACACACACACACACACACACACACACACACACGGAAGCTTGTGGCAAATCACAGGCGTGAGTGGGTATTGAGAGCATTTTGGAATTAGACAGACCAAGTTAAAATTTCGCCTCCATCACCAGGTGGCTACAGGCAAGTCATTTCACTTTGCTAAGCCTGGGTTTGCTTATCTACAAGCAGGAATTTTAACTGCTGTGCTGTCTCGCAGGGTCACTGTGAGAGTGAAGCGAGAGAACACGGAAGGCCCCAGCGGGACACAGGTCACTTCAGGGGCCAGCCCTCTCCCTGCCCGCCCCCTGGCCCCGCAGCGCTTTGCGGTTGCTTCTCAGCAGAGCCAACCCCAGCCTCTGGCTCGTCTCCGGGGGATTTGCCCTCCAGAGGGTCGGCGCTCTGTCTCAGGCTCCCCTCTGCCTTCCCCAGCAACTAGTGTCTAGCACAGACCCAAACACCCAGAAGGGGTTTGCAACTACTGTTCAATTTAGTTGAATAACTGAATTTTAAGTCTTAAAATTCTAAACCTCTTATTTTTTTTGTAAATAAGGCAACTCAAATTCATGTTTCTTTAAAAACTGACATCCCTGCCCTGGCCACTGCTCAGTTGTTTGGAGTGTCATCCCATAAACTGAAAGGTCGAGGGTTCGATTCCCAGTCAGGGCACATACCTGGATCGTGGGTACAGTCCCCAGCCAGGTATGCATGAGAGGCAACCGATCGATGTTTCTCCCTCATCAACGTATCTCCCTCTCTCTCACCCTTCCCCTCTCTTTAAAATCAATAAGCACGCCCTCGGCTGGGGATAAAAAGAAAAAGAAAAAGTAACATCCCTGTCCCAAGCTCACTCAGTTCCTTGAGTGTCTCCCCCTTTTCCCGTGGTTTGATGCCTGCCCTGCCGCAGGCAGGTGTGCCGGTTCCCTCCCCTGCTCCCAGCGGGGTGGGCCCTGGGGGTGAGGAGGACCACCAGCAGAGGGCGCCCTCCACCCCAGCCTGTGCTCGGAATTTCACGTTCCTTCATGCGTCCGATTTTTATCCAGACCTCACAGACACCCCACCAGCTGAGTGTCGTGGTTCCCCATTGTACCCAGGACACATCGGGCTCAGAGAGGGAAGTGACCTGCCCAGGGTGACCCAGATTTCACCTGGCAGCAGGGGCAGGTGGGGAAGAAGGCCGTGCTGGCAGGCCAGCCTCACAAACAAAGGCGTGGACATTCCAATCGCCATAGCCATGGGGTGGGGACCGAGCAGGAAGGCCAAGGGCACAGCCAGTCAGGAATCTGCAGGTCCCCAGCCCAGACACACCCTTTGCCCATGGGCCCCCTCTCTCTCCCTCAACCTTCCTTTTCCACTCTGCCCCACTTCCCTCAACACCAGAGCTGCCCCAAGACACAGGCAGCTCTGATGCTCTGTGCAGGGCAGATGCGGGGTGACCTCAGTCAGAGTGTCAGTGTGGGAGGCTGCAGGGGCATCCCCACACCGCTGGCCATGCCCTGTCTTCCACCCCCCAGCCAGAAGCTTAACCTCCCTGAGAGCCGTGCCTGCCTCTGTGAAATGGGGACAGTGGTGCCAGCTCGATGGGTATAGCAGATGTGACTGGGGTTGTAGAGAAAAGGCCTGGCCCCAAGAACAGCAAGCCCAAGGAACACAGGCTTCTTGTCTTCATCCTGTGGGGCTGCCAGGACCAAGGACACACAAGAGCTGTAGACTCCTCTTCTCAGTGAGACCCGTCCCCCTCTCTGCACCCTCCTGCCCATCCTGTGGCCACCCTCATCCTGACCCAGAACCCACCTTGGGAAAAGAACAGTGACACTGGAGGAGACCCCCACTTGGGGTCAGGGGCCAGGACATGGGTCCCTGCCCCAGCCCTGTCCCGACCGTGGGACAGCAAGTCATCTCCCCTCCCGGGGCCTCTGTGTCCCCCTCTGTCGGATGAGGGCCAGACTAAGATGGGGGGCAGGGGATTTCAGGGACAGGGAGGACTCTGAGAAACAGAGAAGAGGGAAGGAGTGAGCCTCCCGGCAGAAGAAAATGCACGAACACTCCTACCGAGTGGGAACCGCAGCTTAGGGAATGTGGAGGACAGTGTTTTGAGGACTTCAGAGTTGAACTCCAACTTTTGAGATCATGGGCAGGGTTGCTCCTCCTGCAAACACACACACACACACGCACACACACACACACACACTCTCTCTGCGCAACCCTGAGTGGGCTGACGTGGTCCCACTGGAAAAGGAGATAGTGACTGCCGGCCGTGAGCTAGGCGCTGCGGGCACTCACGTGCTTCTCACAGACGAGCACGCTGGGTCCCACAGAAATGCCGAGAAGGGAGAACTGGTTTTAGCACCACGCTACTGATGAGCAAACTGAGGCTCAGAGAGCTGCAGTGACTTGCCCAAGGGCACACAGCCCTAAATGGCTGGGCTGGCAGGAACTAAATCCATGTCTCTGGGGCAGAAAGCCCAGGCTGAGGGGCCGCTTTCCTGAGGCTCTGGCTCTGATGGCATCGGTGCCACTCACATTCGCAAATCTGTACCTTCCGAGTTTGCAGCTGGCTTCTCTCCCTGCTCACAGGGCCCCAGGGCCAAAGCCTTTAGTGTCATCTGGCCCAACTGCGTCTTTCACAGGAGAAAAGATAGAGTTATATGAAGAATATACGGGAGGAGCAGAGAAAGCACCGGCATCACTGTTGTATTGCGCAGAGCAGGACACTGCCCCAAACCCACCCAGCTCCACCGATGCTAGTGCTGGGTGTGGGCCCAGGACTAAATGGGACCCCTTTTCTCTGGGAACAGTGGGATAGAGGAGTGGCTCCAGGCAGGCCTGCGAGTCTGGGGAACCGGTGCAGAGCACAGGTGACCCACAGGGCCAGGGCCTTGGGACCCATCCAACGCCTGAAAGGGGGTGACAACAGGGAGGTGCAGCTGGTCTGGTCAGCCCTCAAGATGCACCCAGAGTCCTCCAGGGAGCCCAAGACCGAGACGCATTAAGTGACTTACTTCCATGGCATAGCACCCGTCCTTCAAATCCCCTCTACCCGGTCCCATTGGCCACCCCCAGCAACACTCCTGGCACAGGTGGGCCAAGTGGGCCATCCCAGTTTGCAGAGGCAAAAGCTGGGGCCCTGGCTGAGCCAGCAGACTTTCTAGGGTCCCTGGGGGAGGTAAAGGCAGGGGTGGGCCTCCAATCCCATCCATCTGTTTACTCCCCAAGCCCGCTGAGGCTGCAGCTGGGTGGGGGAGGAGAAACCCCCTGCCCCTGCCTTCCCGTGCACGCATGCCCCCAGGTGGCAGGGAGGACCCAGGTGGGGTGGGGCCAGGGCTTGGTGTGCAGATCCGGCAGGCTGCTCTGTGTGGTCACAAAGGACATTCCGGTTGTACAGGAAGAACATACTCCTGAGACTTGCCACGTTGTGACTTTTCTTTCTGCAGCGTCAGCCCTAACAGGGTCAGCTTGGTGAGGTGGAAAGAACTGGGGCATTGGAGGGAGGCAGATCTGAACTGGAATCCTGACACTTCTGCCTGTCCTGGGCTGAGGGGCTGGGCTGGTCATGGCTTTTCCCTTAGCCTCTGTTCCCTCACCTATAAAAGGGGGAGGATGCGCTATACCTCAGGCTGCTGTGCAGATCCAGTGTCACAGTACACTAGAGTGGATATGCCCGGTGGACAGTCAGTGCTCGAAAAATGTTTATTCTCCTCCTTCCGCCTCCTGAGGGAAAACCAGTCAGCTCTCAGGAGCTAACTTGCCGAGGCAGGCTACTACAGTCATCAGGAGCAAAGTTCAAACTGCAAGGCAAATATTTTCCTTAAGAACCAGCAGGGTCTCTGTGTAGCCTATTTAGATGTACATAGAATGCTAAGTCATTGGTACACTAAAAGATCTTCTATTGAAATCCTTTCAAATACCCAGGCCCCCAGTATTTCCTTTGGGGTGGGGCACCTTTGGAAAGAAACAGAATGGCTAAGATCCATCCTCATGCCCCTGAGTTAACACAAACCTGCTCTGTAGTAGTTTATCCTAGTCCTACGAGTCTCTCTGCAGGTTCTACCCAATCACCCACCTTCGTTGCTCCCCCTTGGAACTGTAGCGGCTTGAGTGTCCAGGCCTCCCTGAGGATCGCCATTTCTGACCCTCCGGCTCATTTTAAAGAAGACCCACCAGCCAGCCTGTTCTCCCACGGCTCCCCACGATGTGGTGCAGAGAGAGCCTGTCAGTGGTTCTCGAACGAGGGCGCAGCCTGGAGGGCCTGTTAAAACCCCGGCAGCTGGGCCACACCCCCGAGTTTCTGACTCGGTGAGTCGAGAACCGGCACTTCTATGAAATGCCCAGGTGGTGCCGGTGCGGCGGGTCCGGGCCGCACTTTGAGAACCCCGGTCTGGGGGAGTTGGGTGCAGGGCCTTGCAGGCTGAGCTGCTGGGGTCCCCGCTCTGTTACCTTCTAGCTGTGCCACTCGGGCCACAGTGTCTCATCTGTAGAACCAGGATAATAAATGTCTCTGCCTCCTGGGTGAACCTGGAGAGGGCCGAATGTGTTAACACATGCAAACTGTGTGCCTGGTGGGTAGCAAGTGCTCGATGAAACTTGATGTTAGTAGCGTAGCAAAAAATAAAAATAGAAAAGCCCCATTTCCAGGTTTCAGTGCAGACCTTCACACCGGCCAGCCATGTGATCTCAAGGACATCACCTCGCCTCAGTTTCCCATCTGTGCTACAAGGGGAACGAGAAGCCACTTTGCACTGCACACAGGGGTTCTGAGGCTCGAGTGGAATCTGCGTGAGTGCACTTTCTAAATGATAAGCCCTGTGCAAATACCCACGGCCAGAGGTTGTGGGACAATGTGAACGTGAGGTTGGAGAGACCTGGCCTAAAGTACCAGACGAAACGGGCAAGCCTCTGCCTCTTTGAGGCTCGTTTCCCCGTCGCTAAAAGGAGGGAGATGATGGCGAGAGCCCCAGAGTAGCTGGGAGACGTCCTGAGAAGCCCTCGCCCGGGCCTGCTCCTCACTCTCCTCTTCAGTGAGCACTGGGGTCTGAGGGTTTCAAATCAGGCCCAGTGCTGGCCTCGGGGCCTTGCCTAGCCCCTGGCCACGGAGCAGCAGCTTAACCTGAAACCCCTCCAGCCTGAAGCCTGGGCTGACTCAACACACTGGCCAGCCCCTCGTGCCGACCCCAGCAGCCCAGCTCATGGGGTCCTGGTGGGAATGGAACAAGAGAAGGGGGGAGGCATCCTGCCCAGAACCCACACCTGGCAGGCCCTCAGCAAACACGCCCCTCCCGACAGAGATCCCGTCAGCCCTTCCCAGGCTGCCTCCAAACATCTTGCCTCTGGGAGCCATCAACTCTGGAAGCAAATTCCTTGCAGCGTAAGAGGTTTCACAGAGCAACTTTATTCTCCAGGAGAGAGGTAGAACAGCCCTTCCCTTCTCCAGGAGGGGAGGGAACAGTCAGAGGCCTGTTTAATTTAATTTAACGCACCGTGGCTTGCCAGGTTGCCCCTGGTAACAGCTTCAGCTGCTGCTTCAGTTACAACCACAAGGTTTTTAAAGAGACAGCCCATTTTAAGGCCAAAATTGCACAGCAGAGGGAACAGCATCCACCAGCTTCATCACAGGGAGAGAAGATTACACCTTAGGGTACAGGAAGGCTTCAGACCAGATCCATGTATACGATTAACTCCATTCTGAATCTGCAATCCCATAAGCCCTCCTGCAAATATAACTCTTAAGTGGGAATCTAATAAAGGACCGTGATTGGGATTTGTCATACAGATGTCACTTGGCTAGCTACTCTTCTGAAAATCAGTTTCAATCTCCAAGTTGAAGGGTAAGGCAAGTAAAGTCTTAATAGCTGTCCCTGCAATTCAGATATACTACCACCAGGTGGTAGTATTGCTTGCTTAGTTCAAACTCATAACCAGGCTCTTGAATTACTCAAGAATATGAGTGATGGAGAAACCACTGGATTTTAAGACTTGATACTAACCGCTGTGTGACCATTGGTAAGTTGCTTCATCTCTGTGGTCTCAGTGTCCTCAGAGATATAATAAGAAGATTGATCAAAATAATTGAGAGCTGTGGACAAGGCTTGAGTCTAGGACTATGAAGGCATAAGTTTAAGTCCCAGCTCTGTCGTGCACTATGTGGCTAGGCACACAGTTTAATTCCTCGCAACCTGAATACCAAACAAGAGAGTGGCTATGAACCAAGGAGAGCCCTGAGGACACCACAGTCATCACTCTCCAATAGTGGGGACCTGTCGAAGCGAGAAAGGTGCCTGGGGCCTCAGGGGATCCCTCACCGAGGAGCACAGCAGGGTGTGGAGAGCGGGGTGAGGCGGCTGCCTCTGGACTGCAGGGCCTGAGGCCTCGTTGCCCCCTTAGAGAACTGAAACAGGTCACAGTACACAAAGCAGCCTCCTAGACACCCCCAACTCCATTCAGCTTTAACTGAAACAGGGAGAAAGGGGACAGACATTAATGAAGCAAACTCCAGGCTAGGACTGCTTCACAATGCCCGTGAGGTCGGTATTATCATCTGCCTACCCGAGGGGTAACTCACCGACCCAGTGCTGGCCACCTGGCCTCTGCTCTTTGTATTACAGCCCCCACGTCTACTATACCTGCTCCGTCCTGTGGCTACACCTCCTCACAGGGAGTCTGAGAGAGGGAGCGGGTCCTGTCTCTCCCTACTCTGACTCAGTTTGGCCAACCTCAAAGTGAGCCTAAGGTCAGAGGTCATGAGATCCCACCGACTGGTAGCTAGGGAGCCTGAGGCACACCTGCCTTCAATCTTCCCATGGTTAGGTGCCAATATTATGCCCAGGTCTTCAGCCAGCTTGGTCCACAGTAGTTGCCCGTGAATCCGAGTTCCCTTCCCACAGCCCAGGTCCTATGTAGGTGCAGCAGGTAAGGTTACCCAGCAGCCTACCTCAGACTTTCGACCTGGCCAGTGTTCCCCACTGAGCTCTCAAGGGTGCCCTTTAACACTTAGGACCCACTGTTCTTCCTTCCGGACAGCCCTGTCCTACCTACAGCCCATATACATATTCCCTCCTAGGTAACAAGATTACTCTCTAAGTGATGTGAATGTAAAGATACATTGGATTTTGGCACTCCCCAGCTCTAACCCCTTCTATGGCTCCCTACTGCCCTGCAGATGAGCTCCAGGTTCTATGCCTGGCACTTAGGTGCTCTTTCTGGTGTATCCCTGCTGGCTTCTTCCACCTTCACAGCTGGGGTTCCAGCCACGCGGGGCTGCCTGCAGCCCCCAAGCCATGCGCACTCACTCATTTCTGAGCTTTTGTACACAAGGTCCCCTCCATCTGGAGTGCCTTCTCTCACTATATCCACTGAGGTGTTCCTACTTGTCCTTGAGAACCTGCTCCAGCTCGTCCTCCTCTGGAAGCCCTGGGGGTACCCCTTGGTCATGTAGGATGCCGCCTCCCCTGCCCCCGGGGTTCATTTACTCTGTGTCTTTGGTTCTGACTTTCCCACCAGAGCAGGAGCTCCTAAGTGCAGGACTTGCCTCTTTCCTCTCCTATCCCCATTGCCCAGCCTGGGCCACACAGGAAGGTACTGGGGAACAGTGGCTGAGAAATGCCGTTAGTGGGGCCTGCTCTTGGTGGTCTGGCTGGTTCACTCAGTGGGGCCTGACTCACAGTCCTTCCACCCTTCCTCCCTCCATGCGCACCCATGGCCTCCCCAGAACAGCTGCAACGTAATTTGCAAGCTTGAGCTCCCCAGCACACATCTACACACGCCATGCTCCCACTCACAGGCTGCCTGCACATCCCTATGCTGAGCCCTCCATCTGGAATGCCTTTGTCCCCACCCACCCTCGGAAGCACCTCTGCTGTTCAAGACCCACGTCACAGCCCACCCTCTACGGGACTTTCTCAGAGTCTTCTGGCTGGGGTGGCCTCTCCAGCCTGCTGTATTTGTCTGCATCCCTCCCAGGGCCTGCACCAAACCCTGCCTTGTACTGCCATTATTGGCAACCCGGGGCGGTGAGGGCGGCGGGGGCTTTGGAGCCTGACAAAGGGAGTCCGAACCCCAGCTCTGACACCCACACCCTATGTGAACTTGAGCAAGTCACTTTACCTCTCTGAGCCTTAATATGTTTGTAAAATGGGATGACACCCACCTCGTAGGTGTTGTGAGATTGAGGTGGTCGATATGAGGATCCTGGCGAGGGCAGGCTCTCAGTCAAGCCCAGTTATTTAGGCCTGGGTCTGCTTCCCCAGCCAGGTGTGAGCCCCTGTGGGCTGGGGTGCAGTTCCCACTTGGCTCCACATTCCCAGAGTAGCCAGCACGGACCCGCACCACAGATGCCCAGAGATGCTGGCTGGGCTGAATATATTTGCCCTACCTGCTGGGAGTGATGAGGGGGTCCTGAGCTGAGGAAGCCATAGTGGGGTGTGGGGTGAATGCAGAATGGAGTCCGGAGACCATGGGCAGGAGATGAATGCAGAGGGAGGGGCCGGAGCCTGAGGCGGAGCTGCTGATGTGCACTGGGGGTTTTATTGGTTTTCATTAACATTCCTTCCCGAGGCAGGAACAGCTACTCCCATAAATAACAGCATAAATATTTTATCTGGTGCCCAAGTCAGTCTAAATGCACGGCAAGGTTGGTAAGAATAACAATGGGAGACGGTTCAGGGGGGTCCTGGGCTTCAACTGAACTCACTCGACATACCCAAAGGAGCTTTCTCAGGAAGGTGGGAGCTGAGGGGCAGCGGGGGAGAGGTGACCAGTGGAGTGCAGCCCCAAGGTGGGGGCATGCAGCACACAGGTGGGGACTGGGAGGGGGGGGCCCGGGAGAGAGTGTATCCCACACTAGCTCTGTGATGGGCTCCTCATGTAGGGCCTTCCCACACATTACCCGTCAAGTCCTCTGCAGTCAGACAAGTACAGGGACTTGCCCAAGGTCATCTGGCCAGTCAATGGCAGGGCCAGGAGACTTCTAGGGGTTCAGAGAAAGTATGCGAATCTATGAACGATAGTCTGAGTACCTCAATAACAGCAGCACGGGCCATTCTCTGCTTCCCTAGATCCCCATGGAGGAGAAAAGGGGCTGGTACTTCACCATGGCAACGCTTTTCATCAGGTCAGGCTGGGAAGGGGGGCACGGGATGGGGGGAGGTGAGGCCTGGAACCCAGGGGACAGGCAGCTGAGCCCATCTCCATGGCAAGGGCTCCCCAGGTTCCCCTCCCTGCCATTGGCCAGGGAAAGAGAGGACTCACAGCACACAGGGGACAGCTGGGGGAGGGGATACCGATCAGCCGTGTCCCTTCCTCCGCCACAGGCTAGATGGCATCTTCCTGGAGATGGGCAGCGAGGAGCAGAAGAGGCTGCCCGCCTTCAACCGCACACTGGCCTTGCTGCGGCAAGTCCTCAAGTCCCCGGACCCCCACCACCGAGGTAGGCCCTGGGGGAGGGGGAGAGCAGCCTCTGCCTGGCTCTCCATGCACCTGCCTCTGTCACTGGCCCCACCTCCGGCACTGCCTCCCTGTGTGGGACCCTGTTTCTCTCCCTCACCCTCCGTCTCACGTTCACTTGTTCATCTCAAGAGCTCACTCACCTTGCACAGGTGAACACATCAATCACAAATCACCACAACTGCATGTTTCCAGGAGGGTGTCTCAAGACCTAGCATGCGAGAGACAGAGCTTCCGTCTCAGCCTCTCACCCGCACCTTCTGGCCAGGAATGAAGGCCCCACTGGCCAGGAGTTCAGTCCTGTCTCGCAGGGCCCCACAGCTAGAACAGGGGCGAGAACCTCAGAGCCAGTGAAGAGCTAGAGCCAGAGAAGCTGTGCACATTCCAAGAGGTGACCTAAGTGACACAGTAAACACAGACTGAGCACGACGGCGTGTTCACCCGTGCACTCACACACCTCCTCTCCCCTCCTTCGTTTCTCTCGGTTGGCCCTTAAATGGCCCTCTGTGATTTCACGCCGTTGATCCCCCTTTGTCTTCCTGGGAGCTGACCCCTTGGTGCAGCTGGCCCCTCCCTCCTCGTGGCTTCTCCCCCGCTTTCCTCCCTGTCACCGCCTAGAGACCCCTCTCCCACCCTTCACCCCAGCTCTGGCCTGGTGCTACCTCGGCATGCTGCTGGAGAGGAAGGACTCCTTCTCCACCACGCCCATGGGCGTCCACGACTGCGGCTTCTCAGGGACCGACCCCCTGGACTGCTTCGGCAAGGTATGTGCCCCGGCCCGTGTGTTCTCATATGGGGACAGAGCCCACCGCCCCACCCTCCTCTCTGGGAGCCCTCTGCTCCTCTGGGTGTCATCCCCTACTTCCACTCCCACGGTGAGCCCACCCAGGAAGTGCCCTCTCCCCAGACCTTTCTGTCCATCCCAGACGAGACCAGAGTACTCCCTTGTCATCGCTCCTCTTTGCCTAGGAATCAGGCCCTCCCCACACCCAGTGTGGCCCACACCTGCGTCTCCAGACTCGCCTCCTACGCTGTTCCACGCATCCCACGTGTGCCCTCAGGCCTCGGTTCACACGTCCCTCCCCTCCTGCAGTGGCCTAGTGGAAAGGGGAGGGGTTTAGCCAGGGTCTTGAGCCAGCTGTGCCCAAGGCCATGTGACTCTAAGGCCAGTCACTTCCATCCCATCCCTGAGCCTCCTTTCCTGTAAGTTATGTGATCCATCCACCTTCTAGATGATGGAGAGACTGGAAGGAATCAGTGGACAAAACTGTCCGTTGTAAACTGTAAAGTGCCGTTCAAGTCTTGTGCATGGTGCTGTGTTCGTGCGGCACTTTCTACACTCGGCGCAGCTCTGAGGTCTCCCCTGGAGGCCAGGGCCCGGCGATGCTCACTCCCCTGTGCAGTCAGCACAGGGCCCTGCAAGGGCACATCCCCTGTGTTTGCTGGTGGGCGATGAGCAGGTTCCTGATGAGAGATCTTAGAAGAGAGCAGAGCATTAACACTGGCGCATGCATGTTGTGAGAGCTGTGTCCAACTTAAGAAAAACGCTGCTCCCCCCTCCTTGAGAACCTAGTCTGTACTGCGCAAAGAGACGGGCAGACAGGGTCCCTGCCCTGCAGGAGTTCACCGTCTCAGGGGCAGCAAAGAACGCAGCGCAGGTAGCCAGCAGTACGGACACAGGGGTAAGGCTGGGGGCCTGGACAGAAACACTGCGCTAGGTCCCGGGAGGCAGAGGCTGACTCTGGCCCCTCCTCCCACTCGCCCTGGGGAGGTGGAATGGAACACACTGGATGTGTCTGAGGAAGAGGGGTTTGTCCGTGGCCCAGAGGGGTTCACTGGACAGGACCCATGAACATGGTGGAGACCATGGCAGGGGGTCGAGCTGTCAAGAGTTGCATGCCAACGAGCTGCACCCCAAAGTGCTGGCCTCCATGCAGAGACTGGACTTCCTGGTGGGCGGATTCAGGGAATAAGAACACTGCAATGACTCCATCCAGCAATGGGGCTCCTGAAGTTCCCTGTTTAGGCAGGCAGACTAATTGTGTGTTGTCGCCCTCTGCCCGTACCCAGGCCATCGAGATTGCTAAGGACCAACCCCCAATCCTGAATCGCCTGGCCAAGATCTTCCACTTCCTAGGAAAACAAGACATGGCCATTGGCACCTGCAACATGGCCCTGGACGTCCTGCGGGATCCGGAGCTCAACTGGCAGGCATATTGTACGAGGGCCAAGGTGAGTCCCCCTCTAACTCCATCTCCTCCTGCCATCGGGAAGCAGAGAATGAGGACCATGGGCCAGGACTCTATTGCCAGAACCCAAAGGTATGGGAGCCTTCGTGGCGGAAAGGAGCTTAGGAGTCATGGAGGTGCACGGTTTCTGTTCTGTTCGTTGCCGAGTGAAAGAATACGGGACCCTCCTATCCACTGCAGCATCCCTTCCAGCATGGCCTACCTGGTCTGGGACCTGCAGCCTCTTCTTGACTGGTACCCAGCGTAGCCAGACTGACCTGGGTTGAAATCTGACCTCCACATATCACTCTGGGGCTGGGGGCAAACCACTTACCCCTCCAAACCTCCAAATCTGGGAGATATGAATAATAACACCTGTCTTAAAAGGCTGTCAGAAGACAGCTAGGTCTAAGAGAAGTAACATCGAAGGCATCACGCCTGGAGCACGGGAGGTGCTTGAGAAGGGCGGTAGGGGACGTCAGGGGCAGCCCAAGGTAGCGGTCGGTCAGAGCGCTGGCTCTGGACACGCTAGTCTTGGTCCAGGTTCCACAGCAGCACCTAACGTACTACAGGACTGTAGACATACAGTCTTGCCCAAATTCTGAGCCTCATGCAGATGACCATACCTACCTCAGAGAGCTGTTGTGAGAATTAAATTAGAGTCTCTGTAAAGCTCACACTGAGCCAGTACATGGGAAGAGCTCGTAAGCGAAGGCTTGTTGTTACTAGGCGTGTTTATAACTGAGTTCCTGTCCCGTGAAGCAATCCACCACGTAGTCATTCAGCTCTGCAAGTTACAAATACAGTCGAGAGCTGTCTCCCTCTGCCTGCCCCCACTGGTCCCAGATCTGCCCTCTGTGCCCCCACGTAGCCCTTCTGCTTGGGGACAGAGGCCTGGAGCTCTGAGCTTGCTTTGCTCCAGGCTGAAGAGCCCCTCCCATCTTCTGCACTACCTTCCTCAGGACCTGATTTCGAATCTGCTCCTTTGTTCTTGGTCTCAATGACATCATCATTCTGCCAGCCGGTAGTGGGCAGGATATTCATTCATTGTAGTTGATGTGGTTACTATCAACAGTAATGATATTAATCATGATAGTAAATAACAAAACACCTCTGTAACAATGCATTTCACCCAGCACTTTCACATTCGTGGACTGATTTAAAAATACCCTCGCCCCATCGTCAGCGTGTCCTGCTCACCAGCTCCCCGTACCTCCAAAGGTCGTGCACTACTCAGATGACCAAACTGGCACCAGGATGGGGGCCGGGGTCAGGGAGGTGGAAGGAACAGAGGGAAGGGAACTCAGTCCCGACCCATGAGGCTGCGACCCATAGGGCCCTACCTGGCTCGTTACGTCCCTCTGCCTACCCCTCGCTCGGCAGCCTCTCCTCCGGTCCCACTGGTCTCCACACTGTTCCTGAGGCAGGGTGTTCCCTCAGGACTTCTGCCTAGAGTGCTCTTCTTCCAGAGGTCTGATTGGCTTCCGCCCTCACCTTCTGGAAGTCTTGATAAAGAGGCAGCTTCTGGCACTGTCTTACTGAAAATGTCAACTTGTCAACATTCAAAACAATTTTTTTTAACCTCACCTGAGGACCACTGATTTTAGAGAGAGGGGGGAGGGAGGGAGAGAGAAAGCAAGAGAAACACCGGGGTGAGAGAGAAACATTGATCACTTGCCTCTCGTACCAGCCCCAACGGGGACCAAACCCACAACCTAGGCATGTGCCTTAACCAGAATCAAACCCACCGCTTTTCTGTTTTATGGGGCCACGCTCCATCCAACTGATCCGCACTGGCCAGGGCAACCTCTGAGCACTTATCACTCCCTAACATACTATTTGTTTATTTATTATATGTTTTGTCTCTTCACACCACTAAAATATAAGCTCCGTGAGGGCAGGGAATTTTGTCATTTTGCTCTCTCATATACCCTCAGTTCCTGGAACAGTCCCTGGCACATAGCAGGCCCTTGATGAATATTTATCGAATGAATGAATGAACTCGGCACCTACTGTATGGCTGGAATCTGTCCTCTCAGTCATCATGGTAACTCCCCAAGGAAGATACCAGTGTACTCATTTTTCACATGTGGAAGACAAGGCTCACAGAGGTTGAGCAACTTCCCCCAGCTCACATGCTAATAAGTGGGGAGGGGCTGCAATTCAGCCACGGCCAACTGGCAACAAAACCAGAGCTCCCCAACTCCCCACCCCTTTTCCTCCACCCCCCACCCTGTGATGCTCTCTTAGGACCAAAGCCCTCCCTGTGGGCTATGAGGCTTTAATAGTTTCAACTACAATGGACCTCCTTTTCCTTACTTCCTCCTCTTCACCCCTGCCTCACCCCTCCTGAACCTCTAGATTTTATAAATGCTCCAAGGATGGGGGCAGGGGCGGGGAGGAAGAAGTGGAGATGAAATCAAGGGCCTGGAATCATTTGTAATTTGAAGCCTGTACTTTGGGCCACCTGCCATTCTTCCCAAATTGCTTGCTTACATGGACTTTCACAAAATCGATGCTGCCATCCCATCTAAAATAACCCTCTCCCCAGGCACCTCAATCCCATCACCCTGCTTATTTTTTCACAGCACTTATCACCACTTGAAATGGTATCGTTTACTTCTTCATGATCTTCCCCCTACTAGAATGTTAAGTTCCACCAGTGCAGGAACCTTACCTGTCTTATCACCACTGCACCCCCAGACCTAGCACAGGACCTGGCAAGTGGCAGGCGCTCAGTGTATATTCATTGAGTGAATGAAGGGCTCTTACTTCATCCAACCCACTCATCGTACAGACAGGGAAGCTAAGACCCAGCGAGGGGAGTGGCTAGCCCAAGTTGGCACAGGACTAGAACCTAGGTCCCCTGGGTCCCAGTCTCAAGGCTTTTCTGCCACACCACAGAACCTCCCTGGATTGCTATTGAGAAAAAGATTGGCTTCATTTAGGGTGGATGCTCCTTGCTTGGAGTGTCTTCCCTGAGCTGACTCTCTGCACACAGATCCACATCAGAGCCTACCTCCACGACCTGGAGCGGGTCAAGATGGGGCTCGGAGGCATGCCTGACAGGAACCACCTGGCCTGCGCCAAGGCGGACCTCGAGGAAGTGGTCAAGGTGTGCCCGGGTCTCAAGACCTACCTGGACATCGGCCAGGTAAGGCGTCTCTGGGCTTGCATAGCTAGTGGCTTACTAAGAACATATTTACTTTCTGTCAGGCCAGGTCTGGGAAATCAGGACACAGGGAGGAATAGGAGGCATTCCTACTTGATAACAGTACCCACCTCCTCCAGGTGAGGATTAAATGAGAGAATGCATGTGCATCGTTTAGGGCACGGCCTCACTCTTTCTAAGCACTCAGAAAGTGTGGGCCGTTATTATTCTTTATCCAGAAGTGCCTTCTGTGCATAGGGAATGATTACCGAAAGGTGATAAGATCGTATTTTACGTATGAGAAATCTGAGGCCCAGAAATCGCCTTGCTCATGGTTATATGGCCAGGAGTGGTAGGGCTGGAACTGGAATCAGAGTGCTGTCTCTCCTTTCCCAGGGAAGGGGGACCAAACTTCGCAGGGAGTAACTGTGGAAAGAGGGAAGGCTGGAATTCTGGGAGCAGCCATGGGGCGGGGGTGGGGGGGGTAGGGGTGTGGTAGGAGGCTTATAAAGCTCACCTCTGCCCCCCCACGCCAGGTCTACTACTACATGGGCGTGGATGCAATGCAGGAGCTGCTGGCAGTGGATGAGGCGGCGCTGAACCAGGCACTGGTCTTCTTGGCCAAGGCCGGGGAGTCAGAGCTGGGCGCCATGCTGCCCGAGCTGCAGCTGCTGCGAGGAAAGTGCCTGCGCATCAAGGGTGAGGAGGCCAATGCAGCAGCCTGCTTCAAACGCGTGGTGGAGCTGGACGACGCCGGCTCCAGCCACACCGAGGGCTTCGGCTGCCTGCTCGAGGCGCTGCTGGCGCAATGGAGCCAGGCGCAGCTGAGCGATGGCGAGCTGGGCCATGAAGTGGACGTGTGGCTGCGCTACGCCCAGGACAAGTATCCGGCGGCACGCCTGCGCCAGGAGCTGCAGCGTGTGTGGCGTGGCCACACAGACGAGGTGCTGGGACTGGCCCGGGCCTTGGTGGACCAGGGACGGCTGTCGTTGGTGTGGCTGCTGTTTGAGACCATGGAACAGGAAGGCGAGGGCTTGGGGGCACCGCGGGGCCGCCGAGCGTTCTCCTTCTGAGGGTACAAGTCGAGTCCCCGCCCTATCAAGGGCCCGTCAATCAGAGCCAATCAGATTCTCTTTCAGGAATTGGAATGGGGACTTTGAGACAATAGGGCAGTTTGACATACCCACGGAAGTGGAAAGGCCAGGTTCAGGAAACTGCCAATTAAAGGACAGAATTGGGCAAATGTGCGGAGAAAATAAGATGGCTGCGATTCTCCTAAGAGACACATAAGATAACCTTCTCAGTTTTGGCGGTTTTCTAGTTTGCGGTGCAATCTCTGAGGCCCCCGTGTCTGTGGATTCCCATGGGCAACTCTATCCCTATAATAAAGCCCTTACTTAAGTTGACTGGAGTGGGTCTCACAGGCCCTTCAGTCCAGCAAAGCTGCACAGTGGGCAGGTAAGGGGCTGGGCAGTGGGCTACACGCGTGTGCTCAGGCCTCTTTCCTACCTGGACAGCCGTCTTCCAGCGGGCCTCATCCGTGCTCAGTGGGGTTTGCAAGGCTCCCAGGCAAGTCATGAGGCCCATCAGTAGACTTCCCTGTCCTGGGAACCTAGAGACCCACCCATCAGGGAAGGCCACCTGCTCCCAGTCTGGAACCTTCCACAACAGAATGAAGAATGTCTTGAAATTTTACTCTCTTGGACTCTTAGACTTAGAGCCTTAACTGTGGAATTTTGTTGTCAAAGACTTAGACTCTGATTGCCACCAAATCTTGGAATGGCCAACCTGGATTTTTGTGGCCCTGCCTACAGGAACTACTTAACCTGAAATTCCAGATTAAGTTCTCGCCAGACCCCAGGAAAGCTAGTTGCACATAACTGTGATGGCAAGACCCCCATAATGGTTTGTGATCGGTTTTGCATTTGTTCCTTTCTTTAAAAGTTATACTCACTGCTTTTGTCATATCTCTGATCCTCAGACAGTGACCAGGGATAGGCTAGCACCCCCACGTGGCTTCTCCTGTCTCCGGTGACAGACGGAGAACAGGCTGGGAGGTGCAGTCCAGAGAGGCCACGTGTTCCAAAGCTCTCATTGTGCAGGTGGAGGCCTGAACCTACGCAGGGAAATGGCCTGCCCAAGGTCACACTCCACGCTTCCTATCCTCCCCTCCTTTGTGCCTCAGACTTGCTGTCAGCATTTTTCAGGTTTGGAAAAATGCTAATACACTGATGAACACCAAAGCACTAAGTGCTAATGTGTCACCTGTCACATGGGGCACTATTTATCCACATGGGTGAAGCTCTAACACTAATGTTAGTGTCCCAGGTACCTGTGAGATCTGGACAGTGAAGCTACCCTAAGGTCCCTGAATTCCGCCTCATGGCTCCTCATGGCTCCGCACTTCGGGCAGTGACATGCTCTCCCACCTTCCTCTCACTTCCACCGTCGCAGAGTCCAGGGGGTGACTTGACAGCACACACAGCCCCATCCACTCCTCCACCCTCCCTTCCCCACCCCCGATGGGAAACCATCTCTTCCTTCTCCTGCTCCCGCAGGCAAACAGAATTCCAGGTGGTTTGCTGGCACAACTAGGAAGTCGGTGAAGTTTGTCTGCTTCTCCAGGCTTCCCAATTTGTTTCCTTTCTTGCTTCTCCTGTCCCCAAGGTAATGCATTTCTCCCTCCATTGCTTCCTCCTCCTGGCAAACCTTTTCTGACAATCTCAGGCACACGACTCATATAAATGACTAATAAACACACACTAGTCTTGGGGTATCTGCACATTGACCAAAAGCCAAAAAGAGATAGGAAACCCCATTTCCAGGACATATCCTATGTGCCAGGGGCTTCATACATGTGACTGTCTCCACAGCCTTGGGGAGTAGCATTCTCATCCTCATTTTACAGATGAGGACACTGAGACACTGACCAAGGTCTCGGGTAAGTATAGGAAGAGCCAGGATTTGAACCAGACCTGCCTCGTTCTGTGCTGCCTCCTGGAACACAGTTCTTCCTGGGAGAAGTGTCATCTGTGGTCCAGAGTTCGGTCTGTGATCACCAGCTTGAACTGTCCCTTTGCCCCATCCCTTCCTCCAGTGCACTGTCTCCCTGCTCCAAACTACCTTCCCTCTGTGACTGTGTACATCCTATTCTCCCACTGGCTTTTTCCCTATGATTTCCATCCCAAGGGCTAGGCTCAAAAATGCCTCCTCCAGGAAGCCTTACCAAATCCTCCAGTTATCAATCACTCCCTTTTATGCATGGAGAGCTCTCAGGCCTCGTGTCCCACGGCACTGCATTACTTCCCTCTCCTTGGGTCATAATCGTGTCAACATGTCTGCAGCCCACCCCTGCCCCAGTTGGCTTCTTTACAGCAGGAACTGTGCCTGATTCAGCCCCAGGGCCCTGCGCTGAGCTCGGCACTGAGACAGGCTCAGTGTGGGTTACTGGAGTGAGTGAGCTCACAGCAATAAGGCCGCCACCTCAGTCACACACAGGTGACTCTATCACCAGGCCCACCAGCCTGAGGTCGGGGCCAGGTCTGCAGCCCAACGATCCTTGAGGCCCCAAACTCAACCAGAAAACGTGGACTTTTTTCCCTCCTCCTCTCCAGCCTCAGGCCAATTCTTTAATTCTCCAATTGGGAAACTGAGGGCCAGATTGGGAAACTGAGATGAGAGCAGGGGCTTGACCAAGGCCAAGCCATGAACCGATGACAGATTCAAACTTCAACTCCACTTCCAGACTTCTGGGCCAGTGTTCTCTGCCCTTTTAGGGCTGCCTCCTTTGCCAAGTTTACTTCTATCAGGTCCAAGAGGACTACAGCCCTTCCATTCCTTCCCTCAGCTAGCACATACCGAGCACTGGTGAAAGTCCAAGCATAGTGCCAAGCTCTGGGGCTCCAGGGGAGAACCAGAAAGACCTGCCCTTACCTTCAGGGAGCCTGCGGCTAGCTTGCACAGCAGCTTATGTGTGGCCTTGTGGGCTGCAGGGGAGACTTGCGGAGACTAATGGGAAGCTGTGGAGGGTTTTAGTTGGCGAGCCTGCTACCCGCCCCCCCCCCACACCAGTCATTCACATCCTGTGTCAGTGGCCTTTCCCCAGCCCAGTTCGGGGGAGAGGACGGCTGTCCCTGGGGCTCTGAACCTGGTCCTTGGCCATCCCTCTCCAGCAAGCCACTGCTGGACCTTGCAGGACTGTGGCTCTGGCGGGTTCAGGGAGGCCAGTGGATGGCTGATCTTTATTTAATTACAGTTCGGAACCATGCAGAACATCCATGCCCACTGGACAGCTGGGAGAACAACTGTCTGTCACACAGCTGAAGCAGCAGGAGAGCCTTAGGGGAACACTGCAGAGTAAAAGCCTTAATGACCCCATAATCAGAGTAATGAAGACAAATCACACCTCGTGCTGTCTGCCCACTCCTTCCTCTGCATCTAGAAGCCAACATCAGGCAGCTAGAAACTCCTTTCAGCCAGTGGGAGCAAGACATGGTAAAGGGAAGCAGGTGAGATTTTTCAGTCACAGTTTTCCAGAATCTCAGAGTTGGAAAGAACACTGGTCATCACCTCTTTCAGCCTCTCCATCCAAAGCAGGACTCCTCTCAACAGTGATTATTCTGAAAGAAGGGTCTAAACCACTTGCATACCTCTGGCAGACAGGCAGCTTACTACCTATTGAAGGAATCCATCCATTTTCCAACCGGTCTATCTTTTGAGTTTGTCCTTCTGTTGAGATGAAATCCTCTTTTCTGTAGTTTTCATCTTCTGATTCAAGATCAGCTTCTGGGGCCACTCAGAATATACCCTAATAAGTGTGATAACCTTGAACAAGTTACTTTCCACTGGCCCCCATTCCCTCTTTCTGTCCTGGCACCTATTACAGTGTTTGAGTTGTTCAGAAGGTGGCTGACTACTCCGCCAAGGACCAGACAGGGCTCTGATCCGGCTTCCAGCTGCCAGCGCCCAGTCCAGAGCCTGCACAGAGTGGTGCTAGCAGCTGGAAGCAGAGCAGAACGGGGCTCTCCTGTCCCTAATCAGCCCCCTAGGGAGCACCCTGTGTGGATGATGGTGGCTGGATGCCAAATGAAGTGAAATATCTCCTTTCCTCGGGCTGTTAACTTTTTTCTTGTTTAAGGAAAGGGAGGATAATGACATTTAGCACTTTACAACTCAGCAGTAAAATGAGCAGATGGAAACAGATCCCCAGCATGGTGGGCGTGCTTCCAGCAAGAAACCCTCCCCGGCTTTGTGGTGCTGAAGTCACTGGCAAGGCTTGCAGCTGGGTGAGGACACAGACAGCTCCCTCCTTCTCCCCAGCCCCGCCCTGCCCTGCCCCACAGGCCGCGTAGGCTCTGCCTGCCCTCACTCCCCGCTTCCTGCCTAGAGCACCAGTACGAACTCTCTAATTTGGATGGGGGTTGGGGGGAGGATGCTTTTGTTAAGCAATAGTGAGCAAAACCTGTGGAGCTGCAGGAAAGCTTCAGCTGGCCTCTAGGTGGCCGCAAAAGAACAATTTGACTGAGCAGGGAAGATTCCCGCAGGAAAGTCAAAGAAAATCATATTCATCTTGATCACGGCCACGATAGCTTACTGAGACGCTGCCACGGGCCAGTGCCTACGGCACGTGTTTCACGTGCCTTTACTGCGCTTAACCCTCGTAAGCCCGTGAGCCATGTGTCAGCATCACCTGCCTCTTCCAGATGAGGAAACTGACTAACAAATGGCTTTTTAACTATCTGGGGTTTTGATTACTTTCTCCTCTATCATATATGTTGCTGTATAGGCTGAACACAAAAAAAATCAGAATGTATTTTTCATGTTTATGTTTCCAAGCCCGGCAATAGCTCTGTGGTAGGGCTTGTTGAATGTTGGCATGTAAATTGATTCATTAAACTGTAGCTCCTCTGTGAGTTTTATTTGTCATCTACAAAATAAAAGAAACAAAAGAACCTCTGCATTTATGTTTGAGATCAATTGTTTCATCTGCCCAGGGCCCATCCCTGCTAGGAATAACACACCTCTCCTTCCTGGGCTAGGAATTGCTTCTTTCCTGCTCTGCAGGGAAGGGGAGGGCTGCCAGTCACAATACCCAGGCCTGGACCACAAGAGCTAACACATGACTCAAGTTGGGCTAATCAGAGTCCTTCCCAGAGTTTTCCAACCAGGTGCAAGGACAGAAAATGCAAATGATTTGTCTATCTGCTGAAACAGCTATTAGTGACAGTCTCAGTTAGGATTAGGCTTAGCCTTCATCCAAGACCTGAAAACAGCACCTTAAGCAGGATGGCAGTTTACCCTGTGAGGGCAGCTCAAGTATCACTTTAGTGCCTGCCCATCTCCCCTCTCCCCTCACCTACTGGGTACCTGCTGAAGGCATCCTACTGCAAGCCCCTGCCACTCTCCACCTGACCTGAGGCACTGGGCAGCTGATGCCCCCAAGAACAGCCTTCAACTAATGGGGACCAGAAATTAGAGAATAGCCCAGCCCCATGGGGGCAGGGGGAGTGGGGGGATCAGATCATTCTGAGACAAATTCCACCTTCTCCCTGAGGTCCCACTGAGATTGAAGCTGGTTGCCCTCAGCAGTCACCTGCTTGTTCATTATCACACCCTCTATGCACCCCTGCCCTTCCCTCTTTCATTTCCCCACTCCTCTACCTGCATTTCCTGGGATCAGCTCCCAAATAAAATGCTTGCTCTAGAATCCTTGATTTGGGGTCTGCTTCCGGGGAACCCCAGCTTCAGACCTTCAATCCTTAAAGTCCTCCTTTGTCCCAAGAGGAGGACTTTGCCACCTCAATGCTCCTTTGACACCTTATTTGTACCTCTAATACAAGACATCATGGTCGATCTTGTTTCATTCATTAACTATGAGGAAAGAGCGAAGATAAGGAATATATAAAATTGAGTCACTAACCAAGCTGCTAAAATTATTAACGTTATGAAGGTTAATGCATGAGGGAGTTATCCTACTCTTGTTCTAACTGGCCTGGGAACTTAAACTTTTCGGACTTCCCAGGCCTGTGTTGATGCCTGGGTATAAATCTGGTCATACACTAGACTTCCAGATAAACCTCTGATTACTCCTTGAAGGACTCAGGTACCCAAACCGTCTGACATCCATTCTCCAGACCCCTGACATCTGGCTGATAGTCATCCTGGACCAAACCGGGGCTAAGAATGCAGGACGGATAATTCTCAAGCATGTACTTTTTACTACAAGCATTCTTAACCTTCATTTCTTCTTCAAAACGCTTCTGGGGTTTTGCCTACGTGTGTCCATAGTGTGAAAATTCGAAGACCCTTGAATAAGTCTTTGTCATTTATTTCTAGCAAAGCTTCAGACTCCTTTGAGGCCTTTTGACGAGTAAAAGACAGAACAGAACATGCATTTATTGAGTACCGGCTGTGCGCCAGGCACTGTACCAGGTGTCTTGTGCTCATTTGTTTATTTATTCACTAATTAATTTATTCAACGAATATTTATCAAACATTTACAATGTGGCAGACAATGATCTAGGCCAGGGGTTGGTAAACTATGACCCACAGGCCAAATTCAGCCTGCCTTCTGTTTTTGTGAATAAAGTTTTATTGGAACACAGTAGTGTTCATTTGTTCACATAATTCTATGACAGCTTTTGGGCTACTCAGCAGAGTTGAGTAGTTGTGACAGTGACAGTATGTCCCGCAAGGCATAAGATATTGACTGGCTGGCCCTTTATAGAAAAAGTTTGGTGCCCTTGGTCTGGGCACTGGGGGTGCTGCAGTGAACAAAACAAAAATCCTACCCTCCTGGGCGGAGCTTACATTCTACTGGGGCTAGGGGAGAGGTGACACAAATAAACCAGACACCAGGTAAGATATTTTGTATGTTGAATGGTGGTAAATGCTATGGAGAAAAATAAAGCAGGTAGGGAATATCAGCAATGTTGCGGGACACGGGTAGCAGTGAGGATTGCTGCGAACAAAAGGGTGTCAGGAAGCCCTGACCGTGAAGCTGATGCTGGAGCACAGACATGAAGCAGGTGAAGGAGTGAGCCGTGTGGACATGGCAGGAAAGAGCCACCAGACAGAGGAACGGCAGATGCAAGAACCATTCTGGATTATTGACAAAGTTAATCTTACACTGAGCACTAGGTACCAGGCACCCTTCAAGTGCTTTACATGCATAATCTCATTTAATTACTTAAAAGTCATCTTCTCATTGTACACTTAATCTTACAAAAGAATGGTCTGAATATATTTCCAATATCTAACAGAACTTTCCGTTCACAACGTTTTGTAATGTTTGCTTGCTCATCACAGCATTTCGAGGAGGTTACTGACCTCTTTGTATAGTGAAAGACTAGAAAGATCAAGTTCCTTGCTCCAGGTCACACAGCCAGAAGTGCTGGAGTTGGAAAGCAAAGCCAGGCCTGTCTGGGTCCAAATGCCTTATCCCTCTCTCTAAGCCACCCGCTTTGGAAGTCATGAATGCCACCTCGTTAACTCACACCTCACCCAAATCCTGCACCTTAAAGAGAAAAAGCAAAGGCACGTTGAAAGGGACTCAGTGTCGATCACCCTCCCAGATGCAGTGAGTGCACCGATAAGCTGAAGTCCCACCGGGAACTCACAGGCATTTGACCACTTCCTCGGGCCTGGGGCACTTATGCCCTGCCCCAGACTACTTCCGGCCGTGCCCAGTGCTCTGCAGAGCTAACCCAGAGCAGTTGCTCAGAAAGGAGTTGTTGCTCGCCAGATTAACCACGGCTAAGGTTTTGTTGGGTTGCGTTTTTAGCAGTTCGCTCTAAGAATTGAGGGAATTCGGTAGAAAGCCTTTAATTCATCAAAGAGGTATTGAGATTTATTGTGTGCAAAATCTTTTTACATAGTAAACGGATTTATTATGGCAAGGCTAAAGACAAAGAGGACATGGGTCCTCCCTCTGACAGCTTGCAGTTTGTGGGAATGAAGAAGAACTTTTTGGGTGTCCTGCATGACGTGCTATGTGCCAAGCACTGTGCTGAGCCCTTTACGTGGGCCAACTCCTTGCATCTGCATCACCGTTTCACGGGGGAGAAGTCACTACTGTTTTGCAGGTGAGGCATCTGAGCCTCAGGGAGACTGAGTATCTTACCCACAGGCACATGGTAAGTGGCGGCAAAGCAAGGATTTCACCCAGTCCTGTTTGCCCCATTGAATGTATACAGTCAGCTGTCACACACCTCAGAGAGTGAATGGCCAGAAGCAAAACTCAGACAAAAATTCTGAGGAGAGTGGCATCCTTGCAGGTGAGGACTTCAAGAAAGGCTTACCAAAGAGGGTGCCTTGAGCTGGGCTCTAAAGATCAGGCCTCCACACAGAGGGGACCCAACCAGAGAGACTGTGTGGGTGGTGGCTCCCACAATTTTGTTTATGAGCCCACACATTTGATACAAGCAAGTTGCCACTGGAGGCTGTGAGCACAGAGATCAGGCTGTGCATTAAACAGACTTGGAGGTTAACCTTTTCTCCCCCTTTGACTAGTGGTGTTGACCATAGATAAGCTAGCCAACCTTTTCCAGCCGAGGTTGCCCCTCCAGGAGGTTATGAACAGCTTGAGGTCAGCAATTCATCATTCACTCTGCCTTCACTTGTTCGTTCGGCACACACTTGGAGCCCCTCTCTGAGCCAGGCATGGGCTCTCAGTGCAGGAATGACTTGGTATGTCCACAAAGGAGTCTGACCTGAGGGAGAGACAAGCCACCCGTTCATTTGTTGATTGATATATTAAAACAACAAACAAAAAGAAAAAAACACCTTTTGCTAATCCCCCATCTGGGCCAGGCTCCGGGTTCCAGGTACAGAACAGAGCAAAACCCATACCTGCCTCAGGGGCTCCCAGTCTGGCCAGGGGCCAGGAGAGACCATTAAGTGCACGGTTTGTCCCCAGAGCTGTCCCCAGAAGAGGACCCAATTGTAGGGTCCTCTTCTTCTGTTTTGTTTTAAATGACAATAAATATTTTTTTCCGTCTTTTTTTTCCCCCCTGGTTGAGGGCACTTGTGGAGCCTTCATCATGAATAAACGCTGTAAATCAAGGCACTCAATAAATGACTGGTCAACTGATTGATTGACGTGTCACACAGTAAGTTGCTAGCAGTGATAGGGGGACATTCTGGGTCTCCACCACCCTAGAGGTCCTCAGTGGGGAGCAAATTTATTAGACCACAGCTGGCTTGAGCAGGCTCTGCAGCTCTACGGCTGTAGAGCCTCCTGCAAACTTGAAGTAAAATGCAGCAGTTCTCAGCCTGCCTCCCAAGGGGGTCGTGAGCATTAATTAGTTACCATTGGTAAAGTGCTCTGAAGGTGTGGGGTGTATAAACACAGCAAGTCATTAGGCCTCTCCACACCACTATGCTCTACAGCCTGGGAACTGCTAATTGAGAAATAATTAACACCTCAGGGTGCAGAGGACGGAAGCTGGCTTTTCTAAGGATTGGAAGGGATGTAATAATGTGCATGGGAAGCAGGGAGAACTATAAGGCTACTTTGGATCCCAAAATATGCCAAAGATTATTCATCTCCCGCCTACAAGGGGGAAGCGTGGAGAATACTGCCTCAGTAAGACCTCAGGGACTGCACTCCTTGGGGAAAGCCTTGACAACAATGCTGAGCTGCAGAGGCCAAACCACACTCTTAGATCAAAAGAGCTCAGGTCCAGCCCAACACTGCCTTGGGTGTGGTCCACCCAAGCTCTATTTTCCTCAGCTGTAAAACTGAGATGATAACATGTACCCACCATTCCCCCCTCCCCCACACCATTGTCTAGTGCCTCTTCTTGAGGCCAGCAGATCCAAACCCAGCTGTATACTAGGGTCACCTGAAGGACTGTAAAGTACTGATGCCCAGACCCACCCAGATCAATGACTGGCATCTCAGGGCTGAGCCTGGGCGTGTGCAGTGATTCCAGTGCAGTCAATGTCGAGAACCACGGCTTTGGCCTATGTTTCAAGCACTGTGTTAGGAGAGATGGGAAAAGAAGATGTAAACCCTACCACACCCCATACTTCCCTCACACCTGCTTATCATTTCCTGATTCCATGCCCATGAGTGTCCTGGTCCCTCTGCCTGGACATTCTACTCTACTCCCACTACCATTCTTGTCCTGGTGAACCCCATTCATCCTTCAGACTAGGCTCCAAGCTCACCTCCTCAGTGAAGCCCTCCTTCCTGGCACTCCCTCAGGGGGTTTCCCAGCTCCCATTACACCACCGATCACACTGTGTTGCTCCTGGCAGATCCAGGATGAGCTGAGAGGTTCTTGAAGCTACTATCAGAATCACCAGTGTGTTGCATTGGGTCTGGTACATCTTAAGCATTCAATAAACTGCAGCTGTTATTACTTAGGTAGAGTTACATGACATGTAGCTGTCACCTCATTACATTTGCACTTGTTGTGCCAGGGTCTGGAACATTCTTCCCCCAGGTGTCTGCAAAGCTCTCTCATCTCCTGCAGGTCTTTGCTAAAATGTGACCTTCTCAACGAGGCTTTCTTGATCATCCTACTTTAAATTGCAAGCACACGACCTCCAACCTGTGCCCTTTCCTAATTAATTTTTCTCCATAGTATTTAACAGCATGTGACTGATGGATCCTGTCTTCATAAGAATTTTGATAATTTGTTCACCATGGACTTTTTGCATTAATTTTTTAATTAATTGCATTAAAATAGCACTTCTCTTGATTGCTGAGTTCTTTGGCATCCCCTTAAGTTTCACTGTATTTGTTTATCGACTATAATTTAAGCTGCATTGAATAATTGAATACAGGGGACTTTGGTTTTGTTCACGCCCCCCCCAGGCCCCCCCCCCCCCCCCCCCCCCCCCCCCCCCCCCCCCCCCCCCCCCCGCTTCAACAACAGTGGCTGCTGGTACATGGTACAGCTCAAAAAATATTTTATGAATGAAAGTTTGACTTAATATCTTAAAGGCTGCCTTCTTCCAATTGTTTAAAACTTTTAATTTATTTAAATTGAAAGCCTGTAAAATAATAGGATAGATCTGAAACAACATCGTCCATTGTCGTCATGGTTACACTACAGCCAGCGGTTCTCTGGTACTCCTCGTCCGAGGATGGGGCAGGTCCTGGTGGTGGGAGGAAACAAAACTCAGAATAAAGGCTTTGACCATAGAGTTACACCTCCGTAAATCCTAGAGAGCACTTCCGGGATTTACTCACTGCTGACCCGGCCAATCTTCGATCTTGGGAAGAGCCGAGTTCTCTCTCATTGGCTAAGATTCCGGAAGACCTCTCACAAGTGTACAAGTTGAATGGGGCTGGTCCCCCGAACACGGTTTCTGACTGGCTATAAATGTGGGAGGTGGAACTTGGAGGGAACGCCCCTCCCACTGCTAGCTGCTGGCGCAGGCGTGCTGGCGCGGCGGTCTTCCCGGTGCCGTTGGCTGGGGCTGCAACTGGTGAGCGTGGGTGACAGTGAAGAGTGGGGAACTGGCGGTGGGTGTTGGAGCGGGGACGGCGGAGTGAAGAGAGGGCACTGGGCGCGGACACCTAGGATCCTGGTGTCCGTTTTCCCACGTACATCCCGTCTTTGGGTTGGGACAGGGTCACAGTCGTATAAACTTTTGGATAATAGTTGTCTGCTGGTCTCAGTTTCTTCCGTGGAAAGTTAAAGCCAGGACTTCCTCCCTGTCTACCTCAGGTGGTTGAGTGTCACAGTGTTCCTAGAAATTTCAGCCCTGGAAAGACCCTCGGGGACCCGATCTTCCCATTTACCTATGAGAAAACAGGTCCCCAAAGTGCAGTCATTTGACCATGTCACCAGCCAGTGATAGCCAGTGGGCTTCTGCAGTGGTTCTCCCAGTGTGGTACCTGGACCAGCATCAGCATCGCTTAGGAACTTGCTAGAAATACAGATTCTCTTCCTACACCCTAGACCTACTAAATCAGAAACTGGGCGTGAGGCCCCACTGTCCGTGTTTTAGTAAGCCATCCAGGTGATTCTGATGCTCACTTAAGTTTCAGAACCACTGGTCTACTTAACCTAAGGCAGAGGCAGTAAGGGTCAGAAAGAAAGGAGTGGACTTGAGAGAAATCTTGCAGATAGACTCATTTGCTTTAGGAAGAGCCAAGGGTGAAGGCATTTCTGGCTTGGGCCACTGGCCTGAGGTGAAACCTCAAGTGGTGCAGTCATGTGTGAACCACATGTTCCTTACCTCCAGGACTCATACTCCATGCAGTCACACTAGGACTCTATAGCATCGCCTCCTAGCTTTTCTCAGGTCATAGACCACACAGAAAATGATAATGTCTGTACAGTGTGCAGGGGCAAGGGATGGTGCGGCCTGAGGCTGGAGGGGACCAGCTGGAGGACTTGAGGCTGAAAGCTGGAGGTAACCAGGTGAGAATTCTAGCTTCCCAGTGCTGAGAGGGATCAGAAACCCTGCAGGGGAGCTTCGCTCCATTGGATATGCAGAAAATGAGGGGGGCTCACTCAATTTGACAATATAAATCAAGAACCTTGGAAGTTTAGACCCTTTGACTCGGTAATTTCATTCCTGAACATCCTCTTCCAAATATAAAACAAAAATAAAACTTTCTGTTTGTTGTATATTTTGTATAAAAGAGAAAGCCAACAACTCTGGTAGTAGGAGAATCATTCTCGATGTAGTCAATCAATGAATTGTACTGTCATTAGAAATGTGTGACTATTTGGTGAAATCATAGAGAAACCTACATGCTCATCCATCAGATGATGTCTAGTGAGCCCCTGCTACATGCTGAGTGGAGAGTAAGTTAGATGTGGTCTTTGCCTGCACAGAGCAGAGCGCCTGGGAGAAGGCAGACTGCTCATCGAGCAGTATACTGATGTCTCAGTACTCATCGTTAATTCATCCCGATGAGTGGCAAGCAAGCAGTGATTGATGAAGCAGTTTCTCCTGCGCAGTGGCATCGTGACTCATACAAGTTCTAGCAAATGCAATGAGTGGTGAGCAAGCACCGAATGCGGAAACATTTTTTCTTGTCAAAATGTGACAAGTACCAGGTTTGACAAGTTCTGAAGCCGACAAGTATCGAGGTACCACTCTAACTCCAAAGAGTGGCTGGTGTTTGGTAGGGGTGAGTGAGCTGCTGCAGGAGAAGCTGGTCTTCGGAATGCGGGGAGTGGTATAAGGCAGGCGTGCTGGAGAGCAGGAAGGTACTCAGGCCTGGAGGATGGGTAGGTGTTGGTGTGCAAGGGGGGCAGTGTGTTTAAAGTGAGCATGGCACAGTGGGAATGTGGAGAGGGCGATGCTGAGATGCAGCAGACGAGCAGCAGCCAGCTCACATGGGGCCGTGATACCATGCAGGTCTGAAGCTCAGACCCGAATCTAAGGATATCAGGAAGCCATTGGAGGACTTTAAGCAAGAAAAACTGTTAGGTGTTTTGGAAGTGTCCCCTATGGCTGCAGTGTGGGGAGTGGATTAGAGAAGGAGGGGGTGGAAGCTCAGAGCCCAGTGAGGAGGCCGTTGCACTAAGCAAGTGAGATGATGGTGGTCTAGACCTGGGTGGAGGCTGCGGAGGTGGAGAGAAGGAGTAGAGTGAACAGCAGGTGAAAAGAAGGAATGGCAGGGCCCAGAGGGCTGGTGTATGTGGGACATGGGGGATGGAGTGGATGGAGCCCAGGTTTCTGGTTTGGGCACAGGGTGGCTTGCGGTACTCTTCAGAGTGATAGGCAGCACTGGAGGCGGGTAGGTTTGGGGGAAAGGTGCCGAGTTTGAAGTGCAATGTGTTCTCCAGGAGGCGTTTAGATGAGTACTTCTGAAGCTCGAGAGACATATACGAGGTGGAAATGTTAATGTGGAGCCATTAGCATGCAGCCTGACCAGGAGGGCGTGTGTATGTGAGGAGGGCAGAGCACAAGCCATCTGACATTTAAGGGTAGGCAAGGGACAGGGCTGACAAAAAAGGTAAGGGATCACCAGCTGCAGTAGTCTTTGAACCGAGAGATTATAATTGCTTTCTTTTCTATTTGTTTCTTTTCTCCACTAGTTTTCAATAATAATATAATAATAATAAACATCGATTGAGCTCACAGAATGTGCCAGATACCATTCTAATGACTTTTTATAACTCCTCTAAATACCCTATCTATAAGGTAGATCCTACATTATTACCATTTTACAGCTAAAGAAACTGAGCACAGAGGGTTGAGTTACGTTCCCAGGCTCCACGGGGTGCTGTCGGCAGGAAGGCCCCCGGCACCCAGGCTCCCCGGTGTCAGTGCCTGTGCATTTGCCGCCCATTTGTGTCTCTCCACAGTGTGCAGTTACATTTTTGTAAATGGGAAAACGTTGATTTTTTTTTTTACATGGCAGTAAGAAAAGTAGTGCTTGGACCTGTGAAGATACTAGAAATGAAAGAATTTGCATCTGCAGAATCAGTGGCTTAGAAGTTTGCTGGAGGCCAGACTGAGCTGGCCATTTCATGGTGTCAGACACAGTTAACACTTACTTCTGCACAACTCATTTTTCTCCAGGCACAAGTGCTGCCCTGTGCCGGGTGTCATGGAAGGGCTGCTGACGAGATGCAGAGCACTGCCCGCCCTGGCCACCTGCACCCACCATCTCTCTGGGTACATTCCCCGCAGGTTTCACTATGCCCCAGGGAGAGGGAAGCGCTTGGCGCTGTCCCGCATGTTCCAGCCCCAGAACCTTCGGGAAGACCAGGTGCTCTCGGTGGAGGGCAGATCTGGTGACTTGACCTGTAAGAGCCAGCAGCTAATGCTGCAGGTGGGCCTGATCCACCCAGCAAGCTCTGGTTGTTACCACCTCCTGCCTTACACTGTCCGTGCCATGGAGAAGCTGGTGCGGGTGATAGACCAGGAGATGCAGGCCATCGGCGGGCAGAAGGTCAACATGCCCAGCCTCAGCCCAGCAGAGCTCTGGCGAGCCACCAACCGATGGGACTTGATGGGCAAGGAGCTGCTAAGACTTAGAGACAGACACGGCAGGGAATACTGCCTAGGACCAACTCACGAGGAAGTCATTACAGCCCTGGTCGCCTCCCACAAGACACTCTCCTACAAGCAGCTCCCGTTCCTGCTGTACCAGGTGACAAGGAAGTTTCGGGACGAGCCTAGGCCCCGCTTTGGTCTTCTCCGTGGCCGAGAGTTTTACATGAAGGACATGTACACCTTCGATGCCTCCCCAGAGGCTGCCCGGCAGACCTACAGCCTGGTGTGTGATGCCTACAGCAGCCTGTTTGACAGGCTGGGGCTGCCGTGTGTCAAGGTCCAGGCAGACGTGGGCAGCATCGGGGGCACGATGTCTCACGAATTCCAGCTACCAGTGGATATCGGAGAGGACCGGTTTGCAGTCTGTCCCCACTGCAGCTTCTCGGCCAACGTGGAGACACTGGACTCGTCTCAGACAAACTGCCCTACTTGCCAGGGACCTCTGACCGACACCAAAGGTATTGAGGTGGGGCACACGTTTTACCTGGGCACCAAGTACTCCTCCATTTTCAATGCCCAGTTTATTAACGTCCATGGCAAACCTGCCTTGGCTGAAATGGGGTGTTACGGGTTGGGTGTGACACGAATCTTGGCTGCTGCCATTGAGGTTCTCTCGACGGCAGACTGTGTTCGCTGGCCTGGCCTCCTGGCTCCTTACCAAGTCTGCCTCCTCCCCCCAAAGAAGGGCAGTAAAGAGGAGGCGGCCGCAGAACTCACGGAGCAGCTGTACGACCACATCACAGAGGCGGTGCCGCAGCTTCGTGGGGAGGTCCTGCTGGATGACAGGACCCATCTGACCATTGGGAACAGACTGAAAGATGCCAACAAGTTTGGCTACCCCTTCGTGATCATTGCTGGCAAGAGGACCCTGGAGGACCCTGCCCATTTTGAGGTTTGGTGCCAGAACACCAGTGAGGTGGTCTTCCTCACCAAAGAAGCAGTTGTGGCATTACTGAGCCAAGTGCCGGTTGTCTGAATGCCTGCAGCCCCGCCCCACTGCGCAGCCATGGAGTTCATTCAGATGCCGCTTTCCTGTGTTCTTTCTGGGGCCAGTCTCTCCAGAAACGGCAGCTCATGGAAGGTGAGCATGTGTCAGGGAAACTGATTTTTATCTCGTCATTTATTCACACTATTTGTATTTAAAGTCATTCACTTGGTCCCTTTCTCTGGACTGACCATGCTGCCACTTAACATCTCACTGCGGAAGCCTCTGTTAGGAGGCAAGAAAAAGCAGACTTCTCGTGTCCCTGAGGCAATCACCTGCCTCGTCTCAGCTGCGTTTCCCTTGTGTGGGGCTGGAGTAGCTGACGGCCAAGGCCCTCGCGGCTGCATGGTCTGACTGCAGGCCGTGCTGCATACGGCCCTCCTCCACTTGAACATGTGCTCTTCCCTACTGGGGCCTCAGTTTCCGCATCTGCGCCAAAAAAATACGGACCTAGAGCTATGAAGTCCTTAACAGCTGTCTGTCACTGGCTGGTTCCACAACAGGTTCATGTGATGAGCTAATGGCCCCGACAGATCTGGCTCCATGGAGGTGGCTATGCACTGAGGTCATGCTGTGTTGATTGAATAAAGTCCGATTGTTGGGATGAGCCTCTCATACTCATTTGAAACAGTGGCAACATCTGCCATCTTAATATTGTAGCGGCAGCTTGTCTTGAGAGTCTTCCTTCTTTTTCTACCGTTTCTACTCTCCATTCCAAAAGGAAAAAAACTGGGTGTCCGGAAAACTGTGTTTTAAACTGTTAATTCCCACACATACCAAGGGTGGCAGGCTTCGAGTGCCACGTTGACCTTGCCCTCAGTGCAGAGTTGGATTCTAGAGCCACGGCAGGGGTGAATATTAAGGTCTCTGCCTGAACTGTGTGGAGAACTAGGAGCAGACTTGAGCCACTCCTGCCGTGCTGCCTGCTTCTGTTGCTCCCACTCACCATGTTAGGGTCTCATCCAAACCTAACAAGGGCAAGCTCAAAGCCACCATCTCCTAAAAAGGCCCTTGACAGCTCCTGGAAGAGGTTTTCCATCTGGCTACCCAGCATTCTCCTGTTGAGCCCAGATGGCATTCTTCCTTGTTCGGGGCCACACAGCTCCTTGTCTGGTGGGCCAGCCTCGTAGCTGATGGTCAGCTCCCCGGGACCAGGGGCCTAGACAGATTCCAAATGCACCACAGTTCTTGTCTGGGCCAGTTGTTCCACTTGCCACACGCTTCACAGCTGCTTGTTATCGCTAGAGTAACCCCACCCCAAACAAACCTCAGGTTCCTAATTACTGCACATGCCAACCCCTGACTCCCAGCCCTACCACAGGGGCTCAGGCCCAGCAGTCAGGCCAGGAGATGTGGATTCTGACAGCAAACCTAGAAAGGCTGGATGGTGAGGCACGGGAGCTTACCCTCAGCTGTACATTGGAACCACCTGGGTCCCACCCAGAGTGAGGTTCTGCTTATGGACTGGGGTGTGGCCAGGTGTCAAAGCTCCGGGATGATTCTAATGTGCAAAGTCCACTGAGAGCACCTTGTGTGCGGGCAGCTGCCTTCTCTGCGCCTACTTTGTAGTTAAGCGTTTCTTTTGAGTAATTTAGGTTGCACGTTAGCAAACTGATACAAGCTCTCTGCTTTTAGTGGTCTGGTTATTCTTTGTTGGGGGCTTGTCATGTGCTACTGTGCTGTGAGACCCCTTTATACACTGTTTCAGATCTTGAAAATGTGCAGGGGAGGTGCTCTTCCTCTCAATTTACCAATGAGCAAACCCAAAGTTTAAGCAACTTACTCAAGGATGCACAGCTCTTAAGTATCAGAACTAGAATCCAAGTATTGACCAAAACCTCTGACCTCCCCACCACACTGAATGGCCTCTGCCTGCACAAAAGTGATTTCAGAAAATAAAACTGGCCTGGCTGGAGTGGCTGAGTGGACTGAGTGCCGGCCTGTGAACCAAAGGGACACTGGTTTGATTCCAGTCAGGGCACATGCCTGGGTTGTGGGGCAGGTCCCCAGTAGGGCATGTGAGAGGCAACCACACATTGTTATTTCTTTCCTTCTCCCTCCCTGCCCCTCTCCACAAAAAAAAATCTTGAAAAAAATAAAACAATGATTGATGTCTATCTAATCAAATTTGCCTAAAATAGGTGAGAAATTAGAATTTGTGCAAATGGGTGCATATATATTTTAAATTTGTGCTCTATAATCATATATGGAAGGCTAACACTTTAAAAAACCAATTAATCTTTAACTCACAAGTGCATGAATTATAGAATGTTTAAGGGTGATGTAGAATATGGAACTTCAGAGCAGGAGGAGCCCTTGGAGTCTGCCTGTCCAGCCTTCACAGATGGAAACAGGCCTGCAGTGGGAATTCACTGGCCACACGCTGTCTGACTGGCAAAAGGCGTGACGGTAGGCCAGGTGCCACATTCCCTAAAGCAGGCTGCTTCCAGTTATCGTATCATATTAAGAGAGGGCAGGCTGGATCAGCTTTTGAGCTTCAAAAGCCTCATAAGTACGAAACAGGTGCTTTCCAAGGCAGACAATCGGAGTGCAGTGGTTTGCCTAAAGTCAAATTGAACTGAAACCTAGGTGTCTTGGTTACTAACCAGTTTCCTCTCGTAGCCAGGGGCAGTATCAGTTGGTTGAAAAATCAGAAGAGACAGTCCTAGATTCACCTCTAGGACCTTAGACAAATTACTTGCCCCTTGTATATTTCAGATTCTTGTCTGTAAGATGCCCCTATGTTAATGGTCTTGTCGGGAGGTTGGCTGAGCTGGCATACATGAAATGTTTAACCTTTGGCATGCCCTCAGGAAACACTTCCCTCATACCAGACGGGGTAGGGAGAACGCCCCCAACAGGGGCTCAGGGCTAATGTTAACTTTATCTCCATACCTGGATCTTGTTTTCTCGTGATGCTTTACAACCTTCCTGGGAATGCCCCAACAAGAACTAAGGAATGCCTGCAGAATGGCTCCATCTCCTTAGAGGAAAAGACGGAAATATTCATGTTGTGTACCTTTCTCCTTCCACTTGCCATAAATTGATGAAATGGAAATGCTTGCAAAATAACAGGTACAAGCTGTATTATCATTGCTTATTCCTTGGGGAGATCTAGAAGCAACTTGCTGGGAAATATTTAGCAGAATTAATACTTGGGGACAAAGGCTGATGCATAACAAAACCATCACATAAATCAAGCTTAGGATGCAAATCAAGGGCTCCATTAATATTCTGTGTTTTAATGGAAGAAACACCTGCTGGGCTATCCATAAAGGAGCTTGCAGAAATCTGTAGCAATTGTCATTTCCTTAACTACCTGTGTGCCAGGCCTCTTCGCAGAGTCCCCACCTTCCATTTCTACACCAAGGCAGCAGAACGCTTTTTGGAATGGATTGTTACACATCTAAGGGCATAGAAAGCTTTGCTTATAGTGAGGAAAAATTCTAATTGTGGATAGTTTTCTATAATGTGGAAAATGGGAAAAAAATTGTTATTGCAAACTTAGGAAAATTTTTTTAAAAATCAAGGTTCTTCATTTAATTGAAAATAATGACTTATATATTAATGACCCAGACTAGAGACTCAAGTCAGACGTCCTGGGCTGCCTGGTAGCCGTGTGACCTTGTCCAAGTATGACCTTCCTCATACTCCCAGCCCTTCCTGGTCAGTAAATTATGGACAACAGTACCTAGCTCATAGCAGGTGCTTGGTAGGGGGCAGCTGCCCTTGTTAGACAGTTAGCCCTTTGCACACGGTACATGGACAGATGGTGCATGCAGGTCAGCATTCAGCCACTTTAGTGCAGACATGGTGGCCACTCCTGTTAAACCAGCAGCTCTCAAGGCTATGAACGTCCATGGTGAAAGCTTAATTGCCCTTGGCTAATTAAAATTGTGTAGGGCCGGGAGAGTAAGGAGGAGGCACTTACCAGTTAATGCTGACTGAGGATGCCCCATTTGCAAGGGTAGAACTTATTGACCAGGCTCACCTAGAAAGCTTGTGAGCTGACGGGAGCCCCACTAGTAGGGTGCTGGGTGCTGTGGGGTTCAGCTGTGGGCTTCGGTAGGGTTTCTTCAGACTGGATTCCTGTACCCAGGCAGACAAGTTGGGGACATTGCATGACTGAATGCGAAGACTTTACCGTAACCTTGGAGTGAGCAAGCAAGGGCCACCGGATCTACTGCCAACTCCTCAAAGGCAGGAGCCAGTCTTGTTATTGGTATCTCCTGAAGGGTTCAGGGGAGTCCTGAACTCAAGTTCTGGCTGGACTTCTTTCCAGCAAGCTGACTCTGGACGAGTCGCCTACCCTCTCTGTGCCACTTTTCTCATCAGTAAAGTGGTGCTGTACAGCTGCTCGCCCCCTGGGGTGTTGGGAGGACTAAGTGAGCCAGTCCACGAAAGGCACCTAGAACACGGTCCGGCACATCCGAAGTGTTCCACAGATGGCAGCTGTTACTGCTGGGCCAGGCCAGCATATGTGCCGCCCCTGGAATATGCCTTTTCAAGACTCCTTGCCTTTGCTTAAAAGCCTCCCACTTTGCCCCATCCCACCAATGCCTTGTTCAATGTCATGGCCCTCATCTGTCATGTGTTCAGGGGTGAAAAAGTTCTGCCTCAAGTCATGGATGCTAAGGATGCTGGAGCCTTGACCTTGCTCCTCCTCCTCTCTGGACTTCAATGTCCTCATCTGTAAAATGAGATGGAGGAGGGTTGAGTCCTTACAGGAGCTCTGACTCAGCTCTGCTTGTGTTCCAGACATGGGCAGGTGACCAGGGTGGTCCCAGATGAGGGCCCAGCCCACATGCCCAGCTGGAAGTGTCTGTACCTGCACCTCCACCCTGAAAGCCCTGACCCTGACCTGTGGGGTCTGGGGGTGGGGTGTCCACGTGCCAGTCTTGTGTGGCCCCTGTTCTGCGGTCCTGCTCCCAAATCTCTGCCTGGTCCACTCTGCTGAAGACCAGAGAATGGCTAAGCCCATGGGCGGGGCACGCGAGGAGCATTCCTGGAGGTTTAAGATGCCACACGGCTTGAGCTTGGAGGTGCCACTGATGCTAGTGTGTGCACACATGGGGCCTCGGAACAGGACTTGAAGTATTTTTTTTCATTCATCCATTTATCCATCAGCACACTCACTCTCCCTGAGCTCCCACTGTGTGCCCGGCCTGGGTACTCAGACAAATTACCATCTGGCCCCTGTCCACTGACAGCTGGCCTTCTGGAAGGTGTAGTGCAGCATTTCTCAAACTCATATTGACAGTTTGGGCCGGACTGGGGGGCGGGGGTGTCCTGTGAACTACAGAATGTTTAACAGCATCCCTGACTTCAGTTCACTGGATGCCAATACCATCCCACCAAGCTGTAATGATCAAAAATGTCTCTGACACTGGCAAAGGTCCCTTCAGTGCAATGACCCTGGCTGGGAACCACTGGCCTGGTGTTACCAGTCTGCACAGACACACACCTGGGTATAGGTCACTTGAGTTAAGAACTAGTTATTGAGTAATTCCATGCCAGGCAACTAAGCACTTTGCATGTGGAGCCTGCACAGAAGTGCCACAGACGCCCGTGAGGAGGGGACTGGGAAACATTTTACAGATGAAGCAGGCTCCTAGCGCAGTCCCTTACAGTCACAGCAAGTCAACAGCTATTAGGCTCTTACCTCTGGTCTAACACTTCGCCATTCTAAGTCTCTCTTCTCTTTTCCACGTCTGCCCCCACCCCTCCCTGGAGGCGTGGGCAGGGACTGACAGAAAGGAGAGCAGAAGTTACTGACCCGGCCTGCCAGGAGCCTTATGAAAGGGGTAGGTGATGGGGATGAAGGTCACATAAGGACCCTTGTCAGGTGCATCTATTTTTGAATGTACAACTTGCTCTCATCTGTCATATCAACCCAGCCTCACAGTGCCCCTGGGAGGGGGGCAGGGCAATCAGTCTGTTTCACAGAGGAGTAGGGAGGCACACTGGAACCTGCTTTGTCACAAGACAGTGAGGTGGCTGGAGCAGCTGCTACAGGGAACCCTGCAATGCCTGCTAGGGTTGTTGCTAACTGACTGTTGGGCCCCTTACACACAAAGTGCTGAGTTCCCACAAAGAGAACCAAGCAGGAGTCAATAGCTGGAAGTGAGGGAGAATGGCCTCAGTATGGCTTCAGCTAGGCTTAGGATGGAGGCTGAACTCCAGCCTCCTAGGCACAAGCTGCATGGTTCTTTGTAAATATTCCACAGCAAGTTGCCCTTCAAACACAAGGAAGCACACAACACAAAACCCTACGTTAGTCCATCTCAAGGACAGCAGCTGGTTTCGGTTTAATGACGTATTAGTTAGCTGTGTTGTAGTAACAAACAACCCCCAAGTCTCAGTGCTATTACAACAATAAACATTTATTTCTCACTCATGTTACAATCAGTGGCTGAGGGCGGCTGCTATAGCTGTTCCGCGTGTCTTGCCATGCTGGCACCCAGGCCGAAGGAGCAGCCCGCCTGAGAGGTGTTCTCATGGCAGAGAGGACAGAAAATGAACATTCCACATCATGGCTATTCAGGCGAGTGCACTTCTCCCCAGGAGACCGGGTGGACATGACGGGAACTCACATGGCTACAGCTAAGGATGTAGAAAGCCCTCTAGGTACAACCTATGACAATGATTCAACATGCAAAAAGATTTTCCAGTGCAAACGGCACAAAACCCTAAAATGTGAAAACCGGGGAAGAATGCAGCCTACTGTCCAAGTGCATCGCTACCCTCCACACTGCAGACTGGGAAAACTGGCAAACCTTTCACGGGTTCTGGCGGGTCCCAGATTGTAGGTGTGTACAGATACAGAAACAGGACCGGCGTTCCTGGCCCCATCTCATCCCAAGGCATCTACAGTATCTCCACAGAGCAATTCTCCACGCTCAGGAAATAACAGGAGGTCAGAGCCTCAGCTTTAGTGCCTTAAAATTACAGGCGTGGTTTGTGTGTACGTGCAGTGTGAGGAGTAGCTTCTCTAAAGCCTCTAACTCCACAAAGGTTAGAACATGAACTTAGGTCACTGGATCGTGAGTCAGCCCAGTGAGTTCCTTGGGTGAGTTGCTGTGGTAACTGACAGATGGTCCCTTCAGAGACGGAGGCTGGTTAACGCAGCTCACAGTGAGTCCAAGGATGTCAATGACCAAGGCACAGAATTTTGTGTCAACAGAGGAGAGTGAGGAACAGCTGAGCACTTTGACCAGAGAAGCTGCAGTTCAGGAAGTCAGCAGCTCCTCCCTGCCTATGATTTGAGGAAAGACTGTCACCGGGATGAGGGAAAAAAATGCTGGGCTCTAGGAGCACATCCCGCTGATTCAGGTAGGCTACACTCCGGGAAGAGGGGGGTCAGGGAGGAGGTCCAGGGGGAATGGCTCCACAGCCTGGCTCCGTCCCTCCACCTACTGCACGTTTCTCTCCCGGAAATAACTCCTAGAGAAAGGAGAGGATTCCACACAGACCAAAAACGATGGTGTCAGGTCTTTCACAAAGCACCTGCAGTCAACACAACAAAAGACAGGGGTTAACTGAACTGCAATCTTAACCATCTATGGCCTTCCCAACAACATTCAAGGTGAAGCTTTGGACGTAAGTCAGTATTAAAATGCAAGTTTAGCACGTTTGTAGGGCTGCTTATAAATCTGGCAAATTAGCATGGCCTTGCCCCCTCAGAATCTTTGGGCCAGCCCTCTCGCACTGAGTGCCTGTGGCTAAACCGGACATGAATCCATCAGAACATGCTTTCACTCATTCATTCAACAGTGAATACCCAGGGTGAGCCAGACATTGTGCTGAAAACAGTTTAAAAAAAACAAAAACCATTGTCTCAGCTCTCAAGTCCTGGAGGGAGGGAGATAAATAATCAATCCACCACAGCAAGGCACAAGTGTAGAAGCATTTGTAAGGTACAGCCTTAGCCCAAGGGGTGTGATTCCCTCTATGTTAAGCCCCATGCTTCACATCTATTTACATCTATTACTCAGCCCCAGGAAGTGACTCACCGGGAGTGCTGCAGCACCTGCCGCAGGGTGGTCTTGGGAGGCACCTGGTACAGCTCTTCCCTCTCCTCATCCTCAAAGTAGACCTGCAAGGTTAACAGAGGAGCAGCAGTTAGATACATACGAAGGGCTGCAGCAGCACCACGCATGTTGAGGCCAAGTCCAGGGAAAAGGTACAGAGATGGTGACTGTTATTAGCTGAATGCCTCCTGTACAGAGCTGTGGAATATAAAGCACTCAGTCCTCCCCCAAGGTACTAATAAAGGTATTATCGGCCCTGATCGCTGTGGCTCACTGGGTTGGACATCACCCCACAAAGCAAAAGGTCACTGGTTCAATTCCCAGTCAGGGCATGTGCCTGGGTTGTGGGTTCAGTCCCTGGTTGGAGTACATATGAAAGGCAACCAATGAATGTTTCTCTCTCCCTCCCTTTCTTCCCACCTTCCCCTCTCTCTAAAATAAATAATCTTTTTAAAAATAAAAAAATTTTAAGGTATTGTAAGGCCTCATTTTCCAAAGATAGAACCAAGGCTCAGAGAAGGGAAATAACTCACCAATGACACCCAGCCAGTAAACAGAGGAGCCAAGACTCAAGCCCAGGACTATGAGCCTTCCCTTCCCTAATAATTCAGTCCTAGAGCCATTAGATGTGCAGGAAGAAGGCCAGGACAGCACAGAGAGGGGTAAAAGGGTGGCCACACAGGGAACAGCCCTGTGCAGGTCTCAAAGCCTAAGCAGGGTGAGCAAGACACCTCCACAGGACGGCTGCAGAGCCTAAGGGGTGTCCACAGAGACTAGCCAGTTGAAGAGGGGATCCTTGCTGGGGGCTGGCCAACCTGAGGCTAAGAAGGGTACCCATGTAGGACGGGTGTCAAGAAGGGGTGTTGGAGCCCACGTTGAGTGAGTGGGCTGCCCATGCATGGGGACAGCCTATATGAGGTGTCAGGACCCAACCAGGGTGAGAAAGGTAACTGCTGATGGCAGGGGGAGGGTTGCCACAGAGAGTGAGAACCCCAGCAGGATAAAGGGGACATTCATGCAGAGGGGTTGGACAGTGTGTGTGCAGGATGAGAAGGCCACCTACGCTGGGTAAGTAGCCTGCTATGGGAGTCCAAAGTCCAGGTAGGGTGAGGAAGATTCCACATGGGACAGGGGACAATGGGGTGACAGGAGGGGGACTGATCAAATGAGTAAACACACAAAGAGTAACAGAAGCCACTATTACAAACACAGGAAGGAAAAAGAGAGATCCTGTGGTGTTGGATTAGAACTAGAGACCTCTGTGAGACCTCACATTCTCTCTCTCACACACACACACTTGTACACGCACACCCCTATTTAACAGATCCTGGCTTCCAAATACACTTTTCCACGGAAACCACCAGGGTTCCTTGGGAAAAAGTGGTTGTTTCCAGAAGTGGGACAAGAAAAGCACAAGATGAGCCTAGAACACCTCATGCCAGAAAGCAGGGAAATGCTTAAAAAATGGAAACAAGTCAAAAGGACACAGAAACAAATTTGAAGGGATTCCCACTGGCCAAATTTGAGATAATCTGAGCATAACCCAATCGCAGTAATAGATTATAACTCAATGAATAAAATAGGAAAACATAAACCCACTGATATAAAAATGATTATGTTGAAGGTCTGACAAATAATAGGATATGTACATAATTTCACAGCACCTCCCTATAAATTACTAAGTACAAAGGGAAAAAGATTTACTTTACAGTGGAAAACACTGTCAGAGCCCCACTTCAATCAGGTAATCAAAACGAATGCAGTGGCAGGACAGCCCAAAATCAGGAGCCACTGACAGCGCGCAACAAGGCATAGCGTCACCTGTGTGATTTTCCAGTCAGATGTGCGTCTGGTCAAACCCACACCGATGGACTCTACACAAAATACCCGATCCGTAACCTTCAAAAGTAGTAAGACCACGGACATCGAGGAAAGACTGAGAAACTACACAACAGCCTGCAGGAGACTAAAGGGACATGAGCACTAGTACGGATACGGTGTGGGATTCTGAACGGGTTTGCCATGAAGAGCCAGCAGGACAGTGTGTAAACACCGAACTGAGTCGAAGGTTCGATGGTACTAGCGCAGCGATCTTCAACCTTTCCTCCGGCACACACAAACTATGAAAATCCTGCGGTGCGCGCACATAGACACACACCTCTGATCCAACAAAGAAACATATAATTCGATTCATTCACACTGGATGGCTATTGTTGTGTTGGCTGTTGCTAGTTTTTTATTTGACAATCTAAGGGGAAAGAGGTCAGTGCCCGACTAAATAGCCAGGGATTGTATGTTTCAAAAATCCTTGTGGCACAGCGGTTGAAAATCACTGTACTAGTACATCGAAGTTAACTTCCTAATTTTGATGGCTGATTGGGATGATGAAGGAAAATGTCCTTGTTTGGGGGAAACAGAAACTGAAGTATTCAGGGGGAATGGGAGATCAGCTGGCATCTTATTCTGAAATGGTTAGAAGACAAATTCTTCCTACTGTAATTTGTGATTATTTTGCTCATCCCAACAATGGAGCATTATTCCGCCTTAGACAGGAAATTCTGACACCAGCTACAACTGGATGAGCCTGGAGGACATCGTGCCGAGTGAAACAAGCCGGTCACAAAAACAAACACTGTGCGAGTCCACTTGTATGAGGCACCTAAAGCAGTCAAGTTCACAGAGACGGAAAGTAAAATGGTGCTTTCGAGGGGCTGTGGGTAGGGGAAATAGGGAGTTGTTATTTAGTGGGGACAGTTTCAGTTTGGGGTGATAAAAATGGAGAGGGATGTGGTGATGGTTGCAAGTAATGCAAATGTACTCAATGCTACTGAACTATGATTATTAACAACTATATAACTAATTTCATAACTAAAATTAAAAAACTAAAAATGCTATTTTTATGGTAAATGTACAGAACATAAAATTTACCGTTTCATATATCACAAATTAGAAAAGAAACTTACATTTTTTTAAAAAAGCAATGAAACCCCCACATTCCTCAAAAAATCCCATACAGGAACAAAACAATACTTCTCTTACCTCTAAATTATCAGCATAGTATTTCCGCTCTAAGTCCCAAGGGGGCAGTTCATCAAACATCTCCACTAGATGATCGATAAACCTAAGGACGTAACATATGTACTTTCTTGGTATCAATAACTCACGATCTACTTTCCCACATCACAGCCCCGAGAGATCAAATCACAGAGATATCAAGAATGTATAAACATGAAATGCAATGTAAGTCATTTTCACAAGTGCCCAAAATGTGTATCACCCGTCCTATTATGACATAGTAATTTTCTTTAAATTTAAGCCTGACTCAAGCTTAACAACATTCCTCACATTTAGCCACATTCTAAACATTAACCCTAGAAAATCTCACGTTAAAACTGCTAATTATATTTTTTCCTAATAAACACTTAAATTACTATGCATGTACTACCTACAATGATTTCACATCTCACTAGATATGTACAAACACTGTATTAGCCCCATCATATAATGGTGGGACTGTCTGTCACTGCAGAGCTAGGGAGCCAAGGGAGAAATCAGGGACAGGATAGAGATTATGCAAATCAGACCGAAGCCCGTGACACTATTCTCTTCCCCCCGAACCAAGACCCACGTGTCCTTCCTGCAGAGACAGCAGGAAAAGAGCATGCCAGCAAGACAGAGGTTCTGGGGCAAGTAAGTACCTGGAGTCCTCATGAAAAGCAGAGATGAAATCCGACTGGGCATACTCCGGGTACAGAAAGAGCACAGGCCAGCTCAGTCTGCCCTGGTCATCCAGACTCGGCTTGGCTCCGTAGGGGTTCTGCAAGTTGAGCATGTCTAGCAGTTTACAAGTACCTGCTGAGGCAGAATCTTCCTCCTCACTGGCAGGTTCAGAGACTAGCCTGACGTTCCTAGCCTGGAGTAAAGACAAACACACAGAAACCTTATTGTGTGGAAGGATGTGAACCCATTTCACTTGACCAGGGAAACCACAACACTGCAAGTTCCCTGATTCACCTTCATCATCCCTGAAGCCTGGCACACAGCAGGCATCGCGTGTTTAACTCAACTTCCCCGGACATCTACCACAACAGAGGCCAGCTAGACAGGTTTCTGCCCTCAAGACCTTGCTCATGGTCTAGTGGGAAGAGACCTCTGGAAATGAATACAACATACAGTTAGAAGTAAAGCTCTGGGACTGCAGACCATGATTAGTTCAGTCTGAGGGCTGGAGGTGACTGGGGAGTGCTAGGCCTTAAACAAAGACTTTGAAAGGTGGAGGCGCAGGAGTAGGGGGAAGGTGGAAGGGCATTCCACCCCAAGGAACAACATGTACAAAGGCACAGAAAAGACCAATAGTGTGACATGTACAAAAATGACAATGCTTTGTATGGAGATTCCAAAGGCTACAAATGAGAAGAAAAATTACATGCAGTCAAAATTCCCTTTGATGATATCTCCTAACGGGATGGCAAACTTCCTTGGGTCAGATAAATATTTTAGGCTTTGTGGGTCAAATGGCCTATGTTGAAGTTAACTATTCAGCACTGGCACTGCAGTGTGAGACGGTAACACACAGGCAGGGCTGCAGCTTGCTTACTTCTGCTTTACGCCACTGGTAACAGTATGCGTGGCTATGCGTATGCACTGTCTTTTGAACAGTGAAGTTTCTGAGATGCAGTTAAACTAAAGGAGAGAACCAAAATAAGGTCTGTGTGCAAATGCCTGGGCATCCCAACAGTCTACATTTTAGGAAACGACCAAACCCCTGACTATAAATGATGGAGAATCGAGGGTATTCCATCTTGTGTAACCTGTTAGTATACATTCACAGTCTGCTTGTTGTGGGGAGGGACTAGTGGAGTGTGTCTTAGAAGTGTGACGTTCTCAAAGTGAACAAGTCACTTAAATGCGTGCATAATTTAACTTGCCCAAGAATGAGACCAAGAGCCTCTCACAGCAGGTGATGTCTCCCTTGTGAAGACCAAGACCAAGTAAGCCAAGGCTCACGAAGTGACTGGCTCGCCTGGTAAAAGCAGGGTCTGGATGAGACACATTCATCTAGAGCAAGGATCTGACTCTGACCACCATTAGCTCTGTGAGAGTTCTTTACCTCTGTGAGATTCCATCATCATATAGCAAAAGAGGGGCAAGAAAACCTGCCTCAGAATGCTACCGTGAAAATTAAATGATGCTTAACCCATAGCATCTATTCAGTACAGGTTACCCGAGACCAACACGTGGATACAGCTGGGAGAGGGGACTGAACTCAGGGAGTCTGAGTCCAGAGCCCCTTCATCACACAGAGAGATAATGAACAAATTCATTCAGGCAAAGCATCCCAAGACAGGTTCCCAGGAGGCCTCAGGATGAGTGGATTTAACAAGACCGTAAGGGCCTAAGGGCTGAGAACTCACCTTGATGGCCTGGAGTAAAGCTTCATTCGAGTTCTGCTCCTTCTTTTCTTTCAGCTTGGCTTTCCTCACATCCCTCTCTTCAGTTCGCTGAAAGTGAAATCCAGATCCATCAGCTCCAGGGAATCTGCTCCTCTGGTTATCCCAGCCTGTTCCTAAATTACTATCTCATCTCTATCCAATCCAGGCTCCTGTGTCAAGGAATGCCAGTGGCCAAATTCAGTTCAACAAACATTTAAAAAGCACATGCCTGGGTGCCAGGACCAGTGGCAGCAGAAATTTAAATATCTGCAGTTTCTGTGCCCAAAGAGTTCACTGTCTGCTGGGGGTCACACAAATACAAAGTCACCCTGGTGGTGTGAACCAGGTGTTATGAAACACGGAGGAAGGAGTAACTGATTCTGCCCCTTGGAGGAGATGGGTTTTGAGATACTGGAGAGTCCAGTCCACCAGGAGAAGGGCATTCTTGGTAGAAGGACTGACATTGCTTGGATACTACTATGGGGCATTTCTTTTGTTCCTTTTTTTTATCCTCACTGAGGACATGCTTATTGATTTGACGGGTGGGAGGGGGAGAGGGAGAGAAATATCAATTAGTTGCCTCTCACATGCACCCAACCAGGCACCGAACCTGCAACCAAGGCATGTGCCCTGGCCAGGAATCAAACCCACAACTTTTTCAGTTTATGGGACAATACTCCAACCAACTGAGCCACCCAGCCAGGGCCTTTTCCCCACACTGTGGAGCATTTTGGCTTCACTGGTATGGTTGGGGAAACCCAGGGAAAGAAATGACCAGAGGCTCTGCCTTTTGCATAATTATAATCCATGAGAGAAGTGTCACCAATCTACTTACTCTGGCAGAAATAGAATTTAGAGTTCCCTTTCCTGCCAATCTATCCAAAACCAGTTGATCCTGCTCTTACCCTCAAGACTATAGATTAACAGGGATCAGCAAACTACTGTAAGGAGCCAGAGTAAATGTTTTAGGTTTTGCAGGCCATGTATGGTGCCTGCCATACAGTATCTGGTTTTTTGCTGTTTATAACTCTTTAAAAATGTGAAAAACATTCTCAGTTCATAGGCTGTGCAAAAACAGGCCTGGATTTGGCCTGTGGGTAAGTCTGCTGACCCCTACTCTGAAGTATAGCACCAGCCATTCACCAACCTCCCCATCAATGCCCAGAAAGGCTAACAGGTCCTTTTTTTTTTTTTACTTGTGGACAAAGTCTATCTCCTTAGGCAGGTAAGGGCTGACAGTTCTTGGTCATTCCTTCTCCAATCCCGTCTGCCAAGGGAGCTGCAAAAATCCTTTCTGCTGCTGGCAAGTTTGATTACACCATCAAGAGCGCCCACCCATGGATACCACTAAAACTATGTCCAATTCTGCCTTCCTAGTTGGGCTACACTTGACCAGTGTCTGGCCCACATTAGAGAACGATTAAAGTGGGTGATTAAAGATGGTATGGACTCTGTCTCATGTTTTACTGATTTACAGGATGCAAGTGGGTGAGTATGGCTTCCTGCTGTCTCGCCTGAAGTTTGGGGTCTCAGTAGCCCACATGAAGTATAATAACCACCAGATAAGTTCAGAGAGGCCCTGAACTATGGGTTGGCTGCTCCCTCTTTTTAAATCAACTCTGCTGAGGTATAATTTACGAATTTTAAATGTATAGTTTGATAAGTTTTGACAAATGTATTTCTTGAGTACTCAATACTCCAATCAAGATAGAGAACATTTCTATCCCTAGAAAGTTCCTTCTTGCGCCTTTGTGGTTAATCTCCCTCCTATCTCAACACTATAGGTTTCTTTCTATTACCAAGTAATATTCCATGGTATAAATATACAAATTTGCTGACCTATTCTCCTGTTATTGGATACAAGGCCTATTTCTGGGCTATTATAAACAGAACAGGCTATGAACATTCTTATACATGTCTTTTTTTAGAACCTGTTTTCATTTCTCTTAGGTGAATTCCTAGGAGTGAAGTTATTGGGTCATAAGATACGTATGTGAAACCGCCAGACTGATTCCCAGCACAGTCATACCGTTCTGTAGCACACAGGCAGTGTGTTAGCTTTAGCTGCTCTACATCTTTGCCAACATTTGGTACTGTCGGTCTTATAAACTGGGGTCCTACTGAGGTTTAATTTGCATTTCCCTGACAACCAATGATACTGTACATATTTTCATGTGCTTATTGTAAATCTTCTTTTGAGAGGTGTCTGTTTCTTTCACCACATTTTAAGTATTTCCATACTAACTTGTTTCTGTTCTGATACAAATCCTTTACTAGACAATTTGTATTACAAATATTTTCTCCCATTCTATGGCTTGCCTTTTGCTCTTCTTAATGATGTATCTTTTTCCAGGGTTTGAATTAAGTCCTATTTTATCCATAATTTTGTCTTTTACAGTTAGTATGTATTTTTTAGTTTTGAGGAACTTTGGTGAAATTCACATGATGTAAAACCAACCATTAACTATTTTAAAGTACACCATTCAGCAGCACTTCATTTATTCGCTATATTGTGCAATCATCACCTCTGTCTACTTCCAAGACTTTTCAATACCCAAGCCCTTTTAGCAACCAGTCCCATTTATCCTACCCCCAACCTCTGGCAACCACTTACGTTCAGCCTGCAGATTTATTTATGTTGGCTTTTTCATATACTGTATGGAACCATACAATATGTGATCTTTCATATCTGGCCTCCTTCACTTAACACAGTGTTTTGAGGTTCATTTACATTGTGCAATGTATCAGTACTACATTCTGTTTTATAGCTGAATAATATTCCCTTGTATGGACATACCACATTTTATTTATCATTGGTTGATGGACATTTAGACTGTTTCCACTTTTAGCCATTATGAACAGTATCGCTATGAACATTCATGTACAAGTATTTGTTTCCAAATCTTTGGGATATACACCCAGGAGCAGAAGTCTTAGGTCATACGGTAACTCTATGGTTAACTTTTAAGGAACTGTTTTCCATAGTGGCTCCCATTTTACATTTCCACTAGCAACACATGAGGGTTTCAATTTCTCCACATTCTCACCAACATTTGTTATTTTCCTTTTTTAAAAAAAAGTACAGCTATCCTACTGGGTGTGAAATAGTATCTCATTGTAATTCTGATTTATTTTTCCCTGGTGACTAATGATATTGCGTATCTTCCATGACCATTTTGTTGGCCATTTGTGTATCACCTTTAGAGAAATGTCTATTCATATCCTTTGTCCACTTAAAAATTGGGTTGTCTTCATCCTAATTAAAATGCCAAAGGCTAAAGAAAGAATCTTACAAGCAGCAAGAGAGAAGCAGAGAGTTAGCTACAAAGGAGTTCCCATAAGATGGTCAGCTGATTTCTCAAAAGAAACCTTGCAGGCAAGAAAGGGATAGAAAGAAGTATTTAAAGTGATAAAAAGCAAGGACCTACACACAAGATTACTCTATCCAGCAAAGCTTTCATTTAGAATGGAAGGGCAGATAAAGTGTTTCCCAGACAAGGTAAACTAAAGGAGTTCATCATCACCAAGCCACTCTTACATGAAATGTTAAAGGGACTTATTACAAAAAAGATCAAAACTGTGAACATTAAAATGACAACAAACTCACAACTATCAACAACTGAATCTAAAAATAAAAACAAAATCAAACTAAGCGAACAACCAGAACAGGAACAGAATCATAGGCATGGGGATCACTTGGAGGGTTATCAGATGAGAGAGAGAAGGGGAAAAAGGGAGACACAATGCAGGGATCAAGAAGCATAATTGGGAGGAACAAAATTGATGGGGGTATTAGAATAGTACAGGAAAGGGAGAGGCTGAAGAACTTACACACACAACCCATGGACATGAACTAAGTGGGGTGGGTGGGGGGATGTTGGAAGGAAGGTGGGTGGCAGGCAGAAGGAGGAAAGGAAAAAAATTGGGGCAACTACAACAGCATAATCAATAAAATATAGTTTAAAACAATTGGGATGCCTTTGCCTGGCCAGATTGTTCAGTTGGTTGGAGCATCATCCCATGCACCAAAAGGTTGCACGTTCGACCCGTTCAGAACATATACCCTAGGTTGCAGGTTCGATCCCCAGTTGGGGGACATACAGGAGGCAACTGATAGATGTTTCTCTCTCTCTAAAATCAATAAACATACCCTCAAGTGAGGATTAAAAAGAAAATTGGGTGATTTTTTAAATCATTTAGATGGTAAGATTTCTTTATATATCTAAAGTCCCTTAAACACAGATATGATTTACAAGTATTTTCTCCACTTCTGTGGGTTATCATTTCACTTTCTTGATGGGTCCTTTAAATCACACAAGTTTTGACTTTTGATAAAGTCCAGTTTATTTTTTTCTTTTGTTGCTTGTGCTTTCTGTGACATATCTAAACGCAGTGCTTAATCTAAGTTCATGAAGATTTATACCGTTTTCTTCTAAGAGTTTTATTGTTTTAGTTTACTCATTTAGGCCTCTGATCCAGATAAGGTAATTTTTGTACATAGTATGAGGCAGAGGTCCAAGTTCATTCTTTCACAATTGGATATCCAATTGTCCCAGCACCATTTGTTGAAAAATCTATTCCTCCTCCACTGAATAGTCTAGGTACCCTTGTTGAAAAACAATTGTCTATGACTATTTATTTCTGAGCTCCCAACTGTCACTCTAATCTATCTATATGTCTATCCTTGTGCCAGTGCAAGATGGTTTATTTCTTCCTTCTGGTCCACTCCACTGATTTGAGTCCCAGTTTTCTTCCCATTATTATTGATTCCCTGTGCATTTTCCTTCATTTCCTTCAAACAGAGCACAGGGAGGTCACAGCCTTCTGTAGAAAGGGCTCTACCTGACATTCTTTCAACCACAGCACGTGAGCAGATCAAAAGAGTTCTATCATAAGGAATAGTATTTCGGTTCCGGCCAAGATGGAGGCATAGGCAGTCGCATTGTGCCTCCTCGCGCAACCAAAACTAAGGACAACAAAAATTGAGAAAGAAGAAAACAACCAGAACAGAGGGAAATGAACTGAACGGAAGTCAGACTCCAGCACATCCAGACCGGTAAGGAGCGGCGGAGTCGGAGGCCTGCGGAGAGGGGTCGAGGGGTCCCGGCGGGAAGAAACGCTGGCTGGCAGGCACGGGCGCGCAGGGCGCAGACGCCAGCGGACGGACCAGTGGCGGACCCTGGGCGCGGGAGGCAACTAGCAGACCCAGTGAGGGGCTCAAGGCAGCTGGCTGTCCGCAGCCACACATTCGCGAGCAAACTAAGCAAAAACGGGCAGCACCACCGCATGTCAAAGCTTACCCCATCTGGGAGCTGAGGTCGGGAGACTCTCTCAGCCTCACAGGAGACTTCTCGGGGAAGCCCACAGAGTCCGAGTAAGTGCACAAGCCCACCGCCCGGGAGCCAGCACAGCAAGGGCCCAGTTTGCTTGTGGGAGGTAGTGGAGGGGACAAAGTCCTACAGAGAGCGGAGCAGGCGCCATTGTTCCCTCTCAGACCCCGCCCCCACATACAACGTCACAACCCAGCCACTGGGGTGCCCCGCTCTGAACACCTAAGGCCCCACTGCCCGTACGAAACAGCCGCAACCAAACCAAAGGAAAATAAAAAAGATGGCTCAAACAGATTTGAAAGCCCCAGAACCAATTTTTTTAAGTGACCAAGAAATAGCCGAATTACCAGATGCACAGTTCAAAGCACTGGTGATCAGGAAGCTCACAGAATTGGTTGACTTTGGACATAAATTAGATGAACAAATGCAGGCTACGATAAGAGAAATGAAGGAAAACGCACAGGGAAACAATAGTGAGGGGAAGAAAACTGGGACTCAAATCAATGGAGTGGACCAGAAGAAGAAAAGAACAACCAAACAGAAAAGAATGAAGAAACAAGAATTCAAAAAAAATGAGGAGAGGCTTAGGGACCTCCAGGACACCTTTAAACGTTCCAACATCCGAATTATAGGGGTACCAGAAGGGGAAGAGGAAGAGCAACAAATTGAGAACTTATTTAAACAGATATTAAAGGAAAACTTCCCCAATCTGGCAAGGGAAATAGACTTCCAGGAAGTCCAGGAAGCTCAGAGAGTCCCAAAGAG
>PVIA01001513.1:0-274809 GCA_004024845.1 Tonatia bakeri
ATTGATGCTTAGAGCATTTCACCCTAAAGAAGCAAAATATACATTCTTTTCAAGTACACATGAATCATTTTCAGAGATAGACCAAATGGCAAGACACAAAACAAGCCTCAACATATTAGAGAAACCTGGAATCATATCAAGCATCTCATATCACAATGGCTTTAACTAGAAACTAACATGGAGGAAAAAACTCAAAAACATTCAAATACATGGAGACTGAATAACATGTTATTACATTATCAGTGAGTTAACAATGAGATCAAGGAAGAAATAAAAAGTACCTGGAAACAAATGTAAATGAACACATAACAATTCAAAACCTATGGGACACAGTGAAGGTAGTCCTGAGAGGTAAGTTCATAGCAATACAGACCTATCTAAAGAAGATAGAAAAATCCCAATAAACTACCTACCCTACATCTAAAAGAACTAGAGAAACAACCACAAACAAAGCCTAGCTAGATTAGGAGGAAGGAAATTATCAAGATCAGAGTAGAATTAAATGACATAGAGATAAAAAAAAAATTCAAAGGATCAATGAATCCAGGAGCTAATTCTTTGTTTTCTTTGTTAAAACAAATAGGCAATTTTTAATGCTTTTTGTGTCAATATAGAACAGGGGGAAAGCAAATGGAAAAATAGACATATGGAACAGATTTCTTCCATCGCATCCATTTGCAAAATCAACTATATTGCTCTGTTCACCTTTAAATGCAAAGACATTAGTTTTGTCTTCATAATGTCTTTGTCTCCACGACATAAAAAAAATACTCAGTTTTCAATACTACTCAGTAGTTCAATAAACTACTACAGTTTATTGAAAAACAATCATGTGGGAGTAACAAAGATGATATAGCCATCTCCCAGAATGTATAAATGTGTATTACTGTGTATTACTGTGCATGACCTCCACCAGAGTTTTGAACTTGACCTTCCATACACAGCCTATTTTTATTTGCATTTGATGCAATGCATACCCACAAAGAATATCATCAATAATTTCTAATTTTTGTGAATACATTAAATTAATTTTTCTAGTCTTTGTTATCTGTTATTTTATTTCTATTTTTAAATTATTTTATTGTTGTTCAAGTACAGTTGTCTGCATTTACCACCCCACTCTCCCCCGACCCCAGCCATCCCTACCTCTCTCCTCTGATTCCACCCCCGCTTGGTTTTGTCCATGTGTTCTTTATAGTTGTTCCTAAAAGCACTCCCCCCTTTTCTCACCATTATTCCTCCCCACCTCCCCTCTGGTTACTGTCAGATTGTTCTTAATTTCAATGTCTCTGGTTATATTTTGCTTGCTTGTTTGTTTTGTTGGTTAGGTTCCACTTAAAGGTGAGATCATATGGCATTTTCTTTCACCTCCTGGCTTACTTCACTTAGCATAATGCTCTTCAGTTCCAGCCATGCTGTCATAAAGGGTAGGACAGGAGCTCATTCTTTGAAAAAATAAACAAAACTGACAAACCTCTAACCAGGCTCATCAAGAAAAAGTGAGAGAGGACCCAAATAAATGAAATCAAAAATGAAAGAATAGAAGTAACAACTGATACTACAAAAATACAAAAGATGGTAAGAAATTACTTATGGATAACTATATGCCAAGAAATTGGACAACCTGTGTGAAATGGTAAATTTCTAAACATACAATCTTCCAAAACTTAATCAAGGAGAAGCCAAAATCCTCAACAGACTGATAACAACTGGTGAAACTGAAGCAGTTATCAAAAAACTCCTGGCACACAAAAGCCCTGGACCAGATGGCTTCACAGGCATATGTTACCAAACATTCTCAGAAGTAACTCCTATGCTTCTTAAACTATTCCAAAAAATTCAAGAAAAGGGAAGAATCCCAAACTCTTTTTATGAGACCAGTATCATCCAAATTTCAAAACCAGGCAAGGATACAACAAAGAAAGAAAACTGCAGGCCAATATCACTGATGAAGCTACATGCTAAAATCCTCAATAAAATATTGGCAATCAGGATCCAGCAATACATTGACAAGATCATACACTATGATCAAGTGGTATTCATCCCAGAGATGCATGGATGATACAGATTCACAATTTAATTAAAGTAATATGTCACATAAACAAAATGAAGAATAAAACCACATGATCATATCAATAGATGCTGATAAAGCATTTGATAAAAATCAGCATGCATTTTTGGTTTAAAAAACATCAGCAAAGTGGGAGCAGAGGGAACATACCTTAATATAATACAGGCCACATAGGAGAAAAGTACTACCAACATCATACTCAAAGTGCAAAAACTAAAAGCTTTTCCCTTAAGATCAGAAACAAGACAAGCCTCTCTTCTTTCTCCAGTCTTATTCAACATAGTACTAGAAGTTCTAGCCACTGCAGTCAGACAAGAAAAAGAAATAAATTAGAAATAAATTAGGCATCCAAATTAGAAAGGAGGAAGTAAAACTGTCACTATTTGCAGGCAACATGAGAGTGTGCATAGAAAATCTTATGCTCTCTACCTAAAAACTATGCAACCTAATAAGTGAATTTTGCAAAGTAGCTGGATAGTCAATATTCAGAGATTGTTGGCATTTTTGTACACCAGCAATGAACTATTAGAAAGAGAAACTAAGAAAAAGTCCTATTTATTATCACAACAAGAAAAATAAAGTACCTAGGAATAAATTTATTAAGGAGATAAAAGACTTGTACTCAGAAAAGTATAGGATACTGAAGAAAGAAATTGAGGAAGATACAAATGAATGGAAACATATACCATGTTCAAGGATTGGAAGAATTAACATTAACATGTACGTACTACTCAAAGAATCCATAGATTCGACACATCCCTATTAAGATACTAAAGGTATATATCACCGATTTACAACAAATACTCCAAAAATTTATATTGAACCAAAAATGACCCAGAACAGACTCAGCAATCTTAAGAATAAACTTGGAGGGATCACAATACCTGTTATAAAACTATAATACAAGTCCACTGTAATCAAAAGAGTCTGGTCATGGCATAAGACGTGTGTCTTGGAACACACGTCTGTTCCAGATCAATGGAACAGAATAGAGAGCCCCAAAATAAATCTGTGCTCAATGGTCAATTCATATTTGACAAGTTGGACACAAGCATACAATGAAGTAAAAATAATCTCTTCAATAAATAGTGCTGGGAGAAATGGAATGGCACATGCAAAAAAAAATTAAACTAGATCACCAACTTACACAACACATTAGAATAAACTCAAAATTGATGAAAGACTTCAATATAAGTCATGATACCATAAAAGTTGTAGGGGAAAACACAGGCAGTAAAATGTCAGATATTCCACACAGCTATATTTTTCCAGCATATCTCCCTGTGCAATGGAAATAAACGTAAAAATGAACAAATGATACTGGGTCAAGTTGAAAAGCTTCTTCATGGTTAAAGAAACCATCATCAAAAAGAAAAGAGAACCAATTCTGTGGGAGAAAATATTTGACAATGATACATTGACCAAGGGTTTAATCTCCAAAATATATAAATAACTCATGTGACTCAACAGTAGGAAGACAATCTAATGAAAAATGGCAAAGAACCTAAATAGACTTCTACAAGGATGACATATAGATGGCACATAGAGTTATGAGAAGATGCGCAACATCACTAGCCATCAGAGAGTTGCAAATGAAAACCACAATGAAATATTACCTCACACCTGTCAGAATGGTGATCATTAATCTGTCAGCAAACAACAAGTGTTGGCAAGGATGTGGAGAAAAGGTAACTCTAGTCCATTGTTGGTGAGAATGCATTGGTGTAACCACTGTAGAAAACAATATGAAATTTCCTCAAAATATTAATAATAGAATTGTCTTTTGACTCAGTGTTTCCACTACTGGGAATATCTCCTAAGGATCCCACAACACCAATACAAAAGAACTTACGTATCTTTATGGTCATAGCAGCTGCTATTTGCAATAGCCAAGTACTGGAAAGAACCTGAGTGCTCATCAGTAGATGAGTGGATCAAAAAACTGTGGTACATTTACACAATGAAATAGTACAGGGCCAAAAGAAAGAAGGAACTCCTATATTTTGTAACAGCATGGATGGAACTGGAGACTATTATGCTAAGTCAAATAAGCCAGTGTGTGAAAGACAAATACCATACAATCTCACTTATAAGAGGAATCTAATGAACCAAAAATACTAACAAGCAAAATAGAACCAGAGACATGGAAACCTAGAACATACTGATGGTGGTCAGAGAAGAGGGGCGGGGGGGAGAATGGTGGAAAGAGGGGAAGGGATTATAAAAAACATGTATGAATGACCGATGGACAGAGACAACAGTGTGGGGATTGACTGTGGGAGTGGGGGTTATGCTGAGCAGAGATGGGAGAAAGGGGAAAATTGAGACAACTGTAATGGAATACCAATAAAAATAAATAAGTAAATAAAAATAGAAATGTACAAGATTTTAATGCCTATGGTTTCTTCTAGTTTCATTTTTCTGCATGTATCTGCCCTATTTTCCCAACACCTTCTTTTTGTATAAATTATCTCTATTGCATGAGCTTGCCTCCTCTGTCAAATATTGACAAAAAGGTTTATTTCTGTGCTTGCTATTCTGATCCATTGATCTACATTTCTGTTTTTATGACTGTACCATGCTCTCTTGATTACTATGACCTTATAATGTTGTTTGATGTTAGGTATGTGATTCCTCCAACATTGTTCTTTCTCAGGAACACTGTTGTTATGTGTGGTCTTTTGTTGTTCCTTAAAATTTTTGAAATATTTGTTCTACTTCTGTGAAATATGGCATTGAATCTTGATAAGAGTTGCATTCAATCTTTAGATTGCTTTGGGTAGCATGGATATTTTAATGATGTTAATTCTTCCTACCCATGAACACAGTATGTGCTACCACTTATGTGTATCATCTTCAGTTTCTTTCTTCAGTGTCTTGTAATTTTGTGAATACAGGTCTTCAACATCCTTGGTTAGATTTATTCTAGGTATTTTATTATTTTTGAAGGAATTATGAATGGGATTGTTTTATTAATTTCCCTTTATGATAGTCATTATCAGCATATAAAAATGCAACTGATTTATGGATATTAACCTTTTATTCCTGTCACTTTGCTGAATCCATGTATCAGTTCTAGTAGTTTCTTGGTGGACACTTTGGGTCTCTCTATGTATAGTATCATGTCATCTGCAAGTAAATAAAGTTACTTTTTCCTTCCCAGTTTGGATGCCTTTCTTTCCTCCTTCTTGTCTAATTGCTAAGCTTAGGACAAAACCACTGCCAACATCGCAGTCAACAGGCAAAAATTATAAGTGTTCCCCATAGAATGGGAACAAGATAGGGATGTCCACTTTCCTCTCTCCTATTCAATATAGTACTGGAAGTCTTAGCAATGTTTATAAATCTTAATCCAGGTTTACACTAATGGCAAAAATTTTCCTAAGAGAATATTGGCAGAATAGTGTAATTCATTTGGGGTAACCAACAAAGGCTTATAAAGCAAGCCATAAAGAGGGGGAAATTTTATTTGCCAACCATTTGGAAGATGTCTCCATTCTGTATGCTGCCATCATCAAGAACAAAGGCTACATTTCTAGAATACTATTGAAGCAGAACAAGTACAACTGAATACAAGGCAACAGTCTTGAACTGGGGAAAAAAAACAAGATGAAAAGAACATCAAAAATGAGGAGCAAAAACAGAAATCAATACTTAAAAAATACCTGCTTATAATGCATAGCTTGAACCAGCAGATATATCAGCACACTTTTAAGATGTGGTGAACTTTTTCCTCAAGGTTTTAACTTTGAAAGTGAATTTCCTGAGAGAGCTCACAATGTTTGAGACTAAGGCTCCCTTCACCAGGTGTTCTATAAACACACAGGTATAAAACAATACAAAGTTATGGTATTTTAGCACACTAGTTCATATTTATTCTATACATCCCTGAAAGAGATGCCATTAGTCTCCAAAGAAACAAGCTTGAATCCTTTTCTCATTGTCACTCATACCTAACAAAAAAAAATAATAATAACAAAGCCTATTTATAAAGATGGTACACCTATCTACATATGAATAAGCATTTATATATGTTTACTAATTCCAAAGCAAATAAACACTGTGGTAAAATATCTATCACCCTAATGGCATTACATAATAATTTCAACAACAGCAAGGAATCAAGTTTTTAAAATAATCATCCAAAGAAAGAAATTCCATAAAAACTATGGCAAACCAACCAGAAGATCTACTTCTCAAAGTTTAGTAAATGAATATATGGTCTCTTCCCATAGCAAAAATAGTTTCTGTGTGAAGGTTATTAATAATAAAATCTTTAAGTTATCACGTATTTTTCTTATTTTCTTGAAATTGTATCCAATAGGAGTTACCTGAGGCTGCCATTAGAGGGCATAAAAGAGTAATTGTGAAGACCAAAGTCATATAGCCCCCAAAATTAACTGCAAAAAAAAAGAGCTACCATTTAGTTTCAAAAGAAAATTTTTCAAAAAGTGAACAGTAGAAATAATTTATATATAAGAACATTTGATGAAAGCAGTCATGTGAAAGGAAATTAAGGTTCTGGTAGTGTTTTACATCTAGAGATAAAATCCGATCTCAAATTCTGACTCATGACATGTGAAAAAAAAATGAAAGAAAAAAATCAGAAATATATTGCTCTTTGAAAAGCATAGGATCAATTTCATGGCTTCAAAGTCTACCCCCACTTCCAACAGGCTTCTCTCTGGTTTACTTATATAACTTATTTCTTACCTAAGGGCAGTGACAATAAAAATTCAGTCAAAAGAAAATGGATCTCAAACACAGAAAAATAAACCAAATCTAACTATTTTATGTACCTTGATGTTTTGAAGAATTTTAAATATATATTTCATTCATAAATGCCATGATTAAAACTTATAAAATAAATAAATCCATATCTAGTTACAAACATAACATCCCCCTATCCAAATAAATGTGAATTAAGCTGGTATCAATCTAACAATGTATCTTTAACTTGGGGTGGCGGGGATTTACAATTTATAATTCAGAACAATATAAAAGCCTATTTTATATTTGATGTCTTCTTTGTAGTAATTATTCTTACCTTTCCTGAATTCCAAGGTAAATTTACAATATCAATCCCTTTCTTTAGTCTACAAAACAGGAAAATCCCAGGATCGCCTTCAAACAGAAGGAACACAGCCTCAATATGTTTCTATCACACTATGAAGACGGTTAAGACTCCCCATAGTGCACTTTGACTTAAATCCTGTGAATTTCCTGCTTAAATTTTCAAAAAGGGGAAACCAGGGATGCACATGAGAACATAAACCCACCTTTTGGAGATGGTGTTTTACTAGTCTGTATTGCTAAAGGGTATAAAAAAGGCCATAAAGGAATTGGAATTATACTAAACAGGATTTCAGACTCCACATTCTATTTGTAAACACAGACCTCTGTGAAGTGCACAGAGGCATATGGGAAAATATTTTCAGCTTTCTGGGATGGGTGGGAGGTACTTAACAAGCAACTTACTCCATTGGACCCATTTTGACTGACCAATAAATCTATCTGACTAATTTCCAGAGACAGAAATAAAATAGGTAGCAAACATAGTTGTCTATATGTAGAGAACACACATCTCATTACTTCAATTGTTCCATTTTCATTTCCTACTTCATTTTGTGTGTGGACAAAACTCATACAAAGATAAAATATATTAAATTTTTCAATGTATGCTTCATTTTAAATCCCATCACAAAATACTTAAGATATGTCTTTGATGACATTTCCTGTTTTTAAGAAGTACAGAAAACAAAACTGGGGGTGTGGAAATGGGAGGGAGGTAGGGAGCACTGGGGGGTAGGCTGGGATCGGAGTAAAAGACAGAAAACTTTACTCGAACAACAATTAAAAAGAAAAAAGACATAAAAAAGAAGTACAGAAAACAGGAATTTGCAGCTAAAATAAATTGAGGGCTTTCTTTATCTTGTTTTTAAAACAATCATGGCCTCCTTTCTCATTATTCAAGTACATCAACTTAAATCTTCAGATCCCTGTGCTCTTTTTTCTCATAGCTGTTGTCATCAAGTGTTACAATTGCAGTACACTGTTGGTGGGATTGCAGACTGGTACAACCACTGTGGAAAATAGTATGGAATTTCCTCAGAAAACTAAAAGTGGATCTGCCTTTTGACCCAGCAATACCACTGCTAGGATTATATCCTAAGAACCCTGAAACACCAATCCAAAAGAACCTATGCACCCCAATGTTCACAGCAGCACAATTTACAATAGCCAAGTGCTGTAAGCAACCTAGGTGTCCATCAGTAAATGAATGGATCAAAAAACTATGGTACATTTACACAATGGAATTCTATGCAGCAGAAAGAAGGAGCTCCTACCCTTTGCAACAGCATGGATGGAACTGGAAAGCATTATGCTAAGCGAAATAAGCCAGGCAATGAAAGACAAATACCATATGATCTCACCTATAAACTGAACCTAATCAACAAAACAAAAAAACAAGCAAAATATAGCCAAAGACACTGAAATAGAGAACAGGCTGACAGTGTTCAAGGGGAGAGGGGAGGGAATTTCAAGGGAATTTCAGGGGGAAAGGGGAAGAGTTTACAGGAACAAGTATAAAGGACACATGGACAAAAATGAAGGGCAGGTGGAAATGGGAAGGAGGTGGGGAAGGCTAGGTGGGTGGACTGAGATGGGAGTAAAACATCGAAAATTATACTTGAACAATAATTAAAATAAAATTTAAAAAAAGTATTACAATTTCATTTTTACTAATTTGCCTTTCTCAAGACCAGAAGTTACTTAATGGTAGAAACTGTGTTCTAAGAACAGACGTTGGTACTGAAAATGCCCTTAATAAATGTTTAATATATTAATCTGATTGAGGACAGCCTTAACACCAAATAAGATACTTTTAGTTCTGTAATTTAGAGCTATGTTCATTTGTTCTATTCAACAAAATTTATTGTGTACTGTATGCTGGAGACTATAATAGGCATTGGGAACAGAGCAATGAATAAAATAATTAATAGTGTCCCTAACTTTTATGATACTTACCTTCTATGGGGGCAGCCAATTAAAAAATGAAAGCATCTGAAAATAAACAAGAGAATGATAAGTTTCAGAATATAAAATGAGGCCAACAATCATAGGAATAGCCAGGAGCAACTACCTTCCCCTACCCTTTCCCCCCAAAAGCTTCTTTTTTAGGATCATGTGAAAGTCAAATACAATCCTACAGTCTCATAATTGTGTGTAAAAAAAACCTAAATTTGGTCCTATGTGCTGTCTTGACATCTAAAACCACGGAAGTCTGGAATGGCCTAATCTCAAGTACTTCTCCCTACTCTGCTCCACTCCTATATATAATGTATCCTAGCTGAACAACCCTCCTCTCAAATGGATGAAATACAGTTTCTGCTATCCCTAGAGAACAGGTTTTGGTTCCTCACCAACCCTCAAAACTACTCAAAGTAGCTCATCATGGATCACCATAGGGACCAGGACATACCTGACTACTTAATGCTGCAAAGCCTGCTTCCCACAGCCCTGCTTGCTCACTCTTTTCATGAATGCAACCCCTGTGTGGCCACATATAGTGTGTGATATCCTGTCCTCCCCTGCAGGCTGTGAGTTCATGTGACTAAGAAACTGCAGTCAATTTTATCTGTCCTGTGTTGAGTGCAGTGTGCTCAGAGAGTTCTATATTTCTAGGCCAAAGTCACACAGAGAAAGAGAGGTGCATATTCATGCACAGAATATGAGCTTAGTACTAAAAAACTCCAACACAATTCTTTCCACCTTCTTTGAGTCTCACCCAGTTGCTGAATCAATAAAATGAATATGTTCTTAATGCTTATTTAGAAGTATATTTCAAATAAATTAATGTTTGGAAAGTTCCCAGTTTTTGTACTGTAGTTACAAAACATCTTTGCCTTTGTACAAAGTACATTTGGAGGTTAAGGTACTCTGGATAAAGAGATGTTTTCACACGTGCCTGATGCCCCCAGTTGGCTTCCCATGACTATGCCCTTGAAGGTACCTTTTCCCCTTTCTATCTATCTAAAGCCTTCTTATTTTGCCAAAATGAAGTATTTTTTTTTACAATTATATTATTGTCCATAACACAACAGCACACATTGAACATTTCCCTTTTTTTAAGCATATGAGGGTTTTTTTATTTTCTTATTTTTATTTTTGAATATATTTTATTAATTATGCTATTACAGTTGTCTCATTTTTTTCTCCCCTTTATTACCCTCTGCCTGCACCACCCCTCCAGCCAGCATTCCCCCACCTTACCTCATGTCCATGGGTCATACACATAAGTTCTTTGGTTTCTCCATTTCTTATACTATTCTTAACCCCCAACCCCTGTCTATTTTGTACCTACCATTTATACTTCTTATTCCTTGTATTTTTCCCCCATCCTTCCTCTCCCTGCTGATAATCCTCCATGTGATCTCCATTTCTGTGAATCTGTTCTTGTTCTAGTTGTTTGCTTAGTTTTTGTTTGCTTGTTTGTTTTAGGTTCGGTTGTTATGTTTGTGAGTTTGTTGTGATTTTACTGTTCATAGTTTTGATCATCATCTTTTTCTTAGATAAGTCTCTTTAATATTTCATATAAGGGCTTGGTGATGATGAACTCCTTTAACCTGACCTTATCTGGGAAGCACTTTATTTGCCCTTCCATTCTAAATGATAGCTTTGCTGGATAGAGTAATCTTGGATATAGGTCCTTGTCTTTCATGACTTTGAATACTTCTTTCCAGTTCCTTCTTGCCTACAAGGTTTCTTTTGAGAAATCAACTTACAGCCTTACCAGAACTCCTTTGTAGGTAACTGTATCCTTTTCTCTTTCTACTTTTAAGATTCTCTCCTTATCTTTAATCTTGGGTAAGCTAATTATGATGTTCCTTGGTGTGTTTCTCCTTGGGTTCAACTCCTTTGGGATTCTCTGAGCTTCCTGGACTTGCTGGAAGTTTATTCCTTTTGCCAGATTGGGAAGTTCTCCCTCATTATTTTTTCAAATAAGTTTTGAATATCTTGCTCTTCCTCTTCTCTTTCTGGCACCCCTATGATTTGGATGTTGGAATGTTTAAAGTTGTCCCAGAGATTCCTAAGCCTATACTCATTTTTTTGAATTCTTATTTCTTCATGCTGTTCTGATTGAATGTTTATTTCTTCCTTCTGCTCCAAATCATTGATTTGAGTCCCAGTTTTCTTCCCTTTACTGTTGGTTCCCTGTATATTTTTCTTTGTTTCACTTTGAAATGCCCTTACTTCTTCCTTTATTTTTTAACTGTACTCAACCATTTCTGTGAGTATCCTGATTGCCAGTGTTTTTGAACTGTGCATCTGATAGGCTGGCTATCTCTTCATTGCTTAGTTTCATTTTTTGAGGTTTGATCTGTTCTTTCATTTGGACCATATTTTATTGTCTCAGCAGGCCTGGTACATTGCAAGGGGTGGAGGCTTAAGAATTCTCCAGGGTGGGAGAATCTTCTGAGTTACCACATCACTGGATTGTGGCACTGTATGTGGGGAGGGTTCTGAGAGAGAATAATGCTGCTTGCTCTGCTCTCCAATGGTTTTCAGTCATTTCCTCTGCTACTCACAAGCAAATTGGGCCCTTCTGGTGCTGATTTCCAGGTGGGTGGATTTGTGTACAATCTAGGACTCTGGATCTCCCTAACAAACTCTCCTGTGAGGCTAGGAGTTTCCTCTGCTACCACAACCCCCACAGGTTTTTACAGCCTGAGGTTTTGAGGCTTTATTTCCCCATGCTGGAACCCTGAGTTATGTGGTCTGTGTCACTCCCCAGTTGTTCCTCCTGGGTTAGCCACACACAAATGTGGGACCACTTGGTCCTCCAGCCACTGCCTTGCTGTACATTCTTTCCTCCCTGGCTGCCAATCTCTGGCCCTCCTACTGATCCAGATGAATATTTCTTCTTTAGCTCCTTGGTTATCAGACTTCCATACAGTTTGATTTTCTGGCAGTTCTGGTTATTTTTTGTTTTTAAATGTGTTGTCCTTCTTTTGATTATGTGAGGATGTAAAGTGTATCTGCTATGCCTCCATGTTGGATGGAAGTCACATTTGACACTTCTAATTTACTGGCATTTATTACTGTTCTTGTCATCTCCCCAACCAAAAGTAGATAAGTTAGCTCATCTGACACACTGCTTTTTGTGTCCATGATGTTGTGTTGATAAAGTCAGTAAACACTTGTCCTATGTTTCTTCCGTTTTTGCCTATTCTAGAATAAAAGCTGGTAAAAACTATTGATTTTTGCATCAACACAAAGGTTAAATATTATATTAAGAACATGTCTTAGAGTGGAAATTGGCTTGAAATGGCTTGAAACTAGAAATTAACCTCAAGGAAAAAACTGGAAAACATTCAAATACATGGAGAGTGAATAACATGTTATTAAATAATCAGTGGGTTAACAATGAGAGAAAGGAAGAAATCAAAAAGTACCTGGAAACAAATGAGAATGAACACACAGCAATTCAAAACCTATGGTGCACAGAGAAGACAGTCCCAAGAGGGAAATTCATAGCAATGCAGGCCTGCCTACCTAAAGAAGATAGAAAAAATCTTAATAAACTACCTCTCCTAAATCTAAAAGAACTAGAGAAACAACAAACAAATCCTCAATAGATTAGAAGGAGGGAAATAATTAAGATCAGAGCATAAATAAATAACGTTGAGACTAAAAAAAAAAAAAATTCAAAGTATCAATGCATCCAGGAGCTGGTTTTTAGAAAAGATAAACAAAATTGAAAACCTTTAACAAGATTCATCAGGTAAAACTAGAGAGGACCCAAATAAACAAAATCAGAAGGAAAAAAAGAGAACAACTGATATCACAGAAATACAAAGGATTATAAAATATTACTATGAACAACAATATGACAAGAATATGACAACCTGGGCAAAATGGATAAATTTCTAGAAACATTCAATCTTCCGAAACTAGATCATGAAGAAACAAAAAACATAAATAGACTGAAAACAACCAGCAAAATTGAGGCAGTAATCAAAATCTCCTGACACACAAAAGCCCTGACTAGATGGCTTCACACGTGAATTTTACCAAACATTCGAAGCACAGCTAACACCTATCATTCTCAAAGTATTCCCCAAAATTGAAAAAAGGGAAGACTCCCAAAGTGTTATTATAGGGCCAGTATTATCTTAATTCCAAAACCAGGTAAAGATACAAAACTCAAGAGAATTACAGGACAATATCTATGATGAACTTATTTGGTAAAGTCCTCATCAAAATATTAGCAAACCACATACAGCAATACATGAAAAAGTACGTACACCATGATCAAGTGGGATTTAATCCAGAGATGCAAGGGTGGTATAATATTCACAAATCAATAAATATGATTCATCACATAAACCAAAGGAAAGACAATGATCACATGATAATGCAGAAAATGCATTTGATAAAGTTCAGCACACATTTATTGTAAAAACACTAAGCAATGTGGGAATAGAGGGAGCACACCTCAATATAAAAAAGGCCATATATGAAAAGCCTACTGCCAACATCATCTTCAATGGGTAAAAACTAGAAGAATTTCCTTTAAAATCAGGAACAAGATAAGGATGTCCATTTTCAACACTCTTATTCAACATAGGACTAAAATATCTAGCCACAGTGATCAAACAAGAAGAAGAAATAAAAGGCATCCAAATTGCTAAGGAGATATAAAACTGTCATTATTTGCAGATGACATGATAGTGAACACAGAACACTCATTAGGCATCACCAAAGAACTACTCAACCTAATAAGTGAACTCAGCAAAGTAGTGGGATACAAAGTAAATATCCAGAAATTGCTGGCATTTTTGTACATCAACAAAGAATGATCAGAAATAGAAATTAAGAAAAAATTCCATTCACAACATCAACAAAAAAATAAATAAAGTACCTAAGAATAAATCAAATAAAGGAGTTAAAAGACCTGTACTTGGAAAACTATAGAACACAAGAAAGAAATTAAGGACGATCTGAGCAAATGGAAATATACACCATCATCATAGATTAAAAGAATTAACATCATTAAAATGTTCATATTACCCAAAGCAATCTATAGATTCAACACCACTCCTATGAAAATACCAATGGCATATTTCACAGATCTAGAAAAAATATTCCAAAATTTATGTGGAACCAAGAAAGACCCTTTCTATCCTCAGCAATGTTGAGAAAAAAGTTGTAGGGATCACAATACCTTATATCAAACTGTACTACAATGCCCCTGTAACCAAAACAGTGTGGTATTGGCATAAGAACAGACACATAGTTCAATGGAACAGAATAGAGAGCCCAGAAATAAACCAATGTCTCTATAGTCAATAAATACTTAACAGAGGGGGCACGAACATGCAATGGAGCAAAAATAGCCTCTTCAATAAATATTGCTGGGAGAACTGGACTGGTACATGCAAAGAAATGAAACTAGACCATCAGCTTTTCCATATCCCAGAGTAGATTCAAAATGAATAAAATACTTAAATATAATTTGTGATGCCATAAAAATCATAGTGGAAAACACAGGCAGTAAAATTTCATATATCTTATGTAGAAATATTTTTGCTGATATATCTTCTAGGGCAAGAGAAATAAAGGGAAAAAATAAACAAATTGGACTACATCAAATTAAGAAACTTCTTCAGGGCTAAAGAAACCATCATCAAAATGAAAAGGCAACTGAATGTATGGCAGGACATATTTGCTAGTGATATATCAGACATGGGTTTAATCTCCAAAATATATAAAGAACTCATACTATTCAATTCCAGAAGACAAACCAATTAAAAAATGTGCAAAGGACTTGAATAGACACTTCTCTGAGGAGAACACAAAGATGGCCCACAAACATATGAAGAAAAATGCTCAACATCACTAGCCACCAGAGAGATGCAAATTAAAACCACAACGAGATATTACTTCACACCTGACAAAATGGCTATCATTAATATAACAACAAACAACAAGTACAGCCAAGGATGTGGAGAAAAGAGAACTCTAGTGTACTATTGGTGGGAATGCAAACTGGTACAGCCACTCTGAAAAACAGTATGAAATTTACTCAAAACACTGGTAATCAGGATGCTCACAGAAATGATTGAGCTCAGTCACAAAATGAAGGAATAAATAAAGGTTATACAAAGTGAAATAAAGGAAAATATACAGGCAACCAAAAGTGAATGGAAGGAAACTGAACTCAAGCCAAGGATTTGAAACAAAATGAAAAAATAAACAACCAACCAGACCAAAATGAAAAAACAGGAATTCAAAGAAATAAGGAGAGGCTAAGAAGCTCTGGGACAACTTTAAACACTCCAACATCTGAATCATAGTGGTGGAGTCAGAAGAAGAAGAGCAAGAGCAAGAAATTGAAAACTTATTTGAACAAATAAAGAAGGAAAACTTTCCCAATCTGGCAGGAGAAATAGACTTCCAGGAAGTCCAGGAAGCCCAAAGAGTCCCAAAGAAATTGGACCCAAGCAGGAACACACCAAGACACATCATAATTAAGTTATCTAAGATAAAAGTGCTATTAAAGATAAGGAGAGGATCTTAAATGCAGCAAGAGAAAAGGAATCAGTTACCTACAAAGGAGTGCCCATAAAACTATCAGCTGATTTCTCAAAAGAAACCTTACAGGCAAGAAGGGACTGGAAAGAAATATTCAAAGTCATGAAAGGCAAGAACTTACATCCAAGATTACTCTATTCCACAAAGCTATCATTTAGAATGGAAGGGCAGATAAAGTGCTTCCAGATAAGGTCAAGTTAAAGGAGTTCATCATCACTAAGCCCTTATTATATGAAATGTTACAGGGACTCATCTAAAAAAAAGAAGATCAAAACTATGAACAGTGAAATGACAACAAACTCACAACTATCAATAACTGAACCAAAGAAACAAAAACTAAAACTAAGCAAATAACTAGAACAGGAATAGAATCACAGAAAAGGAGATCAATCACATGGAAGATTATCAGTGGGGAGGGGGAGGAGAGGAATAGAGGGAAAAGGTACAGGGAATAAGAAGCATAATGGGTAGGCACAAAATAGGGGGAGATTAAGAATAATATAGGAAATGGAGAAGCCAAAGAACTTATATATACAACCAATGGACATGAACTAAGTGGTGGAGGGAAGTGCTGGAGGGTGAGGGGTGCAGAGAGGAGGGGGATAAAGAGGACAACTATAGTAGTATAATCAGTAAGATACACTTTAAAAATTTTTTAAAAAATGAAACTTAAAAATGGAACTACCTTTTGACCCAGTGATTCCACTGCTGAGAATATTCTCTAAGAATCCTGAAACACCAATTCAAAAGAATTTATGCACCCCTATGTTCATAGCCAAAATTTTGAAACAGTCTAAGTGCCCATCAGTAGATGAGTAGATAAAAAACTGTGGTATATTTGCACAATAGAATACTACGCAGCAAAAAGAAAGAAATAACTTCTATCTTTCACAACAGCATGAATGGAGTTGGAGACTATTATGCTCAGTTAAATAAGCCAGGTGGTGAAAGACAAATACCATGTGATCTCACTTATAAGAGGAATCTAATGAACAAAATAAACTAATGAGGAAAATACAACCAGAGGCATAGATTCATGGAATGGACTGACAAAGGTAAGACAGGGGGAGATAGGTGGGGACTGTCTGAAAGAAGGTGAAGGGCTAGTGAAAAGAACATAGATGAAGGCCCATGGACATGGACAACAGTGTGGGGATTGACTGTACAAGTGGGGGGTAGGCTGGGGGAGGTGGGCTAAGAGGGAAAAATTAGGACAACTATAACAGCATAAACAATAAATCATTAAAATATGAAGCTAGCAAAACCTATTCATAGCTGTTATTTACTTTCTGTAGGCAGGTTCTTAACTGTCAAACTTTTTTTTTTTGCAGCCTCAGAAAATGTGAAGCTTTACACTCAACCAGGCACTGCAGAGCAGCAAAGTGGTCAGCTTTTGAGGCTGCTGCTAAGATGGATTAAACAGACCTGTTAACAACTTCAAAACTATCAATAAATGTAAATAAATAAATCTTATCAATGATGACTACTCAGCATTCTTTATATGACTTTTTGTCTGCAACTATTCCATAGCATAAAATATCTAACCTCTAAATGAAATTGTATGAACATACTATATGAACCCATTTTATCTTTTCACATTTTTTTGTTATTGTTCAAGTACAGTTGTCTCCATTTTTGCTCCACCACTCCCCACACCCCAAGCATCCCCACTTCCCACCCTTGATTCTACCCATTTTAGATACAGAATATGTCCACGTGGCTTAAAATGCCTTTCGAGTATCAAAAAGGCCCCCGACTGGCTTGAGGGCAAACTTTAACTGGATGTCATAATGCTTTAAATCTTTGAATCTTCATGCCTGGAAGAGGGCAGGTACTGTCATGGTTCCTGAGCACTTGCTGGTTCCTCCTGTCTTTCATCTGTCTTGATTCCTATTCGTGTGTAAGTCAACCTGCCTCACCCACAGGGTTCTGAGTCTGTAGACACATCTTTAGGAAACAGATGGGTGCTGGAACACTGGCACGAAAAGGAAAGTCAGACAACCTAGTTGTTAATCACACCTCTAACTACCTGTGTGTCCTTGGAGAATTCACCTCAGATTTCTGGACCTCAGTTATACCAATTGAGAAATAAGATGGTCAGCTAATTGCTGACATCACATCCAATATAAGTCCCTACTATACTTTTTGTATACTTTTTGTGATAACTAAAATGTGTTTAATTACAAAAATTAGGCTTTTCTACACTAATTAATCTTCACTTATATTGTATTTTTATGTCTTTGATAATGTCTACTCACTACAAAGTTGTTGACATATCTTCCAGTAACATTTTATTATATTCTAATAATCTAAAACACATCACCAGAACTTTTGAAGTCACTTTGGTAATTAAAAATTTCTTTTATCACTCATTCATTTATCACTTACCAATATTTCTTTTTAAAATAATGTGTCATGTTTTAATATTATGAAAGTTTATTGAAAGTGCAATGTTACTTTGACTATAGCAATATGTTATATGTATGATTTTTTAATACAAAAAGTCTTTAAGTGAGAAGAAACATTAGACTTGCTGAAAACTTTTTCAAACTTCTATAAAATTTTTATTTTTAACTTGCTTTTAAATTTTTTTTAGATTTCAAAGAGCAGGTCACAGAATCTTGGTGGCATTCTCAGCCTCACAATCTGCAAAGTGCTGACTCTCTGGCTGATGCTCAGTGAATGCCTAGTCACCACAATTAAGTGCATTGTTGAAAGGTGGCTGATGAATCACTGGAAGGGGCGGAATCCACATGCCTCTTCAAAAGATCCTTTATATATTTTTCTACATACTTTCTTAGGTATCTTATTATTCAAAATAATTCTTACAGTAATTACAAGTATATTACAATTCCATTCAATCAACTTGATGTATTTATGTTTAAAATTTTAGTATTTAGTAAAATTTTCGTATTAAAAGTCATTTTAAGTTACTAAAAACTAGCCAATACTCTAAAAAGAACTTCAAGATATATTTACATTATATGTGTAATCTTACTGCTTCAAAGACAATTTTATTTTATATTTAGAACAGAAATCTCAATATTAAAAATAATAAAGTTCTAGATTATATAATAGCAATCAGTCATTCCAGAGTTAATTGTCAAAATGATCTTAATTGCATTTTTACGATGTAAAACAATATTTATATTAGAAAATGAAAATAAACTCTTTGACTCTATAGAAGATAATTGGTCACAACTGTTATGCAGAACTTTTATAGTAAAAATATTCTGAGTGATTTTTTATTCTCTTTTTATATATTGTGAATAATGCAACTAAATCATGTCAGTTAAATTATCAAATAAAATATGTCAAAATGCAAGTATTTATGAAAGTCCACCATTGCAAGGGTGAAAAAAAAGCATTCCAGTAGTGTTTTTCCTCCATCACAACTCTATTACTTATCAACTAATAAGAATCTTTCTTTTCTGAATTAAATAAAAGAAACTGTGCTATAACAAAGAATTTTAATTAATAATTATTTATTTTTTCTACTTACTTAACAGCTGCTGATCACAGTGACAGGACTCACATTGAGTTTGACCATCCAGTACTCAATAAAGCATACATTTATTTGGAAACAGGAAATGCTTATTATGGGACTACAGAAGCAACTTTTGCAACTAACATTTTGAAGGAATTGAAGAGTAAAAAGCCAAACAAGAAGATGCTATCTGTGAAGATGGAAAAATTGTCTTAAGCTAAAGTATAAATTAAGTCTAAAAAGAACAAAAATTATAGTAATTTGGCCAACAAACATAGGACAAATTCAATACAATTCTTTCCTAGAACATCCATAAATGCAACATACCCAAAGGGACCTCATTACGCCTAGATTCTTCCCAAAACAATGTATACCAAAGGCACAAGTAATTATAGGTTATTATAATTCTAACATATCTTGTGTCACTGACAAAGAGGATATTTAGGTTGCAATTAGGAAGTAACATATAAAGGATATTATGTAAAAAAATAAAATAAATCTATAGTTCTGAATTTGAATAGGATATAGCGACATGAATTTATATGCAATACTATAGGATGTCTGTGTATGTATAAAAAAAATGCTAGATCTCTCCACTAAAGAAGCCTAGAAGCAATGACTAACCAAATACCCATTACCTAGATAATGGTCTTAAAAATATTATTTACCACTAACAGAAACTAGTGCTACTTAGAAAAATCGGTCTTTTCAGGCTGGGGAAGAAGACCCTGGAACATTGTTGTGTTGGTTAAAGAGGAAATAATCAGTGACTATTAGAACCACATCAAAGGACTCAGTTGCCAACTTCAAAGGATCCCACTGGCCAATAATATATTAATTTGAGGTTTAAAAAGAAAAAATTAATTAAAATTAAAAATTTTAATCTATGAGTTTGATATTTTTCATACTAATATGTCATCCTCTGAGGGTAAAAGAGAGTCAACTCAATCTTGAAAACTGGTATCTTAAAGGTAAAAAAATCAAGCATTTATTCTGAATTTCCTGTTAGAACTGTTCTACTAGGTAATCAAATAGATAGGGGGAAGTATCTGTTTTATCCACCTAATATTTGAAAAAGACATAATAGAACTAGACTATCGATGTATACAGCTCCCAATTAAATAATACATCTAGACACTAAGTATAAACAGCAGCTAACATCAGAAAAAAAAAGAGAAAAACAACATTAAGTGTCTCTCGATGAAACACAAATCAGTCAACCCTGAATCTGATCAAGACTCCAAATCCTGCTGTCAAGTTTCAGGGAATATGGTAAACAGAATAATTTATTGAATTGCAGTCAACATTCCCCCAGGTTCTCTAACAAACAAATTTTAAAGAAAAGAAAAAATTGGAAGACAAATTTGTAGATTAAAATAATTTATTTAAAGAAGAACGTTTTTTAATTGGTCAAGATTAGGCTATAGTGTCAAGGACGAACATTTCAGTGATAAAATCCATAAGGACATGATGACTATAAAAGTCTAAATAGTGACTACTTTTGGAAGAGTGTGATTAGGATGGGAAGTTGACTGGTGAGGAGCTTCTGAGGTGGGTGGTAATGTTCTATGTCTGGACCTGGGTGGTAGTTAAAAGAATGCAAGTCATACATTTGTGTGTTTTTCTGTTTGAGCTTTATTTATAACCAAACAGTTTTAAAAAAAGGTTTTGATGGGATAATTTTATAATAAGTTTACAGTTTAAAAACATGACAGTAAAATAATTCAGAAAATATTTTTCTTCTCTTAGAAGAAAATATGAGTTAAGAAGGATGGAAAGCAATTCAGTGGTTGAAGAGCAAAATGTGTAAATTAATATATAAGAATCTTCTTTTATTCGAGTTAAATATTTTTAATTACATGCTAGAGCATCTCTAAAATAAAGACAAAATAGCTTTTAAGGTAACTAATGAAAATCAGAGATGCAATACCTGTTGATTTCTTATTGTACAAATACTGGTAAAAAATTGTGATAGTTGTTTAATTTAGAACAGTTAAAATCATAGTTTTTGAAATATTTTAAATTATTTGAAGCATAATAGCCCTTGAAAATAAATATCATATTATTTAAGTTTAACAAATGTTAACATCTACAAAATGACATATTGCATGTATAAGCTGTGGAAAAAAAAATACCAGTTTTCTGAACTCAACTTCATAAGGAGTCAAAGTATTCTAAGCTTTCTACTGAAGTAAAATAAACTTAATAAGCAAAGTGTTTCATTTTAAAAGCATAATCATGGGAACGTTTGGCAAACACGTATGAAGAAAATAGAGCTTACACCACAAATAAAATAAGCGTACAAATTTAAGCACTTTGGGCTTTTCTAACTAGAAGACCCAGTTGGGAAAAATTACTTTATTTTTCAGATGATAAGATGCATGCTCCACCCCAAATTTGGGAGGAAAATGGGGGGGTATCTTATAGTACAAATATAGCTTATGTGGCTTGCTGTGGGGGCGGAGACAGTGAAGCAGGGTCACAGGTTATTAAATATTTTACCACATTTTTTGCTTCAAAAAATTTTTGCCTTATTTTCCTCCTCTAAAACCTAGGTGCGTATTATGGTCTGGTGCATCTTATAGGCCTAAAAATACAGTAAAACATAAAAGAAAGATACTTGTTTTAAGCAAATTATAATCACATTAGATTTATATAGCTTAAAGTATTATTGGTTTCTTTTACATTCCAAAGTTAAGTGTATATATATTATAATGTATGTTATTTATTTCATATATATAAATTTGGAAAACATATGGCTTTAAGAATATTGCAAGGTGATTCTGTAACATTAACTTGGGCCAATGACATAAACATTCTAGGGCTTTAATAAATTAAGTTTACAGAGGAGAAAGAAGAGGGAGTTTCAGGGGAAAAGGGGAAGGGTCTACAGGAACAAAGTTAAAATACACATGGACAAAAACTAGGGGGAGGGTTGTAATGGGAGGGAAGTTGGGAGGGAGGGGTGGGTGGGCTGGATTGGGAGTAAAGGTGAGAAAACTGTTCTTGAACAATGATTAAAATTAAAAAAAATTAATGAAGTTTAAAATAAATAATTCATTATTTTGCATATCACCAACATGCCATTTCAAATCTGTGACCTGACAGCTATTACAAAATGTTATGGCTATCAGTTTTCTCACATTTTCTGTATAATTCCATCTCTCTACTCATCCAATGCTCTTCAGTGATTTTTTTGCTATTTCCCTAGTGAAGAATCTAAAGTCTTCAACTTGGATTTCAAAACTTTTCACTCATTCTTTCACACATGAATTTAATAGATATCCCAGTGTTCCAGGGACTGGTGTTCAAGCACTAATATAGAGATATATTAAACATGAACCTTCAAGACCAAAAGTTTGCCCTGAAAGAAAGGATTATTGAGCCACATGATCAATAAAAGACCATGTTCTGGGGGATGCAGTCTAAACCACCAGCAGAAGACCTGGATGGAGAAGGCAAACATGTCTGCCGTCCTGGGGTTGATGGGCCTCTTTTATACAATGAATCTGGGGAGGAAAGATTAAAGTTGTTTTGAAAGAATTTACACTGACTACATGTATAGGAGGCAAAAAGAAAAGGTGATGTGGAGAAAATTCTAGAATAGGTGAATAGTCCATAAGAAAGAAGTAGTTCATGCTCTTAAATCAGTTGGAGCAAAAGTCTGGAAACTTTGCGCATAAGCAGGATGCTGCCTAGAGGTTGATTCAGATTTTCAACATTCATTCAGTAATGTGATCAGTTTTTTGTAGGTTTTGGTCATGTCTGTCAAGTTATTAACTTCTCTCTCTTTTCTTCTCACCCTCTGGCCCACTTTAATTTAATTTAGGACACCTTAGCATTTTTCACTTGTCAGACATAAGCATTAATTGTACACAAGTTTTATTTAAATGACGATAATAGCAACAATGACAATACCATGTGGTGAGTGTTCTGATGGTGTAGAAAGGTATACTATATGTAGAATTGTAGAATACAAGTACTTAGTTAATATTCGAGGTAATATTTGCTAATAAGGATGAAAGCAATTCAAAGGATGCTTCCTAAAAAAAAGGGGTAGGAATCGGATTAGGGAAGTCCTTGTGTTCTACACTAAGAAATCATAATTTTATTCTGAATGTTGGGAGAGATCATTGAAAAGTTTTAAACACGAGTGTGACATGATCCAATTTACAATTTAGAAAACTCACTAGGCTGCAATGTGTCAAAGGGGCTAAGGAAGATCAAGACTAGAATTAAGAAGACCAGTGAGGAGAATAATTCTGTAATATAAGGAATAAATTATAGTAGCCTAAATAAATAAAATAGTGGGATAAAGAAAAAAATAGCAGTTAAAAGAAAATTTTAGAAAAAATTGTTAAGGGGGTGGTTTTAAATGTCAGAGTAGGAGGAACCCAGGCTCACCTCCTCAAACAGATACATCAAAACTACAACTAAATATAAAGAAACTATTTCTGAGAACAATCTGAAAACTAACAGAACAGATTCCCAACAACTGTGAATATAAAGAAAAAGCCATAATAGGACAGATAAAAGGGGGCAGCAGTGTGGATTCCCACAAATGTGGGGGATATCACAACAGTAAAAAGCTGTCCCCACCTTGTAGTGAGGCTACAAGGTCAATTTAGGGCTCCCCAGCCTTGGGGGACCTACACAGAGAAGAGAAGCCCCATAACCTCTGGTTGAGAGAAACAGTTTATGTCCCAGAGAACCAAGGGATTGTGGGAACTGAGTATCCTTCCCTAAAGCAGGGGTCCCAACCCCTCTAGCCACTAAATTAGTCCATGGCCTGTTTAGAAATTGGTCTGCCCAGCAGAAGGTGAGTAACAGAAGAGTAAGCAAAGCTTGGTTGGCATTACCACCTGTGCTCTGCCTCCTGCCCCCACCCCTCCCAACCCCAATGTGGAAAAATTGTCTTCCACATAACTGGTTCCTGGTGCCAAAAAGGTTGGGGACTACTGCGCTAAAGAACCCATCCACAACCTTACCATTCCAGCCCCAGCACCTGGAGAGAGAAAAGGTGTGGGGAGGGGAGAAATCTACACTTTGCTCTTAAAGGGCCCACACACAGTCTTAGTCCCAGCACAGAGACAGTAGGCTGAAAGGCACTTGGGTAGCACCTGAGCAGGTGCCAGAGGGACCTGGTCCAGCTCTTTCCAAAACAGAATCACTGGTGAGTTCCATTCTTTGTTTGCTTTATTGCCCTCTTTCCTACCAGCATGCTTGGGCTGACGGGTTGTCACCCTTGGGGTGGATGAGCTTCTAATTTCGGTCTGCCCCTTCTTGCCTGTGGTGACACTGTGCCCTCTGCAGATTGTGCCAAACTGCAGGAAGGAGGGGGTGCCCCTCTGTGGGTGTGAGGAGCCCAGAGCCTGAGCTGATTGCGACATTTCGGCCCAATGGTACTGTCCGATCCATCAACAGCAGCAGGGTGCCTCCTTCCCCAGTGAGAGCAGTGCTGCAGCAGAGCATTGGCCTGGAGATGGCCCAGCCACTGCCGCCCCTGTGACATGCCCCAAGGCCCCAAGGTCCTAAGGTCAGGGAGGTGGGCAGCCTCTGAAGTGGGGAAGTCAAGGGAGTCTCCCCCTCCAGCTGGGACAGCATCAGGGTAAATTTTTACAATGAGCTTGCTGAAAGCTAAACATATGAATGGACAGGGTCCAAGCCCTGGTGGAAAGCTTGAAAGATGCATAGATAAGGCCCCAGTGCCAAGGGCTGTAGGATGAATGGATAGGGCCTCCAGCTTGCTGGAAAAGTAGAAAGATGAATCATAGGGCCTCAAAGCAGCAAAATCTGGACAGATAATTGGATAAGGGGGAAATCCCTTCCCCCACCCTCTCCTACCAGATTGGGGGTGGGCCCTGGGGAAAGAAGACTCATTCTACAGAAGTCAGAATGGCAACAGGGGGAGGTGCTGGATCAAAAGACCTGTCAGTCTAGCCTGTGGAAAAAAGGGATTGGTTGGAAGGTGAACCCACTCAAAGCTGGAAAAAGGTTGGAAAGTTCATTGATGTTTCTGAGAAAGTACCTGGCATATCCCGTACCCAAAACAGTGTAGCCCCAGAGGAACAATGAAATACTCTCTCTCTTGCTAGTCCCTTGCTGTTTGCCACTCAGAGCCTACACTCCTCTTGCTCCTAACTCGATGCTCAGGACCTGCAGGAAAGGTGTACCTGAGCAGTCACATGGCCCATGGCCTCCAGGAGGATGTCTCTCTCACTGACCTGGTAAAGCATGACCATAGACACACCAACTGCACAAGCAGCCTTCAGGAGGGAACCTGAAGCTGAACAGCAGCTGGAAACAAGTGAAGATACCTGAATAACCACTTAGCAGCTGCTTGGGACTCCAAACGATATACTTTAAAATGCAGCAGCAAGAAAGAAGGAGCTCCTACCCTTTGCAACAGCATGGATGGAACTGGAGAGCATTATGCTAAGTGAAATAAGTCAGGCAATGAAAGACAAATACCATATGATCTCACAATTAACAGGAACCTAATCAACAATATGAACAAGCAAGCAAAGTATAGCCAAAAACATTGAAATTGAGAACAGTGAGCAGAAGGAAGAGGAGAGGGGATAAATGGGGAAAAGGGTGAAGGGTTTACAGAAAAAATTATAAAGGACATATGGACAACAACAAGGCAGGGGTGGGAATGGGAGAGGGAGGTGGGGAGGGCTGGAGTGGTGGGAAGGGATGCGGGGAAAGGCAGAAAACTGTACTTGAAAAACAATATTTTAAAAAGTCTAAAAAATAAAAATAAAATGCAGCAGGAACTCTGGGTACTGCCTTTTGTTTTGGTCATGCTGAGGATGTCTGGGTTTTGCAGAGGAGATGAGCTTTGAGACAGCACAGTACAGTATCAGAATAAAACCATTTTTCTTTTGCATCCACACCCATCTCACAAGTTTCACTTTTGTTTTTTCATTCGTTTGTCTATTTTTTATCAACAGGGGTTTGCAGACCCAACACTCTCCATTAACCTGATGAATGTGTACTCCACTCAGCAGTCCAGGAGGACCCACCAGTCTAATCTCCCCACCTAGGCCTACATACATCATCAGAAGTGGCACCTGAAACCTCAGCACCCAGCAGACTTCAAAAGTAGCACCCCAACCTCCAAAAACAGGCAGGTACCCCAGTGGTCTCCAAAGTGGCACCCCACCCTCCAGCTCCTGATGGTTCCTTAAAGTGTACCTCATCCTACAATGTTCTCTAGCACCTTTCAGGCCCCAGGGTGGATCCCCAAGGCAATATACTCTACCTTTCAGCAACTGGCAGAAGCTTGAGCAAGCTCCCAAACCTATGTCCTGATGCCAGCATCTGGCTACCCTCCCAAATGGCACACCATCCTTCAGAACCCAGAAGGAACCCTGGCAAATCTCAAAGCAGAACGCATTATCCAGCACTCAGCATGTGCCCAGTATGTCCCCAAAGTGGTGACTCCCACTAACACTTAAGCAGATGGCACTGGATTGCCCCCAAAGCAGGTTCAAGTGACCAGCCCCCATACACCAACACATTTTCAACAGCAGAGGCTAGACCTCACAGCTACCCACACTGGAGACTTGCCCTGCACACCAGCAGTAGTCATGGCCAAATTCCATAGCCAGCCATACCAGGGGTCTTTCCCACACACCAGGCACCCACATCAGTGGTGGCCAGGCCTCACAGTAAGCTAATTTAGAAGCCAGAACTTCCCACAACAGTTGGTTCTGGGTTTAATAGTGCACCCAAAACAGTCATAGTCCAACCAATACTGGAGAACATATGCAGGCAACACTGAATACCTCTGGATCACCTGGTCCTGGTAGCCAGGGGAGATAGTGCTACTGGGCTTCACAGGACACCTTCTGCATCAGGCCTGTAAAATACATCTAATTACATAATACATAGAACAAACACAGTCTTAGGCAAAATGAAAAGATAATGGAATATGCTCCAAACAACAAAGTAAGGCAAACATCCAAAGAACTAAATAAAATGGAGATTGGCAGTCTACCAAAAAAAAAAAAGCACAAAGTAATGATCATAAGAGTACTCACTGAACACAGAAGAAGCATGGATGAATACACTGGGAACTTCAAAATAGGGACAGAATATACATATGTAAAATCAAGAGTGAAGAATACAATAAATGAAATAAAAAATACACCAGAGGGAATCAACAGCAGATTAGATGATGCAGATATATGAATCACGGCAGACAAGGTAGTGGAAGTCACTCAACTGAAACAGCAATTAAAAAAAAAATTTAATGAGTAGTATTTAAGGGACTTTTGGGATAAAATCAAACATATTAACAGTTGCATTATAAGGGTTCCAGAAGGAGAAGAAAGGCAGAAGGGGGCAACCAAAGCCTATTAAAAAAAAATGAGTGTGGGCTGCAAACCAAAGCATCGCAGGTTCGATTCCCAGTCAGGGCACATGACTGAGTTGCAGGTCACAGCCCCCAGGAACTGCACATTGATGTTTCTCTCTCTCTCTCTTTCCCCCTCCCTTCCCTCTTATTTATTAAGAATAAATAAATAAAATCCCCTCTTATTTATTAAGAATAAATAAATAAAATCTTTAAAAAAATGGCTGTAATCCCTCCTAACCTAACAAAGGAAACAGACATCCAAGTACAGGAAGCACAGAGAGTCCTAAACAAGAAGAAACCAAAGAGACCCACACCAAGAGACATTATAGTTAAAACAAGAAAAGTTAAATCAAAGACAGAACCTCAAAAGCAGTAAGAGAAACACAACTAATTATGTACAAAGGAACCATCATAAGATTATCAGCTGAATGTCCAGCAGAAACTTTGTAGGCTAGAAGAGAGTGCCAGGGTAAATTCAAAGTGACAGAAGGGAAAAAGACCTACAACAAACAATACTCTACTCAGCTAGGTTATCATTCAGAATTGAAGACAAGATAAAGAATTTTCCAGACAATCAAGAGCTAACAGAATTTATCACCACTAAACTGGTATTACAAGAAATGTTAAAGTAATTTCTATAAATAGAAAAGAAAAGACAAAACCTGGAAACAAGAAAATATAGAAAAGAAAAATCTGATGTTAAAAATATAAAATATGGGGCACAGGAGTAAAAATATAGTGCTTTTAGAATGTGTTTGAACTTAGGCAACCATCAAAATAAAAATAGAGTGCTATATATAAATTTCAAGATAATCACAAACCAAAAAACTATAATAGGTATACAAAAATAAAATTAAGAGAAAGAAATCCAAACAATGATAAGGAAAGCCAGCAAGTCACAAGAGAAGAGAACAAGAGAAGAAGAAGGATCAGAGAGGAACTACAAAAACAACCATAAAACAATTAATAGAATAGTAATAAGCACATACTTAACAGTAACAAGTTTAAATGTAAATATACTTAATGCTCTAAAAAGAAGATTTTGGGGTGGCTGAATTGATTGAAATAAACAAGATTCATACATATGCTGCTCACAAGAGATTCACTGCAGACCTAAAGGCACACACAGACTTAAAGTGAAGGAATAGAAAAAGATATTTCATGAAAATTGAAACAAAAAATGCTGGGGTAGAAATATATTATACAAAATAGAGTTTAAAAGAGAGACTATAGCAAGACAAGGAAGAGCATTACGTAATGAAGGTTAGAGTGGGCCAGGGCTATTGGACAAGCTAAAAACTGGCTGTCTCTTACACATGAAGATGTATATAGCAAAGCCCTTTCTTTCAGGACATTTTACCTTTAGAAGTAGATATAAAATTTTGCTAGCCTAATGCTCATTCTCTTCTTTGTTCTCCATTCTGTGTCCAAACATGTGCTTTCTGGGAATGTTGACTTGGGGTAGGGTACACACTGGGGTTATGAAATTAGCCAAAGCTAATTGATCCATATAGGGCTTGATCTATGACCCTGGCCTCATTAGCACTCTGCATTTAACAACTGAGCAAATCAGGCAGAGACAAGTAATTCATCAATCAAACAAACAGCACATGATTGAATAGCAACACATGTCAACCACTCAGCCAGAAGTTTTAGTGAATACAAATAAGGATAAAACATAGTCTCTGTCCTTACAATCAATTAGGGGAAATTAATTACAGGTACACAGCAACAGAAATGTAAAAGCAACAACAGCAGTAATAAAAACAACTAATGCAACTGATTAGGGAAGAAAGTGCTGGAGAAAAATACATCCACCTACATAAGATAATCATTTCTTCAATTCCACAAGTAAAGATGTGGCATGTTGGTTTGGTGTTTTCTCAGAAGACTAATGTTGTAATGGCTTATATGTGGTACTGGAATGCAGACAGTAACTTGAAGTGAATGTAGCAACTCAAGGATGAAGTTGGTTGTACTAAGGAGAAAATACGATAGATTTAAGAAGCATTACAAAGAAAGAATCAACCACATGTGAAAGCAAATCATATTTAAGAAGGTGGTGAGAACGAGGTTTCTAGGTTTTTAAAAGTTCCTGATTGAGTATCAGAGGAAGAAATAGAGAAGTCGATGAGTGGCAGCCTTTGGAAGGATGATTCAATGATAACTGAATTTTAAACTTCAATTTAAAGACATATAAGAGCCTACAATGAGAAGAATATATATACAATGGGATTGATAATAGCAGTGGAACAGTCAAACTGTATGAGTTTGAGGGTAATAATAAAACATTCAAGCTTAGTAAACTGCTGAGCACATGAAAGCAGAGCCAAGTAGGGAAGGTAGGGTTGTAGATGTACATTAAGTTGCCATTTATCCATTGAATTAAAAATCACAAATATTACATTTAAGGCAAGTGTTATAAATATTTAAGTAACAAATATATACGGAGAATATTAAAAGAGCAAAAGACTTGACACTCTTTTTTTTAAGATTTTATTTACTTATTTTTAGAGAGGGAAGGGAAGGAGAGAGAGAGAGAGAGAGACATCAATGTGCGGTTGCTAGGGGACATGGCCTGCAACCTAGGCATGTGCCCTGACTGGGAATTGAAACTGCGATGCCTGGTTCGCAGCCCGCGCTCAATCCACTGAGCTACACCAGCCAGGGCAGACCTGACACTCTTTTAAAAACCTAATAACAAATCTTAAAATTGACAATAAAAAGAAAAGAAATTCACAGACTATTTCATTTCTTAAAGTGCAAAATTTCTAAAGAAAATATTAATAAATTTAGCAATATTTAAAATATATGTACAGTATTATAATAACAATCTATATCTATATCTATATCTATCTATATCATCATGTACATGTATGTATTTCCAAGAAGCAAACATGATTTATATTAGAAGACTTGTTTAATATAATCTACCATATTACAAAATAAACTACATGCATATATCAATAAATATAGAAAAGCAGCCCTGTATCATCCAACACATCTTTATAACTAAAAAGGAGTAAAACTACTTACCCTAGTAAAAAATAACTACCAAAATCCCCAAACAAATATTATATTTAATTGTGAAAATTTAGATATAATTTTATAATAACAAAGTCACAGATGCCTACTGTATCCACTTTAATTTGATGTTTGAATGGGAATCCCAACCATTGCAATAAAGCCAGAAAAAAATAAGAATTAGCATAAAAAATTAAATTGTCTTCATGTACTCAGGAATCAAGTACTTAAAATGACATAATTTATACTCATGCACACAGTTTATTTATTTACTTATTTATTCTGTCATCTATAATAATACCTATCGTATAGTAGGCACACACTAAATATATTTTGGATGAATGAATTAATGAATAAATAAATAAATGTATAATAAAATAATACTTATATAGTAGGCATACATTAAATATATTTTGGATGAATAAATTAATGAATAAATATATAAAGAAATCTATAATCAAATATTACAGCCAAAAAGAGAGCTCAGCATGTTTGTTGGACTAAAAACAAATACAGAAAAATCAAGAGGTTTCTTACATGCTAGGAAGGGCCACGAAAAAACACATAATTGAAATTAACCATAGCAAGAAATATATATAGAACTATTCAGTAATAAATATTTGTAAAATTATTTATAGAAAGAATACTTATTGAAGGACAGAAGATAAACCTAAATAAGAGATATACATGGCATTTGTAAGAAATTATTAATATTGTAATATATTATTAGAAAAATATAAATCTACTTCCCCAAATTAAATTATAAATTTAATGCAATTAAATATAGGTTTTGACTTACCAAAATGGATCTGACACATATATGAAAGATTAAATAGTATTTTGATATAAGAAACCAGCTTCAGTCAGTCTGCTTCTGTTCAAAAAATGGCCTTACCATCTAATAGCTGTGATAACTAAACAATCAGTTCCTGAGTCTCCTCGTCTGGCAATAAAAATGCTCTCTTCCACACAGTAATTTAACATTACTTTCAAAAATTAATTTCATTAAACATTTTTAGATTATAACCACTGGGGGATAAAGAGAACAGTGGCAAACATTAAATATATAATAAGATAAATATGATAAATTAAGGTATACAAGTACTTAAACTGATTTATATTTTAGAAAGATCACTCTCATGACTGTTTGCTCCCAGAAGAAAGGTGAGTATACCCAAAGAGAGATGGCTTGGGAGACCATTGCAATGATTTAGGCAAGAGTTTGAATTATAATCACAAAAATAGTAAAAACTGGGCACATTCATTGAATATGTGTGTATGTGTATGTGTGGTGCCTGCCCTTGTGTGCATGTATGCACATTAATAAGGGTTATTAATCAATTGGATTTGTGGAGTTTGAGAGAAACAGGAAATTCACCAAATACTTTCACCTGAACAACTAAACAGACACTGCTGCACTGACTGAAATGAGGAGCACTGAGTTGAGAGACGGAGAAGACATAGGGGATGAGGGAGAGGTATGCCTGCTGTTTTGGCCAATTTATCTATTAGAAATCCAATGGACATGTTGGGTAAGATGTATATACATTTGTAACTCATAAGACACAGCTAAAAACAAAAATTAGGAGCAATTTCATAAGGATGGTATAGTAAGTGTTATTGGTTGGGTTCCCTGGAATCCCTTTTACTGGTTCAGTTGGGAATTCTCTTCCCCAACTGCTGTCGGCACTTCAAATAATGCCTCACATCTGCATTCCTTTTCAGAAGTTTATCCATGCGTGACTTTAGCCACCTTACATTCAGATGTTTGGGCTCTATACTGAGTCCCCTAATCTAACACAGATGGTTTAGTCATGGGACTGGAGATCACACATAAAAATCAATAGGGGAAAAACAAAGATGGAACCCTAGCACATTCACATTTTGAAGGTATGGTAGATAAGGAAGAGATAACAAAAGAAATGGAGAATAAGCATCCAGGAAAGTAGGGAAAAAGTAGACTGGCATGGTTTTTTGAAGCCTGAAAAATAAAGTGCTCTGAGAAAGAGGCTGTGAAGAACAGTATTAAATGTTACTGAGGTTAATATAATAACAGAAAAGTATCATTGTCTTTGTCAAAAGTTCATCATGACCTTAAAAAGAACTATTTCAATGCAACAATGTTATATTAAGAGACTAGTTAAAGTGGGTTAGTGAGAAAATGGGAGGTAAAGAAGCAGAAATAATAAGTATAGAAAATATTTTAAGTATTTTGCTGTAAATGCAGAACACTAAGATGGAGCACCTAGAGAAAGAATTGGAGATCAAAGAAGTTTTTATTTAATAGATCAGCAATTTTCAACCTCCTTTGTCTTGCAGCATGATAAACTAATTACTAAAATTCTGCAGCACCCCAAAAGTATATTATAATTTTTGCCAATCTGACAAAAAGAATAGTTAACCTTTGATTCATCACACCAGAAAACTATCGTTGTGTTGGCTGTCATCATTTTTTTAAATTTGACAATCTAAGGAAAAGAGGTCAATTTCCCTAACTAAATAGTCATGTATTGCATGTTTTAAATATTGTCCTTTGGACAATATTGTGACTCACCAGTTGAAAATCTCTGTAATAGATGTTAAGGTATATCTGTATGCTCATTGCAATGATGCAATAAAATACAGATGCAGATTCTTACACTTAGGAAAAGGTTTTCAAGTTTCATCCATGTTGTAATATATATTGAGCATAACTATTTTTATAGATGCATAATATTTCACAGTACAAATATACCACATTGTATTTATCCTTTCATCATCAATTATTGCCATTTTTGGCTATTATCAATAATGCTTTCATGAACATTCATGTATAAGTATATGTGAGAAGATATTTTTCATTTCTGTTGGGTAAGGAATAATGGACCATATGATAACTCTATTCCTAACCATTTGAAGAATTCCCAAAATGTTTTTCAGAGTGTTACCATTTTACACTCCTGACATCAGTGTATAAGAGTTATAACTAATCAATCACAAGAAAACAACTTAAAAACACAAAACATGGAGGCTAATAACACATTACTAAACAACAGATTGGTTAATGAGAGATTAAGGAAGAAATCAAAAGATACCTTGAATTAAATGAAAATGAGAATTCAATAACCTAAAATCTAAGGTACACAGTGAAAGCAGTCCTATGAGGGAAATTCATAGCATTACAAACCTATCTCAAAAAAAAAAAAAAAAAAAAAAAAAAAAAAAAAAAAAAAAAAAAAAAAAAAAAAAAAAAAAAAAAAAAAAAAAAAAAAAAAAAAAAAAAAAAAAAAAAAAAAAAAAAAAAAAAAAAAAAAAAAAAAAAAAAAAAAAAAAAAAAAAAAAAAAAAAAAAAAAAAAAACAAGTAAAAGCTCAAATAAACAATCTAGCTACACTCAGAAGAACTTGAAAAATAACAAACAAAGCCCAATGTGAGTAGAAGGAAATAATAAAGATTAGAGCAGAATAAAAAAGAGTGTAAAAAAATACAAAATATCAATAATAGCAAGAGCTGGTTCTTTGAAGACAAACAAAATTAACAAACCTTTATTCAAAATGATCAAGAAAAAAAAGAGAGAAGACTCAAATAAATAGAATCATAAATGAAGAAGTAACAACTGACACAAAAGAAATATAAAGAATTTTAAGAAAATATTATGAACAACTATAAGCCAAAAAATTTGACAGTCTGGAAGAAATGAATACATTCCTAGAAACATACAATCTTTCGAAACCTAATCTGGAGACTCAGAGAATCTGGATAGACAGATTATAACTAGTGAAATGGAAATAATAATAAAAAATCTCCCAAAGGACAAAAGTGTCACAGCCATCGACCGGCAGTGACCACAGAATGCTGAGGATGGCTTGTCGACACACGAGAAAAACATACACAGAGACAACCAGGTCCTGTAGGGAAGTAGGAACGGGACGGCCAAGCTCTCTAGTGGGGAACGTTGGGCCACCCTCCCTAGGGGAGAGCACACAGTTCTCTCGCTGGAGCAGGCTTTTATTGGGTTCATTTGCATAAGAATTCAGGTAAAGCTCATTACTCATTGCCAGGAAAAAAGGATCAAACAATAGACAACAAGGAAGTCTGAGAGCCTATTTTGAGTCAGGGTCAAAGAGCTATAAAAGACTTTAAGGAACAAACTTACTTCCTCCTTGGACCCTTCTCATTCAATTGAGAGCATACTAAACAAAGCAGGTTTCACAGGATTTTACATATTCTTTCTTAGGCCTGATCACCCAGGGAACCCGCCCTTTCCAGAACAGGGCGGCACCACCCTGTCATTGTTTCAGGCTTAGGTGGAGCAACGGAAGTAAGACAGCCAAGAGATTAGGAGATTTTCTCAGGGAAAGAATGAGGACTCAGGTTTTGTCAAAGCTGAGGGTCAAGGGTCCATCACCCCCCCTATGCTGTACCCCTCAAAGTCCTTCCTTGGGGGCCTCCCACATGATCGTGCCTGTCTTAGGTTGTTTCCCCCTTGGGGAATCTTACTCATCATTGGCTAACCAACCAAGCATTGGGGACCAGGCAGGGTGAAGTAAAAGAAGCAGAAACGGAGCTCCTGCCAGGGAGATAAGCTTGTCTCCTTGCTGGCTTACGGTTCCAAGGTCATTCCCTCAGCCTTAGTGGGGGTTACAGCTTCTGATGCTAGGCAGGGCAGTTCCCAACACAAAAGTCCTGGACCAAATGTCTGCACAGGATAATTTTAACAAACATTTAAAAAAAGAATTAATACCTATTCTTCTCAAACTCTTAAAAAAAAATTAAAGAGGAGGGAAGACTCCCAGGCTCATTTTATAGTTCAAACATTATCCAAATTCCTAACTCAGATAACTACACCATAAAGAAAGAAAATTATAGATCAATATTACTGATGTATACATGCTAAAATTCTAAACAGAATATCAGCAAACCAGATTTACTAATACATTGAAAAGATCATACACCATGATCAAGTGGGATTTATTCTGGGGGTGCAATTTTGGTGTGATATTCACAAATCAATAAGTGAAATGAAAGCTAAACACCACATGATTATATCAATAGATGCAGGAAAAACATTTGATAAAATCCAGCACTCATTCACAATAAAAAAAAAAAAACTCTCAGCAAAGTGGGAATAGAGGAAACATACCTCAGCGTAATAAAGGCTGCATATGACAACTTACAGCTAACATAACACTCAGAAGGTACAAAACAGGGATGTCTGTTTTCAGCACTCTTATTCAACATAGCACAGGAAGAGTAGCCATACTGATCAGACAAGAAGAAGAAATAAAAGCACCCACATTGCAGAGAAAGAATTAAAACTGTCATTATTTATAGATGATATGATACTGTATGTAGGGAACCCTAAAGATGCCACCAAGAAACTACTAGAACTAATAAATGAATTCAATAAAGTGGCAAGATCAAAATAAATATTCATAAATTAGCTGCAGTTTTATAAACCAATAGTGAACTATCAGGGAAACTAAGAAAAAGATCCCATTCACAATTACTTCAAAAATAATATACCAAGGGATAAATTTAACTAAGGATGCAAAATAGCTGTGCTTAGAAATTTATACAACACTGAAAAAAGATATTGAAGAAGAAACAAATGAGTGGAAGCATATAACATGTTCATGGGTAGAACAATTAACATCATTAAAATGTTCATACTATCCAAAGCAATCTATAGCTTTAATGCAATTCCTATTGTGAAACCAATGGTATATTTCACAGAACTATAAAAAATATTCCAAAAATTTGTATAGACACACAAAAGACCCCAAATAATAACAGCAATCTCTGGAAAGAAGAATAAAGTTGGAGGGATCACAGTGCCTGATATCAAACTGTACTATAAGGCCATATTAATCAAAACAGCATGGAACAGGCATAAAAACAGACATATAAATCAATGGAACAGAATAAAGAGCCCAGAAATAAACATGCACCTTTATAATCAATTCATATTTGACAAAGAAGACAAAAATATACAATGGAGTAAAGATAGTCTCTTCATTAAATGGTGTTGAGACAACTGGACATATATATGTAAAAAAATGAAACTAGACCACCTTCTTACACCATACACAAGAATAGACTCAAAATGGATTAAAGAATTAAATGTTAGACCCCAAACCATAAAAATCCTTGAAGAAAACATAGGCAGTAATATCTCAAACATTTCTTGTAACACTAGTTTTTCTGATATATCTCCTCTGGCAAGAGAAACAACAGCAACAAAAAATAAACATATGGAACTACACCAAACTAAAATGTTTTTACACAGCAAAGGAAACCATTAACAAAATGAAAGAATGACCCACTAACTGAGAGAACATATTTCCCAGCGACACGTCTACTCAGGGTTACTATTCAAAAGGTATAAAGAACTTAAAAAATTCAACAATAAGAAAACAAAAAATCCATTTAAAAATGGGCAAGGGACCTGAATAGACACTTTTCCAAACAGGACATACAGATGGCCAATGGACATATATAAACAGATATTCAGCATCACTAATTATGAGAGAAATGCAAGTTAAAGCCCCTAGGAGATATGAACTCACATTGGTCAGAATGGCTATCATCAATAAATCAACAAATAACAAGTGCTGGTGAGGATGCAGAGAAAGGGGAACTATTTTGCAGTGCTAGTGGGAATTCGGATTGGTGCAACCATGTGGAGAGCATATGAAGTTACGTCAAAAAAATGAAAAAAAGGACTTCATTATGACCCAATAATTCCATTTCTGGGACAATACCCAAAGAAACTGAAACACCAATTCCAGAAACATATGCACCCTTATGTTCATTGTAGCATTATTTACAAAGGCAAAGATTTGGAAGCCTCCCAAGTGCCCATCAGTAGATGAATAGATAAAAAAAAAAAACTTTTATATTTTGCACAATGGAATGCTATTTAGCTATAAGAAAAAAAAAAAAAAAGGAAATCTTACCGTTTGCAACAGCATGGATGGACCCAGAAAACATTATGCTAAGTGAAATAAGCAGGACAGAGGAAGACAAGTACCACATGGTTTTACTCATTATGGAATCTTTTTTTAAACATATTTTATTGAATATGCTATTACATATGTGGAATCTAATAAACGAAATGAACTAACAAGCAAAATAAAGATGGACATATACAGAGAGCAAGCTGACAGCTGTCAGAGGGTGCTGGATGAGGATAGTAGAAGGATTGAGCAAAACAGAAAAAGGAGAGAAAGCAATCATTAACATGGACAATTGCATGGTGATTGCCAGGGGGAGGGGAGGTGGGAAGAAGTGGAGGAGTGCATAGAGAGAGTATAGAATGGAGATTTGACTTGGGGTGGTAAACACAATACAGTGTACAGATGATGTCTTGTAGAATTGTGCACCTTAAACCTGTACAATTTTGTTAACCAGTGTCACCACAATAAATTCAGTAAAAAATAAAAATTAAAAAGAAAATGTAGGTGTTTAAGTTTTTTTAAATTAAAAATATTCCAACTTCCACTACTTCATCAATGCTTACTATTAACATTTTCTTGACCTTACTTATTTTATGGATATAAAGTGATATTTCCATAATCCCAAATGATACTGAGCCATCTTTCCTGAAGCATTTACAGCATTAACATATCTTCTATAGATAAATTTTTTCATATAGTCCCCATTTTTAAATTGTTTATCTGATTTAGTATTGAATATAAGGGTCCCTTGTATATTTTGGATACAAATCACTTATTAGTAACATGATTTGAATTTTTTTTTATTCTGTGAGTTGTCTGTTGACTTTCTTGATGGTGTTTGAAGAAAAAACTTTTCATGATGATAAAGTCCAATTTATGTATGTTTCTCTTTCATTGAATTGCTTTCTCATGCCATATTTAAGAAACCATTGTTTAATCAAGGTACAGACTAGAAACAGAATGGAACTTTCTCAACCTGACAAAGGCTATCTATAAAAATTCAACAGCTAATATCATCCTTAGTGGTGAAAGACTAAATTCTTTCTCCCTGAGATCAGTACTAAGACAAGTATGTCCACTTTTACCACTTGTATTCAACATGGTACTGGAATTTCTGGTGAGGGCAATGAGCTGAGAAAAAAGAAGTGAAAGACATCAGATTGGAAAGGAAAAGCTAAAACTATCCCTACTTACAGATGAAATAATCTTATACTATAGAAATTCCTAACCAGTCCAGTAAAAGCTATTAGAACTAACAAATGAGCTCAACAAGTGTACAGGACATGAGTCTATACACAGAAACCAATTGTGCTTCTATACACTAGCGATGAACAATCCAAACGTGGAATTAAAAAATAAATAATTCCATGTACTAAAATATCAAAAGGAATAAAATACTTAGGGATAAATTTAACCATAAAAGTATAGGGTATGTGTACTAAAAACTATAAAACATTGTTGAAAGAAATTAAAAATGACCAAAATAAAAAGACTTGAAAAATTATGGATGAGAAGACTAGCGTTATTAAAATGGTAATATTCCTTAAAACACAGGAGAATCTAAATCAAATCAACCTTTGGCTAATTTATCTTATGAGAACAGTGTCTCGTGGCTTTCACACTTTCATTTGGACTCGTCAAAATAGAGAAAATGTGGCATGTAATAATTCAACAGATTTTTATTTAAAAGGAATATGAGTTAAAAATTAAGTATTTCCTCTTTCCAAGGCTTTTGACAATTTACTACAGAGAAACTATTTTATTTTATCAAATCTAAGATGACTTTTAACTATAGATTGTATCTTAATTTCAGGGGCATTAAATTATGATAAAGATTTGCATCTTAGAATCAATAAAATCTGCTTGTATAAGCATGATTCCACATATACTATTTTACCATACTTATCATAAGAGTAGTCATAAACAAGATAGTATCTAATGGAGAAGATTAAGGATAGATTAAGTATGAATAAATATGAACTGAATTTTGAAAACAAGATTTTCATAAGCAATTACAAAGAGAGAAGGCACTGTGGTAACAGGAACTAGAATAAAGCAAAACATAAAGGAAGAAAAGTCTAGAGCATGTTAAGAGAAAAGCAAGAAGGCATTCATAAGCCACAAGTAGTTTGGGGAAAGAAACATTACATTACAAAGATTAACCTGTCAACAATAAATAAGAATGATTTTTTTGAGAATTAAATACTAGAAAATTAGTTATTTAAAAATATTCTGGCCCTGGATGGTGTGGCTCAGTTGGCTGGAGGATCAACCCAAACCCAAAAGTTTACAATTCAATTATTGGTCAGGGCACATACCTAGCCCTGGTATGTGCCTTGAAGCAACCGAATGATGTTTCTTCCTCACATTGATACTTTCTCTCTCTCTAATGAAGAAAAAAAAAAGTCCTTGGGTTAGGATAAAATAAAGTAAATGAAATATTATGGGTTTAAGATGCCCATATAATATCATTGAAAAAGTATGTCATGAGGCATTAGAAATATAATCAGAAGAGCACTAAAGAGCAATATTTAGGAATATTCTATGTAAGGACAAATTGTAGTGGCAAAGGTAATAAAAATAGTTAAGGAAAAAATGTGATGAAAGGAAAAAGGTAAGAACACAACCTTGAGGAATATTTCCACTAAGTGGTAGATGACAGAAGAAAACCAAAGAGAAAAGAAAAGAAGGAGAACACAGAAGCAAAAGTTGGAGAGACTTTCAATGTGAGCAACATTATCAAATGTCAATGACAGTCAGGCTGACGATCAAGAGAGAAGCCATTCACTCTGTAGGTAAAAGACACCAGTAACTTCTGCTGGAGCAATTTCAGGAAGGGAAGAGAAGCCACTTTAGAATTAGAGAATCTTCCTGAATAAAGAATGATACCAGAACCTTTAAAAGCACATTTGACTCTTAATGACTTTCTGGCTTTGAGATCAGAGTTCCCCCAGGAAGTGTGATAAAAAAAAATTTAATGATTGTGGGGTGGGAATGCAGAGAACCGTAATTGAACAACAATAAAGTAATTTTAAAAATTTTTAATGGAAAAGAATGCACGGGACAATGAAATGTCTTCCAAATAGCTAAGCAAGCCTTTCTTTCCTTCAACAAACACTCATACTTGAGAATAAACATAAGAAAAGAAGAGTCTCATCTCTAAGCAGAGTAACGCCTTCAACATATTCTATAGGGAGAGAAACTCATTCAGTTTTATTTAACATTACTCTGACTAGCACAAAGTATAAGTGAATTGCTTTGAAGTGAGAAGGGAAAATGGAAATATGGATATGAAAGAGATAGAATGACAAATGTGTGAGAGAATGCTATAAACTCCAGTACTCAGAAATTAGGAGGAAGAACAAAGGCATGTGGTCTGGGAAGCTGAGAGGTGGTGAGGCATGGAGAGCAGATGTAAGCTGTGTATCATTGCACATTCCTTTGCAGCTTCAGAGAAAAGGAGGGGAGATATGAAAGGATTGGTATGTCATGTGACTAAACTCCCCTAAACACCAATGGTTAAGAGCAGAAAAAATCCACATAGTGCTTTGGAATAAGAAGAAAGCACTTTAATAACAGATTCTAGTTCAGAGAATACATATAAATTCTGAAAGATTGTATAAGAAAGAGACGACTTGACAGAAACTGACATTGGTTTTGTGAGTTGAAAATTACCTAGAAGGCAAGATACAAGAAAGCTTGTAAATCAGAACTAGAATTCTTCTGCTCTTGAAATTATAGGTCACGAAAATATTTGATTTATCCAGCCTCTAATGGTGTAGCCTGTCAGGCTAAAGATTACTTACAGGAGCTGCTTACAATGAAAAATAATAACCCTATTAAATTTAGAAAGGTTTAAATGCATTTTGTTTTGATAGGATTAAGGAAGTCCTAATATTTTAAAATAGAAAACTAACATTAATTTTCTGAGGGACCCATTTGCTTTAAATATATTTAAATAACAAAATAACTACATTTATTTTTAACTAAGAATGTAGGAAAGAGAAAAGAATTTTTTAAAAATATTTGCAAGTATTTGATAGATTTTAAAGGGTTGTTATTCCCTGTTCTTTATTAATGTACTTAGAGTCTACTAGCAGGGGCTACAAAAAAATAAATAGTCTACTGCCTTTGCAAAAATCTAAGTTTATTGTCTGTTTTATACATTATTATTGCTTCCCTTTATGAATTCCAGTGAATTTTTTTGTTGCTTGTATTTTATCTGTATATGATAAAATAAAAAGATATGAGAAAATTATATGTATTATAATTATTAAAAATGTCAAGGATACTTGACCCCATGTTTCCTATCTCCATACTGTCTGCCTGAGTCAGCTGGTAATAGAGCAGAGAAGACAAAATACTGGGAAATTGGATTCAGAGTAATCAATGCAAATAGTGCTTTTAGCTCAAAACATCAATGTTATAATAATCTATTAGCTGTCTCCCTGTATTATTTATGTCACTAAGGACATCTTTTTTGTTTTCTAAGTCTACTTATCTGACTAATCAACTGCAAACTTCTTTTTCAATTGGGAAATGTTTGTCTCTGAATGAGGACAACTCTCTCAGAGTATCAGCATAATCTAGTTACCAAGAAGGTACGTATAAGTTCAATTATTACACCATGTAGTATTTCTTATCTTCCTTTTTGGACAAACATGCCTAAACACAGAGAAGAGTTAATGTCCGTACTAACCCAAATATGTATTTGAAGTCTCAAGTACTATTTTTAAAAAACTAGTTTCATATTCTGTTCCCATGACACATTTGATTTTTTTAATATATTCAATTTGTTTAAATTTGTATTCCTTTTTTTTTTTCAGCCAGTTTACATTTGATACCATTCTGCACCAGTTTCAGATGTTCAGCAGAGTGAATGGAAAACCATGTACTCCACTGAGTGGCCCCCTGCTGCCTCAGGCACTTACCTGGCCCCGCCCATACCCAGCTATCTCAACTTTGCTGACTATATGCCCCATGCTGCAATCCACATCCTTGTGGCTATTCTGCAACTACCAATCTGTACTGCCCAGTCCTTCACCTTTTTGACCCAGCTCCTAGCCCCCTTCCCTCTAAGAGCTGTGAATCTATTCTCTATATCTATGGGTTTGTTTCTATTTTGCTTGTTAGTTTATTTTGTTCATTAGATTCCACATAGAAGTAAAATCATATGGTATTTGTCTTCCTCTGATTGGTTTATTTTACTTAGCATAATGTTCTCCAGGTCCATCCATGCTGTCACAAAAGGTAAGATTTCCTTTTTTAACAGCCAATTAGTATTTCAGTGTGTAAATGTACCACAGCATTTTTATCCATTCACCTACTACTGATGGACACTTGGGTTGTTTCCACATCTTGGCCATTGTAAATAATGCTGCAATGAAGATAGGGGCCATATAATTTTTTCAAATTAGTGTTTCAGGTTTCTCTAGTTATATTCCTAGAAGTGGAATTGTTGGGTCACAAAGCAGTTCCATTTTTAATATTTAGAGGAATCTCCACACTGTTTGAATAGTAGCTATACCAGTCTGCCTTCCCACCAACAGTGCTCTAGGGTTCCCTTTTCTCCACAGAATAACATAAATGCTCCTGGAAACATGCCGCTTTAACACTACAGTTCCCGGACCTGAGGCTAACAAAGGGGTAAAGCACAAAGAGAACACAATCTGATTTGAGAATAGACTCCTATATGATCTAGTTTACTTTTTTAATAATTTAAATAGCAATAGCACAATATACCCAGATCTGATACTTCACTGGAACTTTATGGATTTTTCTATAATGAAACATTTTTGCAAATGATTACACCAAATAAAAGAAATCACATGTAAGGAACACATATCGGTCAGAGAGAAGAAAAGCATTCTCTAATTTAAACAATAAATTACATTTTTTGCATGATAAAAATCTATTAAAGTATTAAACTGCCTAAACTCAAAGAAGACATTCAGGGAGCATTTAAAAAATGAGAACAATGTGCTCCAATCAAATTTGGTCCTAATCTTCTGCAATGAAATGATCACACAGGCCTCCCTCCATTGGTTCCTCTGTGGTCTGCATATGTTCCATAATGAGGGTCATGCAACCTTCCAATATATTAAAGATGTGCAAAGGTTCATCAGGAAAGATTTTAAATCATCAAAACAGATTTTCCTCCCAAACTGTGATCATTAATTTCCTTAATCGACTGAGGCTTTTTTTGTTTTCATAGCTCTACTAAGTACATATATCTGTAAGTCGATGTTCATTGTTTTGAACAAGAAAAACATTTATTTATATGAATTAAATATATATAATATATTATATGGTATATATAATATATAAATATATATATGTACACACATTCCTGAATAACAAAAATGAGGTATTTATTGCACACAGTAAGCATTTATTTTATCAGAAGAAATATTTGTAAGCTATACAATATTAAATTTTAACAAACTCTTTTATCCTGCTTTGAGGTACCTATAGATTCTGTGGTTAAAGTTCATTCAAACAAGTGGTTTTTAAACAGTAGGTTGACAGCCCAAGCTTTCATCATTGTTCTTTACTGCAATCCCTCCTCAGTTTTCTTCTCTCTCTTCCTTTATTTTCTTTCCTATCCCCTCAAATCCCAACACACTCACTTCCTATTGAGCATTCTCCTCTTTTTCCTTCCCTCCCACTGCTACTGCAAGTCACTTCATTTTCCTCCTTCCTAGCTCTTAACATCCTGGTCCTGCAGGAAAAAGATGTCATTGGCAGTATTCATTTCAAATTTTCCTATCAGTTCACAAATCTCCCTTTAAATAGCTTTAGTTTTCTTACACCTTACGTGGAACATTCAATTCTCACTTCAGCACTTACTTATTTTTTCTTCTATCTAAAATTTTGGGGAGATTATGGTCCAATATACAGCCTGGTAAACAGTAGTCATGTACTCTACTCCAGGTGCAGCTCTGATGAGTGGAATCTCGTGGAGCCTGACCTCAGCAGTGGGGAGATGCTCTCCAGAGAGGTGGAAACAAATGGAAGGACCTAATAAGGTTTTGTCATGTGACACCACCCTGCTATTTTAGTTTCCACTGTTTGCTTCCCCATTTTACTTAGGCAAAAGTAATGAGCCTTTTGTTTTGCAGAATTGCTCTAAAAACTTCTTCAACAGAAGTCCTTCCAGCAAAGTAGCATATGTTAATTCTACATATTCCAAATTCAACTGGCTATCACTCTGAATGGGACACATGTGGAGCTTTATCTGCTATTAAGTATTCAATTCCTACTCCCTATCACCTGCAGTAGTATACAGACAATGCTGAAGGCCTTTTATAGTAAAAATCCTCTAATGAAACAATCATGTTGAAAATACAAAAATAAAATTGAAATCTTTTTATTCCCACATAATATTTAGTACTGTTTGAGGATACTGTTGTGAGTTAAGAAACAGGCTACATTAACACCCTTAGTTTAGATCTCCATTTTTGTGAACCCCAAAGTTTAAAGAACCCCCATCCTAAATTCCAAATTTACATACTAGACTCAGTTAAAACAGTCTAGAAACCTTATTGAATGACAGCTAAACACTCAAGACAAAGGATTTACATCTGTCATTTTCTTTTTTCCTTTTTTCTGTTCCACAGTGTTTGCCTAAGGCACATGGCACTTTAAACCATTTAAAATAGTACAATCTCATAGTTATTTCATGTAAAATCTTTTCTTCCCTTATTCATCTGTAGCCCAAGGGTTACAAAAATTTTAATAATAAATTGCTATTCTGATTTACATTATTGGGTGCTTTGGACTTTAACTCCACACATTTCTGACTGCTGTTTTAAGAAGTAATGTTTTCAGGGTATCTCCCATTGTAGCTCTGAGCCAATCATTTACAGTTAAAAACATCTGATGCTTCAAATGACAATGTCTAAAGTGAATTACACCTTCAAATAAATTATTGTTGGGATACACTACATTGTAGTATACTCTTAAGTCACTTTCTATTGCATCTTTTGAAACATTTTCAAGATATTAACTTTCCAAATATTTTTGGGCATTTCAGACCTCCTTGATTTTTACCATCCCTTCTCAAATATCAACGGGACTACTTACAAAACCAATAAAAGCAGAAAAAACCTACAAGCCACACTATTGGTACTCTGGATTGTGGCTATAGCTTTCTATTCAATATTCATTAGTCCCTGGGTTATTTTCTCTTACACTTTGACTATTGGGTATAACTGTATTAACTCTGTTTTAATAGGTATAAACTGTGTCATTGAAAGCTCAGTTAATGACAATAGAAGAGCTAGAACAAAAATACTATTTTTTTCCACGTTATCTTTATGCCTGCAGAATCTTCACTTATGTTTTAGAGAATCAGTATGCTTCAAGATAATCACCCATAAAAGAGAAGCAAATAACTATTTGATTAAACATAAAGGGATACACATGCAGTAGACATCAGATTCTCAAAAATCTCTTCAAATGCTAGGTTGTGATCCCCAGCTGGGCAGGTTGGTTCCACTGTCAATTTAGGACCACTACCCTCAAACCAATACTATATATCCAGTTTGTTTCTCCCCTCTTCATACCTATAATTTCATACCTTCTTCATCTCTAATATATCTAACTTCCCTTTATCTCCATAACTTAGGTGATCTTGCAGCATTCTTAATCAAGAAAATAAAGCTGCTAGATAAGACATCCTTCATCTCTCCACCATACAAATCCAGGTTCACAATTTCTCTCCCTTTTTCTAATTAAAATAGAGAGAGCACCTGTAACCTGAATCCCTTCCCCTATGGTCTTTGCAGAGACTTGCTTTTGCCAATCATCTCTCTCTGAAAATCTTCAACTTTTAATCCATTACTTTATTTTTTGTGTCCTTGCCATCAGTATCAACACATATCCACACATCTACATATCTATATCAATATCTATATATTATCTCTGCAGCTGTTTTTTTACCTCTTTTCTTAAAAAGCATGCAGTCCAAGCAAAGCTCTATTTACAATCAGTACCTCATTTTCATCACCTTTTGTAAATTTTTCAGCCCCTCTAGTGTGAGTTCCACACCGCACAATTCATCTTGTGCTTTTGCTAAGGGTGGAAATTATCTTTCGTTGCCTAACCCATAGATGTTTTCCAGTCCTCGCCTTATTTGACTTCTGCATTACTTTCTTAGGTTTGCCATAACAAATAACCACAAACTGGGTAGCTAAACATGACAGAAATTTATTCATCCACAGCTCAGGAGGCCAAGAGTTCAAAATGAAGGTGTTGGCACAAGGTCCGTTCCTTGTGGCAGATCTGAAGGAGAAACCATCCCATGCCTGTTCCTAGCTTCTAGTGGCCTCCAGAAATCATTTGTTTTCCTTGACTTGCAGAGGAATCATTCCAATCTCTGCCTTTGTCTTCATATGACTTCTGTTTGCATTTTTGTGTGTTCTCTTCTCTTGTTATAAGGATATCAGTCATTAAATTTAAAACCCACCCAAATTGTACATGACGTTTTTCTTAACTTGAGTATACCTATAAAGACTCTGTCACATTCATAGGTACAGAGAGGTTGGGGTTTCAACATATCTTTTTGGAGAACTCAGATTCAACTTACTACAGCTTAACAGCATTCAACAAATTTGAAGCTGTTCTTAAATTATACTTCTACTTTTAGAAGTATGGCTTCTGGCACATTAGACTCACCTGGTTTTTCTTCCTGACTACCCTCTAGTCTTGTTTAGGGGTTCATTTTTACTCTACCCAACATCTATATTTCTTGAGACCAGAGTTCCACTCTGGGCCATTTCTGCTCTCTATCTATATTTACTTCCTAGGTAATCACATCTAACTCAAAATTGGAAAAGACCTCAAATTTCTATTTTTATCCAGATATCTCTTCTAAGCTTCAGACTACTCTTTCAATCTACCTATATGGATGCCATCTCTATTCAATGATTCATATTTATAAGACAGTGTATCTAAAGCTAACCTCTGATTTTCTACTTTGTTCTCTCTCATTTCTTTGATTTCTCAATAAATTAAACTTCCATTCACCCAGAGATTTTAATGACAGAAACCTTGGACATACTGACTTTTCCACTTTCCTTAGCAGTTTCCCCAATGCATCACAAGTAATTACCAATATATGTTGCTCAAACTTTTAATATGTATTTAAATTCTATTAACTTCACATCATTTCCCCTGGCATAAATTTAGTTCAAATCTCAAATATTTATTATTTGGAAAACTGAAAAGACTTGCTAAATAATTTTGCTTTCTACATTTTTATGAACTTACAGTTCATTTTTTTCTATAACAATGAGCTTAAATTTGAAAAATATATCAAAACATTTAACAAGGCTGGTTAAAAATCTTCCTAGAGCTTTCCAATGAATGTGGAATAAAATTCCAAGTATTCAATTTCTCACCAATTTCCAAGACCTCCTCAGTATATTCTCAGTATATTCTCAAAAATGCCACTTATATAGATCCTCCAACACACCATTCCCACAACCTGGGATGTTCTTTTTCTTTACTTCATCTCCTGACCTTGTCTTACATCTTCCAGCTTTAAATTAGACATCATTTCCTTAGCGAGGTATTTTCTAATAATGATACTACTTCCTTTATAAAATTAGTCCTTCTGTTATATTGTCTCATATAATCCAATCTTCCTCAGACTATGTACAGTAATTTGTAATTACTATATGTTTATGTATTTTAAACTAGATTTGTTATAAAGTTATAGTGGTTAAATATTAAGGAAAAAGCTTTGATTGGATTACATATCAAAATAACAAAATCCTAACCTTGACCCTGCCATTAAATAACTTGAAGAGGATGCTTCATTTGTTGGGGTCTAATTGTTCTCAACTGAAAAAAATGATTTATTTGGAGAAAATGGCCTCCCAAATTTTACTGTGACTCAAATATTCAGCCATTTTATGACCCCATAAATACTCTCAAATTTAAGAAATAACCAACCCTAAGCTACAAAACAATCTGAGATGGCTGCTACTCGTGCTGGGCTTACAGATTCTCAGGCAAAGCCAAGCTTGTGAATTTAGGGTGGCTGCTGTTAGTGCTGGGCTTGGAGCTGGCTGAGTTCAGCTGTTGCTTGTTTGGGAGGATTTAGGAAGTTGTGCAGCATGAGCCAAGACCAACCTTTCCTATGGACAAGCAGCTTTAGTGGTCCCATAAGTTAGGTGGGACAGAGTTTCTGGGGATCTCCAAGGAGGTCAAACAGTGTTAGTCATGTTGATGGGCTCTCAGATACGGCACCAGCTTGCCGGCTCTGTGGCTCAGACTGGATGGACGGGGTTTCTTTAGTTACATAGTTGTCAGACTTCCATTCAACTCAATTTCTGATATTTCTGAGTGGTGTCATTCTATATTTTAGTTGTAATTTTGATTTGGCAGTACAAAGATATAAGCCATGTCTGCCTATGCTGCCACCTTGACCAGAAATCCTGGCTGCATCCTGGGCGCATGGTGGTGGGCATCTCCACAGGAACAGGTGCAAGGGGCTCCTCTACCGCATCCCCGTGGGGTGCTGGTGCTGCTGCACCTGTTGGGCCAGGGCTGTCTGGGGGGCCCTAAGGGACAGATCAGCCCCATGAGGCCACTGGGGTCTCCCAACAGGGCCAGCTCACCCAGTTCGGACACATGGGTAACACCCCAGGAGGAAGGGGGTATTTCTGAAATGAGAACACAACTCAGCCTTCTCTATTGGGTCTGTGCTCAGTACTGAGGGTCCAGTAGGGGCCACTGATCCCACGAACAAACTTATCAGGGAGCCGTAAAGATGCCCCATACGTCCCACAAGAAGACAGCGGGGCTGCACCCTGGGTGGTGGGGCCAAGCCAGTGGTGGAGCAGAGCTTGGAGACCTTAGCTCACTGCCTGCCTAGTGCCCTGGCCTGTCCTGTCCAATCTCTGATTCATTCCAGCTGCACATCGATTAATGGAATTTATTTTTGTTCATTTTGATTTAGAGAACAAAATTTTGCTTTTAGTAACCAGCAAAATCAATGTCTTTATAACATGTACAATCATATTATACTTCTAATAATATGAATTTTAAAGCATAAGGAGATTGTTGCTAAATAATCTCAGGCAAAGCCAAGGCAAAAAGATGAAGAACTGTATTTTCGTATCTCTTTTGAGAGGATATTCCTCACCACACTCTCCATTCTTTGCCTCTAAAACATACTCTAATTTAAAAAAAGCATGGATAGGCCTGGAGAGCATTATGCTAAATGAAATAAGCCAGTCAGAGAAAAAAGTACATATGATTTCACTCAAATCTTGAATCTGAATAAAAGAAAATAACAAATAAAATAGAAAGAGACTCATAAATAGAGAACAGACTGACAGCTGTCAGAGAGGATGGGGATTGTGAGGCTGGGTGAAAATGGCAAAGGGATTAAGCAAAAAAAAAAAAACCCTCATAGACACATCACAGACACAGACATCAGTATGGTGATTACAGGAGGGAAAAGGGGGTGGGGGAGGTAGAAGAGGGTAAAGAGGGGATAAAGAGTGATGGAAGAAGACTTGACTCAGGGTAGTGAACACACAATATAATATACAGATGATATATTATAAAATTTTACACCTGAATCCTATAGAACTTTGTTAACAATTGTCACCTCAATCAATGAATACCATAAAAAGAAAATAAATGCATTATATCCTAATCTTTTATCAATGTTCTTTTTTAATTTTAAATTTTAATTATTACCTACCACACCTTATTAACTCTTATGTAAATCTCCTCTTTTAGAAATATACTTCTTTGTACCTTGTCCACTGGTGTGTCAATGTGAATAAGATAGATATTACAAAAAAACGAAAAAGTAAAAGGAAAGGAGAAATTTTATTTGGTTGCTATATGTGAGAAAAGAAATTGATTACATATTCCTCTTTATTTAAGAGATATATCAGTACATAGAGTTAGAGTCTGTTCTCATTTAGTCTTTTCATTTGTGGTACTCCATATTACATGAGAGCACATCTATTTGAATCTCTTTAATATTCATGATCCTCTCACCAGCCTAAGCAAAAGAGCTAAGCGTTTGATAGCAATCTGAAGAACTTGATTAACAATGTACTAATCATCAGTACCATTGACCTGATTCAAAAATGTTTTCAATTCATCCATCACTTTTATAACCAAAGATGATTGCATTACTTTACCATTTTTTATTTAAATAAAACCACATGAGCTGAAAATATCCAACTATTTCTACTAAGTGAACCTTGCAATAATCGTTATTTAAAACTAAGTTTTAAAGTGATCTATAATAACCAGTGAGCACTGGAACATAGGAAACGCTAGAGCAAAGTGGTCTGCAGTAAAATCAATCCACTGGCTTCACATCACTAAACGTTAAATTGTGCCAAGGAACTAATTTTGCAATAAATTGTTATTGTTGTTAAAAAATCCAGCTAAAGGATATTACTAGGAGTAATTATCCATACATTAAAATGCACTGAGTATAGAGTGCAAACTATAATTACTTCCAAAATTGCTTATCATTCAAATGTTAATTTTGAGGATTTCATATTTGTAGCCATAACTTCTTTAAAAAAATTCAATAATATACTTTAATATATCCTAAGAATACACCACTGTCACAGTAAATTTAATAATAACTTAAAAATATAAGCATACACTAATATATCATTTTGGACTCCACTATGCATTACTTTAGTATGCATTACTTTAGTATGATATAGTGCTCTAGAGGTAAAAAAAAAAAATTGCCTTTTGTATTAAATATCCCCGAGAACTAAGTTTATTAGTGAGCATGTGCAACATTATATATTTTTGGATATAATAGCCCTCTGAAATTTAATATGTCTAAAAATAGCAATATCATTCTCCAAACAGATTAAAATGTATCTCTATATTAATTGGTCCAAAGGGATAAATAGTTTTTCCCTTTCCTATGCACATGTTCTTCTACATTTGCAAGTACCAAACTATATTTAAATGTCATAGTGAGTACCACACCTGTTGCAAAGTGATTTTTCATTAGTTCAAAATATTTTCATTCTTCACTTTATGTTTCCCTGAAATTTGATCATAAGGACAGTTTAGACATTATTTAATATATTTTGAATAGCATACATGTTTAAATTATTACTTAGAGTGGCAAACCATTGGGAACAGTAATGTAAGAGATTCCAGTTTGTTAAAGTATATTCTAGCTTTGAGTGTGAGAATCTAATTTTTAAAAAAATTATTTTATGGATACTTTGGCAAAGACTACACACATGTGATTGCGTGAAAGTGAAGAGAATGAGATCCTTAGTGGAGCAGATAATGTCTCTGTGCTCTGAGGGACTGGCATTTCTAGAAATCATGGCCCTTGAGTGCATATAAACACATCTTAAGAAATCAAATATACCAAATTTAAATAATTACTGTTAAGGTTATTTTCTTTTTACTTCCAATGCAGTTATTTAAAAGAAAAACTAATGAGAATTTTTTTATTCAATTAATTTTAGCTTACTATTAATGACAAAATATTTTCAATGTATAATTAATTAGTAGGAGTCATTTCAACAATAAATACTGAATGTCAGTATTTACTGTACATAAAACAATATATCTTTTAAGTTCCCAGAAGCATAAAAATCTTGTGGAACAGTTAAGTAATCTACATTAGGGTTCATTTCTTGATGCAGTTAGATCTGTCATATAAAATTTTTTTAAATATTCTTATTGAAGAGTGTGAGTTCTACCTTGGAGGGAATTTTCAAGAAAAAAAATCACTACCCATATGTAAAAAGAAAAAATGAATACAATGAAAGCATTAGGACTATATTCCATAACTTAAAATTAAATTAAAGTGGATAACTGGACATTTCAGATATGACAGTAGATAAATTTCTTCTTTCTTTTCCACATTGTTTTATCTATACTAATTAAAGATGAGTCAAAGAAATATATTGCAATTTTATGCAAGTAACTCAGTAAAGTGTTAATATTTTCCTGTGATTATACTATGGTACCACTGCTATATGGAAACAGTGATACTGAATAAAATGTTTTGATAAAATGGCTTTTTACATGAATGAATTTGGAAAATAAAGACAAAATATTTTGTGATCCCCCTAAATAATTAAAACAGTCAGCAATCTAAGCCTCCTTGGTTGTCCCAAAATGATTAATCTAAGCCCATGATTAATAACTGCCTCCTGACTGATGAGCTAAAGTATAAATATGCAATAAGTGTATATGAAAGTGGTATAAAAAGTTCTGAATGCTACTTGCAAAAATTTCTGCAAACAGACTGCCATTGAATTGCTCTCTTGGTCAAGTTGTTTATTGTACCAACCACATGGAATAGAAAACTAAAAATCTAGATGATTAAAAAAAGAAAAACAAAAATTCAAATAATTTTATCATAATCATCCATTCTTAATTATTAAGGAGTTGGTCAAGGCTAAAATGGAAGTTGGGTTTCAAACAAGTAAACCACTATTCATTTTTCTTTTGCTTTCAAAATGTTTGGAAGCACAAATACACACAAGATATGCATGTATATATGTAAATGAGCATTAACAAGAAGACTAGCTCCTTAACTGGTGTGATTCAGTGGATTGAGCGCCAGCCTGTTAACCAAAGGGTCACTGGTTCAATTCCCAGTCAGGGCACATGCCAGGGTTGTGGGCCAGGTCCCCAGTAGGAAGCACATGACATGCAACAACACAGTGATGTTCTTGCCCCCTCTTTCTCCTTTACTTCTTCCTCTTTAAAAGTAAGTAAATAAAATTTTTAAAAATAAAACAAAAAACTAGCATTTTTTTTTATGTAAAAGGATGGAAACTATCTAGCCTAATGCTGGACATGCACTGCTATCACATGCAGCTTGGTTGTGTCTTATAAGTTGCCCCTGGCCTCATAGTAAAAAACAGACCAAAATAAAACTTTGAAGAAAACAAGCCAAAAAAGGAAATATAAAATGATTCAAAGGTTACCACAAAGATGTGGAGCTAAGAGCAAATGTTGGCACAGGATGAAATACAACTTGATCTTCATGGGGATGGGGAATAATATATGCAGCAAGTTCTATAATTATTACTTGTCTTGAAACTTTTTTATAAGCTACTTTAGATAATAATTTAATTTATTCTTCTGATGAGGCATATGCTCTTGGATCTCACTGGCAAAAAGATAATCCATAACTCCAAACTGAACTAAAACATTAGACAGGTTTAACGGGAGACTGAACAACTTTCTGTTCTGCACCTGTAGTTGATACCTACATTACACTTAAAGTTATGATTAATAGAGTCCATTTGTAATCACTAAAACAACCTTCTATAAATTGAAATTTTTAGTTTCAAATAGCTTTGGGGGCATTCAGGTAAATACAGCATGAGTTTATAATTAGCCTGACATTTCTAGACACAATTAACTTGCAGATTTAAATACTTGATTTACATATATAAATATCATTCAGCATTGACAATTCTTAATCTTCCTTTGGAAAATGTAGCTTCATCATAAGTTATTCTTTGGTGGATATTCATTTAACTCTCCTTATAGCTACGCACACATATTTGTGACATTCAGGAGAACTTTTCTGAATCATTAAAAAAATTGTAAGCAATAGGTTTCCTGGTTTAGTAGTCTCACAGATTTTATGTGACTTTAAGATACAAATATAAACTCTTGAAATCTCTTAAAAACTATTGAACTAATTTTATTTAATAGATTTCTTTTGCACATTCTCTAATATCTTTTTGTGTTCTTACCAAGCACATACTTTTCACTAGTTTATATGTTAGATTTTTCAAAATCTGAATATTGGCAAGTCACTTGTGAAGTTATTTTTAAAATGACACTAAAATATAAAGATATTAAATCAAAATCATGGTCTTTATTCAATCCTAGAATATAAATTTATTTAATGAACTAAATATTTTTCAGGGAAATAGGTGTTATTTTCTCCATGTGACTTTATCAACTGTCTCACATTATTTACTGTCATATTTGCATATACTTCTTTTGTTAAATATTCAAAATATATATGGCAACATCCTATCTGTAAAGTGAATAACTCAGAAAAAGGAAAGGAACAGAAATATCAAATAAACCACAGAAATAAAACTCCAATTTATATGAATGAGTACATAAAGTAAACAGTCACTGATATCCCCAAAATGCATCTCTTTAGAGAGCTATTGTGTATAAGCCATTTATTTCCCATTATTTTAAGAAAGTGTTGCTTAAATGGGGGTATTTTTGTGCCATAAAATGTTTAAATTGAATAGATTTAATTTTACATCCAGTCAAATGTGTAGTTGTCAAGCATTTAATGCTGAAATGCATTGCCCTAAGAAACTGTATTTTAAAGCTGTTTGCCTTTTAAATTCTAGCAGTGTATATCTATTTGTCTAGCCGCCATCAGGGAGACTATTGTAGCTGGAGGCATCAGTAGGAAGACAACTAAAGGACTACATCATGTCAAACTCTCAAGTAGGAATTATTGCCCTTTTTGCCTCAGTTCCCAGATGTATTATGTCACCAAATCACATCACAGTGTAATCAAAGATGAATAAAATATTTTTTCTTTACCTTAAATGCTTTTTCTGTCAATTACAATCAAAGGACATGATTTCAGGTCTGTCATTTTATGAGGCTCTTTTTAACTGATGACTAAAGCTGTAATCTACTAAATATAAAAAGAATCAGAAAAGTCTTAGAGTGATTTTGCTATTAAAAAGAAGAATTTTTTTTTCTCCCACAGGGGACAGAAAAGTAATTGGTCTTTAAAGAATGAAATCAAAGACTTTTTTTAAAAAGATCCCTTTGGTTTTGGTTTTCTTTCTTTTATGCTTTCCTCTTCCTGCCTTGATTCTAAACCTTCAGTTGCAACACTGGTTTGTTTTTCTTGAGGATAATACACATAGTACTCTAATCCAAACTATACAGCTTTTTGTAAATATTTTATTAGCCTCTTCATTTCATATGTCCAAAACTTTCTTGTCATATTACTGCCAATTTGATACCCTGTAATATTAGTGGTAATTTTTCTATAACTCTAACTTCTAGGCGGTTTTCTGTCTTGATTATATTATTAACCATAATCAAAAACATTTTCCGAGAATGATTTTAGCTTGGTAGTAGGAGTTGCTTCCTTTGATCTTCTTCACATTATTTTATGATACGTTGCTCCTCATTTACACTACAAATGCTGGCAAAAATGAAAGAGGTATCTCTGCTAGCATACCTGATAAAACAAAATAACTGGCTCAGCAGTCTCTGCCAGTGTCTTTCATTGGTGAAATGCAGGTTGTTTATAATGGAGGAGAGAGGCTTAAGATGTAAATGTTGGCCATTGTGAAAAGCATTATAGAACTTGTCATGAACTTCTGACTCTAAACTCAGTTAAAAATTTTCTTATTTCTGTATTTAATATTTAGGTATATATTTATGCAACTAAGACAACTCCCCATATGTCACACCAAATATTATTCCTGGGTGCTCATATAGAATGCTCCTAGGAAATATAAGATATAGATGCAATGTGTACAATCTTAATTTATTACACCCAGAATTTTTCATAAACATCCCCATGGCACTATCCTTCCCCTTTATCTTCCTCACTATTTATTCACCAAAGTGAGAAATATATAGTTCCCTATGTTGCCATGTTGTTTTAAGAGGTTTCTATTTCTTTATGGTGGGAGAGAGGAAATAACAAAATACTTGTTACCCAGTATTTTTCTGTCATTCAGCAGATGTGTGTGCACACACATACAGAAGCAGAAATACCATACTGAGTCAAGCACTGCAAAAAACCTGTAATAAATACAAATATTAAATGCCATATTTTATTCCAGATGCCACTGCTTCAAATCAGTTAAAACAATACATCAGACGCAGCAGTAAACCTGTAAATACTGTAAGTGTCCTGTAAGTACTTTGGCAAATGACGGATTGCTCAATGCATTACAAAAGAAATCCTTGAAAGACATAGACAAGGCTCTGCTTATGATTTTGTCATTGCTTATGTGATCTTGAAGTTTACTGTAACATTTTCAGTTTTCATGTACATGCCCCTAAATTATGATAAATATTAAACTAGTTAGCAGTCCCAACTGTTCCAGAAGCTAAAGAAATCATACGTTAGAGCCACAAAAATGTTACACATAATCTGGTATGATCCCTATTGTCAGTTCACAAATGAAGAATAAAGGGCCAGGATACATGATGCAAGGCAGAAGGAAGCCATTGCTAAGCAATTCTACATCGAGGATTCTCTGAACCAAAATGACTGAAAACAGTAGCATCAAGCTTCACACCTAAATTAAGGTGTCTAGACAAATGAACATGATAACTTTTTTAAAAATCTTAAATGTGTAACTAGTATCTAAATATATTATTATTGAAAAAAAAACCTTTTATATAAGGCTTAACTCCCTTGAATTAACAAATCACATTTTAATCTTTACTGAACTCAATGCCGTCTGAACACAGAAAAAATACTGCATCAGAGTAGTTTGTTTTCTTTCAAAATTTTAATGTGTGTGTATGTATGTATGTATGTATGCATGCGTGTGTGTGTGTGTGTGTGTGTGTGTGTGTCCCCTCTGGGGAAAAATTTACTATTTGCAAGGGAACTTAAATATCAGAAATTCAGAAAATGCTAACAATGGACTGAACCCTAACATCATGTATATGGCCTGATGATAAGCATAAAATCTTTGGTAACAGTATAAACAAAAGTAGTCTTCTTACATGTGCACATATTTTTCTCTAAACTACTGGATTCAAATCCTTTTTAAAATACATTTTAGTGCTAGGACTTTTAAAAATTGTTTAAGCTCTCTGAGAGCCCATCTTTTTCTCTATATAGTGAAAGTAATATTATCCTCCCCATTGAGTTCCTTTGAGAATTAAATAAAATTAAATACCCAGGAGAGTGCTTGAAACATAATATTTACTTGTAATATGGCTTATATATTTTTATTGCAATTAATTATTTTTTCCCATAGAAATGTTGGATTACTGGAGGAACAAAGAGACAGTTCATTGTGTTATTCTCACCATTTTGCAGAGTCCAGGTAACATTCTATGGGCATTCAAAAACTTTTGATTCGTTGGCTGCCTGGATGAATGCATGGATTAGCAAATATATATACAAGCCAAGTGAAGAGGGGAACAAACAATCGTTTGGTAAATTTATCAAGTTATGCTTAATCAATATTTCTAAGCTTTCATTCTTCCTCAATATCATCTGAATGATTTTTGCCATATCACAGATTTTATACATCAGTGCTTCCCAAACTTTATTCCACCAGATAACAGAGGCACTTGGCTTTACTTACCAGGTTGCTCAAGAGCAGAAGCGAGCGAGAGAACCACCACTGTCCTGAATGTACCCAGGGCCCCAGTGACCTCAGGAGATCATTGCTAACCAATCATAGCACAACAGCCTCATAAACGGAGCAGGAGTCTCTGAAAACTGATTCATCTGTTATTTATTAAAATGACTTTAAATATTATGTTTAAAGTTAATCTTATCCTAAGCACTAGTATCTGTGAAATCACAGCTATTATGATCTAGTTTTTTGTTAGTACCAAACAATAAACAAACTTAATATTCTTGGTGGTTTAACACACATGAATGTATTACTTGTGCTGCATGTCCACAGAGGCCTGGAATGTTCTCCAGAGCCTCTGCTCCATGCTGACCTCACTCAGGGACTGAGGCTGAAGGGGCCTCTTCCATCAGGAATATCACTGATCACTGTGTTAGCAGGAAGACACTGTGGTGAATTGCATGTTCACGAGGAAATACTTCTGCCCCAACTTTCACTGGACACAGATGCTTCATGGACATGATAAACATCAAGGCTGTGAGGAAATGCTGTCTTAACTAAGTGCCTGACAGGAGGGGACTGAAATGCTGACAAACAGCTTTAATGATTGCTCTTTATTTCATTTTATTTTTTTTTCTTTGAATATGATAGAGGCCTTACGTAAGGGATTATATATAAATGTTAGCCTATCAAAACTAATAAAATCATTTTTATAAAGGTATTCAGAATATAATAATGCTATTTCAGCCACTAATACAGAGGCAGAGAAATGTTGAAGTAACTTTGTAATGAGATTTGGGGCTTTATTTCCAATGTCAATATTGTAGCTGAATTAGCTTTGCTTTTCAGTGTTTTCACCCAAGTATTGTCTACAAACTCTAAATTAGATTTTCAAAAGTCTAAGATGTCTTCAACACAATTGCGCATAAAAGCACACAACCCGTTTCTTAAAGATTTTGCAACTTCTTTAGCCAAGAGTGTGTTCATGCAAGCAAAAGTACACTGTTGCTCCAAATGCATTTCATTGAGCACACCATATCTCTAAGTGGCAGATGTGTCTGTCCCACGGACTCATGGCGGGCATAGGACAATCACAGCCTTTTCACTGCTTTAACCAGGATATTGTCAGCAGTCCTACAATGACCCCACCTTACAGAACCAGCATGCTATATTGAAGTAATTATTTAATGTAGGTCAGAGTATTCTGACTGGATAGTAAAGTGTAATTAACTGACAAAACCATATAGGTTGTAGGTAAACAAATGAATACTATACAATTTATTTAGACAAAAAATTATTATAAGTAGAAATGAGTTAGGATAATGCCTGCAGTTTAAAAAAAAAAAAAAGAATCCAAATAGGTACTGGCACAGCATCACATTGCAAAATATCCAGATATTTTATTGAATGTTTTGCTTTTCCTTTGGATGCCTTAATGCTTCCCCATCTCGTTGTGTAGAAATTACATAAAAATAGCACATTCTCTATCCCACATACAGTGTCTGCACTGACAGGTGGCAGGTGGGAAGGCAACTCTAAAAGCAATGTGTCCCCCTATTTCTAAATGTCCTGTAGCATACCTTGATGATACACAGTATGATACAAGAAATGTGCCCTAAATCTTCAATATGGCAGCTGATCTCCATTTCATACACAAAGCAGATAAGAAACATGGAGACCCGATGGAACACATATCCTTCAACCTGGTAAATGGAGCTAGATTAACAAAAATATTTTAAAACAGCCAATAATTATAAAAGCATTGCTTGTCATTGCATAATTATTTAATAAACCATAAAACATACAACTGTTATTCAGTCACAGAGGCCCTCTTCACACTGCACCATATGGCTAATGGCTTCGATCGCGCATCACACCATACTGAGAATTCCTTCTCATCATACTGTATTGGCTGCAGACTCAGTTTGTGGCTAATGCATGTGTTACCCTTTCGCTGCATGTTTATTTTATGAGAATGCGGCATCTGTTTTGGTGTTGATTCTGAAATGATAAACTACTATTTTTAAAACTTAACTAGTAAATTACCTCAATATTAATTTTCCAAGATGGATTTTTAAATATAATTTTTGTTATCTTATCCCCAGTCGTAACTCCAAATTCTGGTCATTTGCATTTTGATAAATGTCAACAATGGAAGTCTACATTTACTTTAGTGTCAATGGTAGATATAAAAATCTAAATTAAATTATCGATGGGCATCATTTGAGAACATTTAACTGGGAGATTTTCTCCCGGCATGTACCGCAGGGTGGTGATAGCAAGGCTCCAGGAGTCCTACATCATTTAGTTCCAGAAACTCTATCTTTCACATTCAGTCTCCAAGAGCACGTCAGTGAGCCTAACACAGCAACTTTTCACGGAACATCAGCACGTGTTGGGGTCATCCAGATGACTATATGTCTTCAACATATTCTTTACTGAATGAACATTAACTGAGTAATACATATTTTTGGTTTTGAGGATAAACATTTTTAAATAGCAGAGTAAAATGTTGCAAAATTAACATCGATTTAATTTTCAAACATCAGATCAACTACTTGGTCAATTTATTCAGATTTGACAAGCATGTAAACTGAAATTTTTTAACTTTCCAGACCAGATGTTTTGGCACTGGCTTTAGATTTGGAAATGATGTGGACGAGAGGGGTGAAATTATCCTTGGGAGTAAGGAGCTTAGCCATTTTATGTGAACAATAAAAAACACAAAGTAAAAAGCTAATCATCAGCACCACACTCCTGGAGAGAAAGGGAATGTAAGAATGTACATTTTGTTTGATTTGATTTTTTTTAAAGATATAGTTTCAATTTTATATTAGGAAAGCCCATTTCTGATTGACATATTTTCTGTTTCTAAACATTAACAATGTTGCAAGTTAGAAAAAAATATTTACACTCTTGGAATTTGTTGATGGCAGATATGTTGATGGCAGAAATTAGCATGACTGGTGCTGAGCAGAAAATCAAGATGATTACTCCTAACACGCCCCAGCTTTTAAAAACCCAACGTGTTCATTTTGTATTTTAGCCAACATTTTATTTTATTTATTTTATTGCTTGCTTTTACTTTTTGCTGAATCTATTGGGATAATACTGGTTAACAAAATTATACAGGTTTCAGATGGACAATCCTACAACACATCATCTGAACCCTATATAGTGTGCTCACTACCCTAAGTCTTCTACTATGTTTCAAGGGTGAGTGGAATAAATGAATGTTTTCCTGGTTAAAAGAGGAATCATTTAACAAAGAGACAAATTTGGATACTGCTTTAGTTTGAGATATAAGGTCCATATTCACAAAAAACTCACATATAAAATCATGGAATTAAATGGACAAAGGCCTCTTAAATTAGAAAGCAAAAAAATGCTAACATAATGTTCCCGATGCAACAGAGCATTCTGACTGGGGACCCCTAATTGCTGGGTAAAAATTACATGTGTTTGTGTGTTTCTTTATAGTCAGTCCTAGAATTCCAGTGAAACCTGGTTCACTCTCAGTCAGTTGTTACATTTCAGGAAGTCTTTGGAATTAATAGTTGAGTAGTTTTTAAATTCCAGTTTAGAAAAGAATAAAAATCACAAAGGCACAAATATTATCTAACTGCCCAAACTGCCAATTAAAGAAGCATTGTTTTTCATAACTGATTTAATCTATTTCTACAAGACTTTTGTTACAAAAAAGTCTCTCCATACTAAAAAATAAATAAAAATAAACCTTTTTCCCAATATAATCAGCTTTGTTAGATATAACACATTCTGCTTAATTTGTAGATTGGCAGTGGGGAAATCATTTAAGACTATGATCCCTATATTTTTGAAGCTTCATTTCTTCCTTTTTCACCAAGCTATGAATCCAGCTATATTTTTTAAGTAGTCAATGATAAGCATTATCATAAGTGTTGCATTTATCTGGTGTCTACTTTCTTCCTTGTTGTTTGCTTGAAGGAATGAAGAAAATCTTTGTTTTATTCTTCCCCCCACCCACCCCTTCCCCACAGTGAGCAAGAAGAGAGCTTGCAAGTATCACATAAAAAGGAAAGTTTGGATAACTTGTCATCAGAGATGATTTGCTTGCCCTGCTATTTTTTGCTTTACAGAGACTAAAAGTAAATTTCTGCTGTGTTTAAAGAAGCACACTTAACTACCATGAGTCCCTAACACTTTGGGTTACTAACTAAGATTTGTGAGGTCTGGCTTCTTGGCACCATATAATTTCATTACAACTGATCCTATAGAGATGCCAGGTGTGCAAGGGCACCAGGATGCCTATAGTAAATTAGTTGTTTCAATGCAACTGAGAGTGCCCTGGTGCCCATGAAGTGTTAATTCACTTCACATGAGTAAACAGTCTACTTCCAGACAGCAGTTTCCCCACCCAGGCTCACTATAGAGTTGGTCCATTATTAATAAAGCTTTAGCTCTCCAAAGGGTACTACTTTTGATGCACCATTTTCAGAGTTATTGTCTTATTGTTTGGTGCATTAATATCACAATTTTTTTCTTTTAACTCATTATAGTATTGACTCATTTCAATGAAAGCATTTATTCACTGGTAACATTAGAAAACTTCACAACAATTTGCTTTTTATTCTCCAAGTTTTCTCAGGCATTTCCAATAAACAACACTTGGGGAAAGAATAGACTCAAGATGCAAACTCTCCACTAAATACTGTACACAAACTCACAAAAAGAAAAAACTACTGAGCTTTAATAGCTTGGTAATAAGTTTTTTTAATTGGCCTACTCTACTTTGGTGTATTCTGTGTTACCTTTTGCTTATTTTATCCAGAGGTCATGCTGTGATATTGCCTCAATGAACCAAAAACAGGGAAATACAAAGCCTGGGTATGTATAAAATAAAACAGTTAGCACTTCCCTCTCCTGATGATTTTGTTCTTTATATGGCTAATAGGAGATTTTTGAAAAAGACACTAGGAAAATAAAAGTTAGAATAAAAATGTTTTATTATTATGAATTATCTCACAGTTTTGCAAACACACTCCTATTTCTTCATCCTCATTCCTTAATCATGCAATTAAAATATTTTATAATGCCATGTGCAGTGTGGTTCAGTTGGTTGGGCATCATCCCACAAAGCTAAAGGTTGCCCGGTTGATTCCAGTCAAGGCTCATGCCTGGACTGTGGGCTCAGTCCCAAGTCAGGGCACATACAAGAGGCAGCCAACCGATGTTTCTCTCTCATATCAATGTTTTTCTCCCTTTTTTTTCTCCCTCCCTTTCCCTCTTTCTTAAAAAATAATATGCAAGTATATATTATTACTATATTTTAATCATAATACTTATGTTAAAAAGCTACATTTTCCTATGATGTTTTGAATCAATAACAAGTTTTGATATTTTTTTTTTTTGGTTAGTGTTTTAAAGAAAATTTTATTTTCTCAAGAGCTGACAACCAAGCCAACAGGTTATAGCAATGTTAGCATACAAATTCTTCAGTGGGTTTTAAATTTAGAAAAATGACATTTTCTGTCCACCTCAATTAGAGAAGCTATTTTGTATAATAGAGTATTCTGCCAGGTAATGTACCGTATATTCTATTTGAGGTTGCACCATATTTTATCTACTTGCATATAGCTGTGAATATATCTACAGCGAACATTCATTCTTTCAGAGATATATTTGCAAGGACAGTATGAAATGGGGAAAATGCAAAATCTCTCTGAGATGGAGAAGATACCCTACTGTGAGGAACGTGAGAATGGAAATATATGAGGTGTGACAATAAAGTAATGAAACTAATTTACTTGTGTGGTTCATAAACTAGCTCTAAAGTCACTTCCATGAATGGAGTTCCAAAAATGCTCTGAACAGTGGCAACCCTACGGAAATCAGCATAACAGCTTCCCAAGTCCAGGGCAAAAGGTGCAGCACACATTTGGATATTAACATTTGCATATGTTTGTAAAAAATATACCCTCTTAAAAGTCTCATTTTATGAAATCATTTTGGAGCTAATCTTTCTGAATTTCTATAGCAAACCCATCATAAAGTTCTTTGAAATGCTTTAAAGCTTCAGGTATTTTTCACACAATTATTCGCGTAGTGTATATAGCATGTTATAACATATTCTGGTGAGGTTGCATAAAAGGGTATACTTGTTCTTTTTTATCTAACCTGAATATCAGGAGTATGAATAGTTATTTTCTGTAAAACATTTTAAGTAACTTGAGAAGGAAATGAAATAGGATCCATCAAGAAATATCAATGAACCAAGGAGAATCCTAGTATGTAAGGTTTTCAAACAAGAACTACACATGAGGAAAAAGAAAATAACATCTTCCTGATTACTATTTATGTTCTGAAGTATTTCAACTAAATTGAATTAAAAATTCAAAGTATTATTTGATAGCTCCTTTAAATTTTATGAGCTGAACCTTAAATCATAATTGTTACTGATCTAACTAGTGAACTAGGTATTGCACTTTTTTTTTAATCCTTACCCAAGGATATGTTCACTGACCTCAGAGAGAGGAAAGGGGAGAGAGAGGGAAGAACATTGATGTAAGACAGAAACATCGATCAGCCATCTGTACACACCTCAACCTGGGGATAAAACCCGAACCCCTTTGGTGTATGGGATGATGTTCTAACCAACTGAGCCACCTGTCCAGGGCACACTGCACTTTTTATCATAGGCAGAAGATGGGCCTCATTAATTATTTTACCTATGATAAAATCACATTTTAATATTGTTTCTTCATATTTCTCCCAAGTTTTTCACACTCACTTGCTGATATTCTCATTACGTAAGTTGTTCTTTAAGTGAAGAAGGGCATCAAGAGTACCTGGAGTATTATGCTAAGTGAAATAACTCAGTCAGAGAAAGACAAGTACAATATAATTTCACTCATATGTGGAATTTAATAACTAACAAAGTAGAAAGAGACTCATAGATACAGAGAACAGAGTTACAGCTGTCATAGGAGAAGGGATTGTGGGGCTGGGTGAAAAAGGTAAAGTGATTAAGCAAAAAAATCCTCATAGAAACACACAACAGTATGGTGTTTACCAGAAGGAAAGTGGGGTGGTAGGAGGTACAAGAGGGTAAAGCGGGGGTAAATGGTAAAGAAAGGAGACTTCACTTGTAATGGTGAACATACAATACAATATATAGATAATGTATTATAGAATTGTACACTGGAAACCTATAAAATTTTATTAACTAATATCCCCAATAAATTAGATAAAAAATAAAATAGGCTTTTGTTTATATTTAATTTCAATAGAAGAATCTTTTCCTAGTTATTATCCATACCAGTTAAGGATCAAAATTGATTATGTCAAGATCAAAATGTTTGATGCATCATATCAGATATGGAAGGGACTTTTCATATTATAAAACTGTGGTTTTCAAGCAAGAAAACCCAAACCCTAAAAAATAAAGTGATTTACACAGCATCCCATAGCAAGTTGGTGGTAGGGCCAGAATTAAAATCCAGCATTATCAGTACCCAGTGACCAACCATAATCTATTCTGCTACTCCTCTCTGACAGAGGCAGTAGATCAGGGCCAGTTGCAAAGCCCCCTGGCCACTGATCAGTCTACTAATTACAAAGTGATTTGGCTGTGGTCACCACAGATACTGGTACATGGCTTGAAATGGTGCTACCATAACCCAGGCCACTGAGAGTAGTCGTGCTGTTTGGCTCTGCAGAAGGACACCTAAAGTCTAGGGTATCGGCAAGCTGCAGTCCAGCCTGTGTTCTGTGTGATGGGTCGTGTTATGCATCAAGTTAGCTGAGCCATGGTGCCCAGATATTTTGTCAAACATTATTCTGGATGTTGAAGTGAAGGTGTTTTCTTGGTTAAAATTAACATTTAAGTTGGTGGACTGAGTCAAACAGATTACCCTACAAAATGTGAATGAGCCTCATCCAATCAGTAGAAACCTGAGTAGACCAAAGACAGAGAACCCACAAGAAAGAAATTCTAAAAGCAGAGTCTTTGAACTTGAACTGCAACCCTTCCTTGAGTATCAATTCCACTAGTTTGCCACATCATATGTTGAACTCACCAGAGCTCTATAACTCCGTGAGCTAGTTTATTCAGGTAAATCTCTCTATGTGTCTTACAAATATACATCCTATTAGTCCTATTTCTTTGGAAAAGCCTGACTAATATACTCTGCTCACTAGTCTAAGTGGAAGGGGCACTTTTTTCTAGCCCTCATAGAAGCACTATGCATGGGTTAGAACAAAAGCCAATCTTTTCTTCTTTCACTTATTTTTCACCCCATGGCTAATAATAAACTAAACACTTGCAGTTTACTCAAGGTATCTCCGTGGATTTTTAAAATATTAACCAAAAGTTGGAACATAGCTTTGAAAAATGCCTAGCATTCAAAATCTCCTACAACACAACTAGTTTGAAAAAGAAGAAACCAGAAGGTGCCATCAGGTGTTAAAATCTTTGATTTCGGTCCCTATTCCCTCCTCCACTCTGTGGCTCTAACTTGTGGCTTCTTTCTCCCCTCCTGACCCTGGACTTGTTGTTGCTAATTGCTCTGCTCCCTAGAGTCCTGGTACCTGTATGACTACTACCTAGATGACTCCACTTATTGTTCTTTTTTTGATTTATTTTTATTGTTTAAGCTGTTACAGTTGTTCCCACTTTTCTCCCCTTCCTCTCCCAGCCCAACCCTCTCCCCACCCAAAGCCAATCCCCACATTGTTGTTTATGTCCTTGAGCTGTGCCTAAATATTCTTTGGTTAATGCCTTCACCATCTTTCATCCCATTCCCCCACCCCTTTTTTCCAGTAGCTGTCAGTCTGTTCTATGTATCTAAGCGTCTGTTACTATCTTGGCCCAGTGCTTCCACTTCTGAGTATATACCCCAAAGACCCTGAAATACCATCACAATAAAATATATTCACCCCTATGTTTATAGCAGCATTATTTACAATCACTAAGATTTGGAAACAGCCTAAGTGAGCATCGTTGGATAAGTGGATAGAAAAGCTGTGGTCATCTACACAATGGAATATTCTGCAGCAGTAAAAAAGAAGAAACTCTTATATTTTGCAAAAGCATGGATGGACCTGGAGAAAATTATGCTAAGTTAGTTAGCTAAGTCAATCTGTGAAAGAAAAATATGACATCTCACTCATATGTGGAATCTGATGTTCATTGTTCTATTCCTGACCTGCACTCTAACTCTAAAAGCTGTTATAATAGCTCAACAGAAAGGTCCTAGTTTCTTCTCTTGAAAAATTTAGTCTTTAGGACAGTGGAATTTGATATGTATTTAATAACTGATATTGTCCTAGCCTACTTTCTATAATTGTTCTTCAATAAATTAAAGCTGTGTTTCTAAGAAATATTTCTATTTTGTATACAGTACCTTCCAGTTGAATGATCGCTAGCCGAGGTGTGTTATTTCCAATTTTGGCAATGTTGGCCCTGTAAGATGAGATCAGATTTCTGTTTTGAAGGGTTATGAAGATAATAAATAGTTGAACTTGGATTTGGGTAAACTAACAAAGGATCCATACTTGGTCTTATAGAACCACTAATGCTTACCAATTTGAGATATCAATAACAAATCCAAGAAGTTGACATCTCCTATATTTACCCTTCTTATAACTCTTTGGTAGCAAGAAACTATAGCTGTTACAGATGAAACTTAGAAGAAGCCAGCAATAGTAAGCAGATCTTTGACCTTTGTCAGCCAGAAGTGTCTATTCAATTTGTACTATTATTTTACTGACTTTACGGTGTAATACATTTCTAGCATCCATTCTCTATAAAGCATTCCACAATAAGTTCACTGGTTTAGCCTCCAACTGCCACCCTCAGGTCTTGAGTGCTCATTAAGGTAGTTTTCTACATCTTTATTTTTTAAGTAAAAAATAATAATAATTGGCCTTAAAGAGACTTATTCTCATTTAAAAATATTTTTGTAAAAACTTCTGAAATTTAAGTTTTTGTTTGGTTACCACCTTCCCATAGGGTTTGTTAGATTTATGTTCCTTACCTGAAAGTCTTAAACAGCTTAGAAAAGAAGAAGCATTCTCCATAGTTACCTATAATTTATTCAGGTATTTATTTAAAAAAAAAAACAGTTATTGAACTTAGTCTATGTTTCAGGCACAGTGCTGTTGTACTCCTGGGGAGATAACTGCAAACAAAGCCATTATGGCCCCAGTCCTGGTGGGGCCAAAAAAAAGTGATAAATTTTATAAACAGAGACATTTCAGTCTTAAGGACTTCTAAAAAGACATATTTTGAAGACATAACATATGCAAAACCATAAATAAGGTACTTGTAATTTAGTTAACTACATTAGACAATTCTAGTGAACTAGCAAGCTGAGTGGAGTTGACACGAGAATATGAAATCATGACATTCAGCTCAGAAGAAATACCCTGTCATAGTACTTCATGACAGAACCAGTACTAAAATTCCTATTTCCTGATAGATGGCAGTACTTGATTAAATGGGACAAGGACAAAGCCTACAATAGTGTAAGTCAATCCAGTTCAGTCATACCCATTCCATTTCTCCATTTTTTACCTCCTCTTCTGATTTTCTCCAGCACTCTACCTTTAATGAAAAGAACAAATCATAGAAAAGGCAGAGAAACTAAGAATGACATTATTATTACCTATGGCTCAAGTCAAAGAGGACTTGCCCCATTAGTCCACCAGATTTGGAGGATTGTTTTTTTTAATTTGATTGTTTCTCTTTATTTTCATTGAAATAGTAACATGATAGAATCTCTTATGGAAGAAATTTCAACCAAAAAAAAAAAAACACAATGAGAAGAAAAGAGTTATAATTTTCTCTCTAGATCATATATTTGAAACAGTTCTGGGAAATAACTAGTCTCCCTAGCATCACTCCAGAAAATTATTAACAAACTTTTAATAGGCTTGCTACTATTCAGTGCTACGGTCCACAGACATGCTTTTCATAAACCACAGAGTTGCTTCTCATAAGTCCACATCTGTAGAACCATCCCCCTGTTCATTATGGGATCCTTAAATTGCCTCTTAGGATACATTTTCTGCATGTCTATATTTTAAATCATAGCATTCCCTTCACACCCAAATTTGAGGCAAATATGTGAGGCAGTAACACGTAACAAAACAGCAATGTGATTTCATATAGTATACAGATTTATAAAATATGGTTTATACCACAAAAAGAATATAAATGCATGCCTCTTTAAAATTTTATTAAATAGAACAGAAACCTAGGTCAGAAAACATTCTTTTAAGATGAAATTACATTCAGAACTTCAAAGGAAATTACAAAGTCTTTGCAACTTCTATGTTAATAATTTTGTTCACAAAATATGTTATGAATGTGACTGTTCTTTCTTATAGGTAGTACTTTTTATTGTGGTAAAGAATACAAATATAAATTTACCATAAAAAATTTTAGGTATATAGTACAGCAGTGTTAACTATGCAAATACTGTTGTGCAACAGATCCCAGAACTTTCTCATCTTGCAAAACTGAAAGATTAATCATTGAACAACTCTTCTTTGCCCATCCTCCCAAATCATATCATTTCCCTTTCATTACTTGGTTATTTCACTTTGACAGGGATTTTTTCTTTTTCAAAGATGAATAATATTCGTGTGTGTGTGTTTGTGTGTGTGTGTGTGTAATCTGTCCAGAAAAAGTCCCTTTATTAATATAATGAGAATAGTTTATGTGACATAGATGTGACCTGGCAGCCAAGGAGAGTGGAATGGAATGCACATGCATGAACAATGATGACTTCACTGTACTAGTCAGTTGCAGAGGTAGATGCACATTGAGTGAGCATGTGTACTGTGTGGTTGTTACATTCAAAATGACTGAGCAAGTAGAGCAATGAATCTGCATCAAATTTTACGTTAAGCTTGAATATTCCTCCACAGAAATTATTCAAGCATTCAGAGGTCTGCAGCTATGGACAACTGGTGATTGACAGCTTCATCATGACAATGTGATGCATGATTCATGCATCATATTCCATGTACAATTTTTTTTTAAAACATCAACTCACCGAGGTGACTCTGCATCCCTACAGACCAGATTTGGTGCCCTGCGACTTCTGACTTTCATCAAAACTAAAATAACCTTTGAAAGGGAAGAGATTTCAGACTGTCAATGAGATTCAGGAAAATATGACAGGGGAGCTGATAGCAATTAGGAGAACTGGGTGATGCCCCAAGGTGCATACTTTTAAGGGGACTAAGACATCATTGTCGCTATGTATGTTTCTTGTATCTTCTTCAATAAATGTCTCAGTTTTTCATAGTACATGGCTAGATAATTTCTGGCAGACCTATACACGTACATACAGGTGAATGGTTAAATAAAATCTGATATGGATTTTATTCATTCGTCTTTCAATGGACGCTTAAGTTTAGTTCTCAATTTAGAGGATCGGATTTCAGTTTTTAACCAGTGAGTATAAGATTTGTTACGGGTTTTTTTTTTTATATCAGATTTTTATGTTGATACAACTTCTCTTGTGTCTATTTTGTTGATTTTTTTTTTACTGTGATAGGATGTTGAATTTTGTCCAACATTTTCCCTCCACCAATTAAGATGAACATATTGTTTTAGTCCATCATTCTTTAATGTTGTGTATTTGATGAGTTTCATGTTAACTCATTCTTACATTGCAGGAAGGAATCCCACTTTGTCTTTTTGTATAATCCTTTTAATGAATTGTTGAATTTGGTTCACTAGTATTTTGTTGAGGATTTTGCATCTATGTTAGTAAGGGATATGTGGCCTGTAATTTTATTTTTGCATATTATCTTTTCCTAATTTTGTATGAAGAGTAAGACCATCTTCATTTTAAAAAGAAAAAGTTTGGAAGTGTTCCCTCTTAATTTTTTTGGAATTATTTTACAGAGATTGATGTTAATTCTTCTTTAAATATTTGGTAAAATACAACAGCAATTATACAGTCCTGGGTTTTACTTTGTCAGGAGGGTTTTTGACTACTGATTCAATCTCTTTTCTAGTTGTAAGTCTTTTTACATTTTCTCTTTCTCCATAATTCCGTCATAGTCAGTTGCATGCTTCTGGATATTTATCCATTTCTTGCAGGTTACCTCATGCATTGGTGTCTGACTGTTCGCAGTAGTCTCACGATCCTTTGTAGTAAAGAGCATACAGTTGAGCTTCATTTTTTAACCATTCAGACACTCTATTTAGTCTTTTGATTGGGGAATTTAATTCAGCTACATTTATAGTAATTACTAATAGAGAAGAATTTACTATTGCCATTTGGTTGTTTTCTGTATTCCTTCTAGTTATTTTCTTCCTCTTTCCCTCTCTTGCTGCATTCTGTTTTGTTTCATTATTTTGTGTGTGTGTGTGTGTGTGTGTGTGTGTGTGGTGAAGTACTTTGATTCATTTCTCATTTTCCTTTGTGTATCTTTTATGGATATTTCTTGGTGGTTGTCATGGGGAGTATATAAAATGTCTTATAGTGATAGCAAGTTATTTTAACCTGATAACAGCATTACTTCAATTGCATACAAAACCTCATCCTAACATCCCTCCACTTTATGTCATCAATGTCACAAATTGCATCTTTTTACATTTTGTGTCTGCTAACAAAATTTTATAGTTATAATTACTGTTTATGCTTTTGGCTTTAATTCTACATAAGAATTCAACATAATTTGTGCACCCCCATAGCAGTATTACAGGATTCTGTATTTGTCTGTATATTTACCTTTACCTTTTTCATACCTTTTGTGTGGCTATGTAGCATGTCTTAGTTTCAATTTGAGGACTTTCTGTAGCACTTCTTCTAAAACAGGTTCAGTGGTAATGAACTCCCTCAGTTTTTATTTACCTTGAAAGATATCTATTTCTTCTTCTGGTTTCAAGGACAGTTTTCCTTGATATAACATTACTGGTTGAAAATTTTTTCATCAGTTCGAATATATCTTCCTACTTCTTTCTGGCCTGCAAGGTTTTTGCTGTGAAGTCTGTTTATTGTGTTAAGGGAGTTCTCTTATATGCAGCAAATTCCTTTTATTGCTGCTTCAAAATTCTTTTTGTCTTTGACTTTTGACATTTTGATTATTATATGTCTTACAGATTTTTAAAAATGTATCTTTTGAGCTCTTTTGAAGTTCATGAATCTGGATGGGCATTTTCCTCCCCACAATAAGGATGTATTCAACCATAATTTCTTCAAATAAGCTCTCTGATCTAATCTCTACTTCATCTTCTGAGACTCACATAATATATATTCTGTTCTATTTAGTGCTGTTGTATTAGTAACTCAGGTTTTCTGTACTGTTCTGTATTCCTTATTTTTTTTGTCCCTCTGACTTCATAATTTCAAATGATCTGTCTTCAAGTTTGCTGATTCATTTTTCTGCTTTGCTAAGTTTGTTATTGAACCCTCTCAGTAAACTTTTTTTTAATTCAGTTATTGTATTCTTGAGCTCCAGAATTTTTGTTTGGTTACTTTTTTATAGTTTCTTTCTCTTTCTTGATATTTTAATTTTGTTCATGCATCACTTTTCTGATGTTTAGTTGTCTAAATATGCTCTTACAGCACATTGAGTTTCTTTAAGAGAATTATTTTGAATTTTTGTCAGTTAATTCATAGATCTCCATTTTTTAGAGTCAGTTTTTGATAATTGGGCCATGTTTTCTTCTTGTATGTCTTCTTTTTTTTCTTCTTTTTTTTTGGGATATGTACATTTGAAAAGTCAGCCACCTTTCTCAGTCTTTACGCACAAGGTATCTACAGGAGAAAGACTTTTGTCAATCAGCCTATCTAGAAATTTTGGGAGTCTCTCAAACCTTTCCTGGGAATGCATCCATTCTGGGCTTTGTGTGTGTATAATTTCCCCATTAGAGAGGTTTGCGGATTTCTTTTCACAAGTTTGTAATCTTTTGTTCCCTCTGTTGTCTCTCTGCTGTAATGCAGACTCTCTGGTATCGCAACAGTGCTTCTGAGCTCTTTTGTTTTCAGCAGTGCTCCCCCCTCCGCCGTTTGAAACAATTTTATATGTGATATCATGTAAAAAAAGTGAGTTAAAGTAAGGTCACTTTAGTGATCTTTAGCAAGATCATTCATATTTTATCAGAATCTGGATCCCATACTAAATTAATTTATCATTATATATGGCATTATTAGATTTAATACTAGCATTGTACATATGATATTATTTGAAACTAAATTAGTATAACTGAAAAAGAATTCAACTTTAAATGACCATGCATCATTATTATCTACTACATTACAATAATTGGAAGGAGCATACATTTTTTTACCTTATAGTAATCATCACATTGCAAGATTTTATGAGAGCTTGCTGTTAGGTTGTTTGTGTTAGCTTTGCAAGTTCCTGTTTGCTATGAGATACCTCTTCCTTGTAATAGATACTTCTTCAGGAGCCTACCTCAAATCTCTGTTCTTAGAAGTGCTTCTTACACAAACCTTGTGCAGTCATTATTACTCCCTTGGTTAGAATCAAATGAACAGAGGTAAATACTTATTTTCAGTTGAAGTAATCAGGCTCTGTCTACTAAAAATATGTCATTGGAACTAAGAGAAATTAATTTATACTCTAGATTTATAATATGTCAATTGATAAATTAGGGGAAAACAATATTTAATAATATGAACTAAGAAGTAAAATTTAAATTTTAATTCAAAAATTAAAATTAGAGTAAGTGTGCAGAACAAAAGCCAGAAAAAAGATTGAGAGAAAAGGCTGTAGGCAGTTGTCAAATCTTTTCTGAAGTCTACCTGCATTCCTACACTTGGAGTCTGTGAATCCCTTCAGGTACCATTATAATAATGCTTTCCTTTTATCCATGCCAGCAGTTTTCAACACTCTTCATCTCATGGCACACACAAACTAATTACTACATTCTGTGACACCCCAGATGATACAGTTTTTGCCAATCTGACAAAACAATGGGTAAAATTTTGATTCACTCACACTGGATGGCTATTGTGTTAGCTATTGTTATTTTTTTTAATTTGACCATCTAAGGGAAAAGAGGTCAGTGCCCTTGACTAAATAGTCAGGTATTGCATGCTTTAAAAACTCTTGTGCACACCAGTTGAAAATCACTGATCAAAGCTAGTTCACATTGGTCTCCGTTTTACATAATTAGATCTCTGATACAAGTAATATATCAGTAAGAATAAGCCTACTTCTTATTTCATGTGAATGATCCAGATATACTGTACATAAAAATAGTAAGTTTCAAATGGTCACTCTGATACAATGAATTTATTCTTTCTGATGATCAGTTTATGCCTAGAATTAACTTTATTGAAGATGAGATCAACCTTGGTAAATTTTCCATAAAAGTTACTTATAGAAACTAATTCACTTCTCAGTAGACTCCCTTTGCACAATGCTGTCAGTGGGATCACCAATCTCCCCTGCTGATCATAGGCTGATCATAATATCACATCAAAAAGTATATTGTTTGGGTCAAGCAATGGCATATAGAGAATAATTCTTATAGATTGTTCTATATAAAAAGATACTTTGTCTTTTGGATATTAAAGGGCATATACCCAAATGGATTCACCCAAATTAAACAGTTGAAAATCAACAACAGTTAATTAACAACTTCATTCAAAATGTGAACTATCTTCACCTGTTCATTGTCGATTCTGCTTTTAACTATAACTTTCAAAGAGAGACTATATCACATAATCTTGAGGTATTCATCTTTGCCCGTGATTAAAAGAGCTGGAAGTTGGAGCACAGTGAAAAAGATGAGCTATCAAGAAATGAGATTCAGCCCTGTCTGGATTGAGCGCCATTCTGTGAATGGGAGTTGCAAGTTCCATTCCCAATCAGGGCACATGTCTGGGTTGCAGGCCAGGTCCCCAGTAGGGAGCATGCGAGTGGCAACCACACATTGATGCTTCTCTCCCTCTCTTTCTCCCCCCTTCCCCTCTGTCTAAAAATAAATAAATAAAATGTTTTTTTTAAAAAACAGAAATGAGATTCAGATTTTCCCTCCTTCTGGTGCTAACATCAGTATTTTTTCTTGCAAGTGATACCCTTCTCAAAATTATGACAAATGTTTATGTTTTATACAAAATGAACATTGTATGAGGCTGTATTTACTTGATATTTAGGTTAAATTTAGTCTTTTTAAAAATCAAGTTTCACTTAATAACAAAATGCCTGGTCACTGCTCAATTGCTTTCAGAATGAACAGATGTTCATCAGCAACATAGGTTCATACTGAATAAACCCTTATGCTCCAACTAACGTATATAGTTTTCCACTGCACCAGACCTAGAACAGACTGTGTTACTTATTGTCCATCATCAGCCAAAATCATTCTGATTCACTTTACCTCTCACTTCTTTCCCTTTTTTCTGTTTACCCATTTTAGAACTCTCAGTTTCTGCTCCCAGAAAGTCATGAGTATTACAGTAAGTACTTTTTCTTTGAGTGAGCTTTTTTATAGTTCTTTGACTTCTTTAAGGGAAGTCAATATATAAAACTAATAAAAATAAAGTTTCTAATCAAGTATATACCAAGTTAATAAAGACATTTATTGAATATAGACTATGGAGCTAACAACCTTTACTTCATGTTTATAAATCAAGGTTTGGTTGGCACATTAGCAGTATTTCTTGAATTCTGTGTACATTTTAATAGTTAATTAGTATGACTAAATAGCTTTTCTCTAGTATGTTTCCTAAAAAAAGGTGCCAATCAAACTAAAGGAAATGTTTAATCTATGACACAGTCTACGGTCAGTTCAAATTGACCCATTCATCGTCTTTCTAAGCTGGAGCTTTTAAATGTAGCCAAAGGACACAGCCCTAAGCTGCATAACCCATGTGGTAAAAGTATGGTTCTACTGCTACTAAGGTTTCATTGTTGATATTTCATTTCAAAAGTAGCAGAACACAGAACATGCTCATACATAAAAGTCTAACTCTGTTCCTAAAAGAATTCACTTAGTCATTGGCTGTTTAAATGTGTAATTTTTTCCTAGTGCATAGACCTTAAGATAACCTATTTGCTAGAAGGTGCACAAAACACCTGGAAGATAGTACATTGGTCAAATTTCTACTTTGTGATTTTTCTTTTAAAATATCAGTTTTTAGATATCATGAAGCATATTTTAATCAGATTTTAACATTTCTGCATGATATTGCAAATATATGTAAATACTATTCAATAATTACTGCCTGAAAACCATTTGGGAATTAACACATTTATTCTCCACTCCATAGGAAAGTTAAAGGAAATACAGTGCTCTCTGAATTAATGTTTCACCCATATAAAACTTCCCTTACCATGTACTTGCAAAATGGGTCCATTCACTTAATGTTTTCATGACAAATGACATATTTTGGCCCATACCCATTAGGTATAGCAGTGGTTCTCAAACCTGAACATGCACCAGAATCATATTGAGGGTAAAAGGGAAAAAAGGCCTTGACAAAAACTATCTTCTTGGAAATCCATTCTAGAATGTTGATGGAATCTATGAAGCAAGGCATACATTGTTCAGAAGAGCAGAGAGTTAAGCATTGGATAATTTTTCCAGAAATTTCCTGTTTGCTAACAAGTTTTCTACTCATCCTTTATAAGAGTAACTCACATCTTTATACCTTCCCTTCAGTCTGCAAGTAATCCTCTAATTTCTAATACCTGATGTAGCTCCAGGAAACAAAAAGAGCAAGTTCATAAAGTACTTAGAAGGAAATTTTACTCATATGCAGTTCTCAACAATCAGTGAGATAAAACATTTCTATTTTTAAATTAGTTATTAACTTATTTCAAGAAATAATTAGATAATTTCATGTATGCATACAATTTGAATTTTTAAAAATTGCTATTGTAATTTTAATGTTTTTATTAGCCAGAGTTCTCCAAAACTAAGCTCCAAACTTACTTAATGTTTTAAAGAAAAACTTAAAATTCTAAAGTTTTATAAAACATATAGCTTAAATGTCTAAATTTTCTTGACAAAAAAGCAGAACAGAAATTTGTGGAGTGCAGTAGATATCCTTATCTGGTGTTGAGGCTAAATATATGGTGGTATCATTATGAGAATGGCTAACTTGAAACAATTCTCACTTAGAAAACCATATTCTAAACTAGCTTAATCCTCATGTAAGCACAGGCCACATCAAAATCAATGTGTGATTTTCCCAGGAAATATTGGTCTTACAAACTGAAAACCCAATGGTTTGCTAGAGTGATGACCCACATATCACGATAACTTTAACAAGAAGGCATGCAGAAATGGACAAGTATTTTTACTTATTTCAGATGCATGGACTCACAGGCAAATTGTATCTGCCATTCACAAGGTATCACTCTCCTCCTTGTTTTTATCTTGATTGTCCTCTATGTCATAACAGACTGCATGTCAAAACTGTGTAAATTATGTGATCTTGCAAATTTATAAACATAAAACAATGTAATACTAACAGATTGTCACCTATTTCCTAATATAATATTAGAAGTACGGAAAGTATCTCAAATTTCTCAGGAAAAAAAGTGGTTAAATGACAATGCAGTCCTCTTTTACATCTGGAATGGATGAATTTTTAATTGTGTGTTCTTTACTGGGAAAAACAGAGCTGGACATTTGGAGATTTTAAAAATATAGTCTTTCTAGAGTGTAATTCTGTAACCATGAATGTTAAGTGATATCTATAAGAGTATTATGTAATATAGAAGATTCACTATATTAGCCCAAGCATTGATCTACATGTTTATCCATTATGCCTTTAAATAAAATATTAAATTAAGAGTTTAATAAACTGTTTTTAATGAATATAGTAATATAAAACTGAAATCTTCACTCTACCTATATGTCACATTAAGAACTATATCTTATAAGCAGACCAGATAAAAATCAAATACTACTTTTTATCTTGGTGAAAAATAGAGAAGATCTGAGATTCCCCAAATAGCAAAACTGTTCTGACTATAACTTTTCCAGTAGGATGAATTTTTAGTCTATTTTCTATTTCACTCATTTTGGTTAACTTTAACAAATTGTCAGAATATCAAGTTCTGTGAAGATAGGGGTTTACATCAATTCTTCTTTCCATTCCTAGAATCTAAAACAATGCCATTTACAAATAGATATTCAACAAATGTTTACCAAATTGTAATCTTTGTAAAGATCTGATTTAAAAAAGATTATTTGACATTTCATTAACAGAAAAGATTTGTATCAGTATAGTCTCAGCCAAACATTGTACTTAGGTCTTGATATTGCTAAATCTATGGACAAAATCCAAAATTGACATGGCACTTTTTTCTGACTCTTGAAGATTACAATGCCCTTCTTAAACTACATGTTATTGAGAGGGTAATTTTTCACTATCCAGCCGTCCTATTTCTTGTGATTCTTTTTTGTCCTATATTCAACTGAAAACAGAATATCCCTACTAAGATCAAAAGGTAAATCAGTGACCTTTACACAGTTTGATATTTAAATAATATTCTTCTATAAGTATCTTCTATTAGACAAGATTTATTTCATGCCATTTTCATTCAACTGTACAGATAGGCAGTGTGTATATAAAATAAATTCCTCTATTCAAGCTAACAAAAATATTTCATGTACATTTTGTTTATCCATGGGAAGAAACTGAGCATGTCCTCTGCAGTTTTACCACAGGTCATCTGAAGGGCAGCCCTGGATTCCTCTGATCCATGCATGCTTCCCAAGGGCCTGAGAACAAGGCCTGTTTGATCCAGCACCTGCTGTGAGCCCATCACTTGGATACTTTTTCTGCAAATTTTTGCCAGACTGTGAATAGGCTCCTATGTAGTAGAGGGGGGAAAAGCTTAAAGAACAATAGGAAAATCAGCAGGAAATCAACAAAAATACCATTAAGAACCACTGATCAATCATCTCAGTGTGACTTTCCCCAATATGGTTACACTAGCAATAGGTCAGCAATTGGCTCCAGGACTGATAAATGTTGTCTACATGTTTTATTGCTTACAATATCTTCGTTGCTTTCCGCATGATTCAGGTACACAGCAAGAAATAACCATAGTTACTAATCTTTCATTTCCATATAGAAAGAGCCATAAGCAAGTAAAACTTGTACTAAGTAGAATAGTATGAGATTGCAAAGCATTTATGAAAGAAACTTTTTTATCATTAAGATGGTAAGAAATATGATGTTCCATAAAAAAGGGAAAACAAGATCCACATTTCTAAAAGTAGTTTAGAAATGCTTTTGGATTTGAGGTTAATAGGACAAGTCACATCTCATACATTAATTGAAAGTGAAATAAAGTCTGAGTCGGCTGCAATTTTAAAGTTCAGAAATCAATAAAACTCATGCAGAATGTTATTTTCTAATAACTTTAATAAATATTATCCAAATTTAAGTGACTACAAGTACAAGAACGGTAAAAGAGCACCATCCTTGAGTCATTTTAATTTCCCTCCTCAAGTTCAGGCTGCCTGACTCAGACACCACAAACTTACTTGCATAGACTAGGTAACTGGAAAGCAGCATCTGACACAGAAGAGTAGAAAATGCCACAAAAAAACCCAAAATCTTTAATTTTTCTCCCAGTCTTCTCAATAACATTTATTAAGTCAGGTCTGTCATTGTTCCTTTCTTGAGCCATTAGAAAATGCATCAGCAAAAACAACATCTCTGCCTTCTAGGAACTCACAGTCCATGACAGAAAACTCCAAGGCACATACACAAATAATAGTACAAGGAGGAGCATTTGTGAGCACATTATGGCAGGAAAGGGTAGCTTCTGGAGGAGACAGCACTTGAGCTGAACCTGGAAGGGTGAGCGAGATTTCAAGTGGCATAAGTAGACAGTTGCCCATTGTATGAAGAGAAGTTATACTTAAATCACATCTTGTATTCTTGTACATTTTTGCATCCCTTGGCATTGAGTACAATGCTTTAACATAATAGGCACTCAGTGTGTATTTTCTACTGAAAATATTTTCATATTGGAGGATTATACTAATGTATCAATTCAGATCTTGCCTGGCATTCTTGACCACATACAATTATCCTGACATTTTAAAAATCATATTACATGATACTCTCTGAGAGACACAAAAATGCACTCACCATTTCTATATTTTCCCATACATTCACATTTGCTCATGACAGATACAGCCCAAAATTTTGTTTCTTCAGCCATATTTTTGTTAACTGACTTTTATGTATCCATGAAGACCTGGTTTAACCTCACCAGCTCCTGAAGCCAAGGCAGCTGTCATCGCTCCCTTATTTGAACTCTTCATACATATTTTTGTCTTTATAATGAGTAACTCATTTCTTATTCTTGACCCTTTAAAGTTAAGGAAACATATCTTTAATATTATGGTTTCTTCCTAGGTGCCTTGTTTCTTACATATAATAGTCACATGATAAATACCTTTGATACTAAAGTCCATATAACAGGTGGGGTTTTTATTTTTTGTTTTGTTTAAGTTCAGCTCAGTGGGGTTTTTATCTTTTGTTTTACTTAATTTCAGCTTGTTTATTAAGTATCTTTAACAGTTCACTTTAAGACAGTAAAACTGGAAGTAATAAAAAGTACAATATAGCTATATTTTATTTATTTTATTAATTTTACTTACTTTTTACCTTTTTATTTTGAACTAACTTTAGACTTAAATAAAAGTTACAAAATACTACACAGAGTTTCTGTCTATCCATTACCAGGTTTCCAAATCTTAACTTCTTACACAGCCTTCTACATTATTACAGTCAAGACAGTACCATGGGACAATACTATTAACTATACCACAGAATCTATGAAATTTCACCAGTTGAGCCATTAATGATCTTTTTCTATCTTGAGATCCTATCCAGGATCCCACCTTGTATTTAGTTATTATTTCCAGTTAGTTTCCTTCAATCTGTAACAGTGCCTCAGTTTTGTCTTTCATAATATTGACACTTCCTAAGTACTAGTCAATTATTTTATGGAGTACTTCTCAGTTTGCTTCTAGTTGATGTTTTCTCACAATTAGAGTGAGGTTTGAGTGAGACTATTTACATGATGTCTAGCTTCCAAGATGGAAGAGAGGATGGCAACCACTCTCTTAAAGCCTGTAGTACATCACTTCAGCTACATTGGTAAAGTAAGAAACAGGGCCAGCCCAGATTTAAGGGGAAGGGACCATAGATGCCCCCTTTGGGTCTGAGGAACAGACTGACCTACAGGAATGGAAGTAATAAATGGTGGCCATCCGGAAGAGTATCTGCCACAACTAGGTTTTTCAAAAATATACAAACCCACTTAACCTGGCTGGTGTAGCTCAGTGGATTGAGCACGAGCCTATGAACCAAAGGGTTACCAGTTCAATTCCCAGTCAGGGTACATTCCTGGGTTGCAGGCCACGTCCTCAGTTGGAGGCATATGAAAGGCAACCACACATTGATGTTTCTCTCCCTCTCTTTCTCCTTCCCTTCCCCTTTTTCTAAAATAAATAAATAAAATGCTTTGAAAGCCCACTTAACAAGACAACTGTGAAACCTGTGAATCTGTCACTATTACTATCTCTTTAAAATAGTGCAAATAGTTCCTGCTCTGCTTCCTTCACTGGGCATAGTAAGCCTAGAAGATTGCTCCTAAGCTTTTCTTTAAAAAGCAAAACCAAAAGTTTCTGGGAGGAATACAGTTAGCCAGCAGTTGCTGGTTGCTACTTTGTGGGAATCTGCTATAGCATTTATAGCAGGGCCACACCCTCCCCAAGCTGCATTAGCTAGTAGTGACTAAGTATGACATAGGATCTAGAGCCAGAGCACTTCTGCTTGTCACAAGATTCTTCTAATGAACACTGTTCAGGAGCTCCCTATCAGCCCACAGAGATGCACTCACAGCCACACTGCCCTCTGAGGCTCTGTCTACTCAAGTCTCCTTCCTCCTTTTGTCCTTTCAGAGATGTCAGATCTGCATTGTCGTTGGTGTTTTTTTAAGTCTTAAATTCCAAAAAAGATAAGTCATCTTTGTTCAGTGATATGAAATAAAAGTAGAATATGATTAATTCATAGTATTCTTTCATCAAAACCAGTAACTTTAGAAATATTAACAATTAATCTTCTCTTTTGTTATCAACATTCATCCAAGTAGAGGTGTAGTAACCTCTTCTTAAAAACTCTATGGTAAAATCTGAATATCTCAACTGACTTTTATATAAAATTGTATTTTCAAATAAAAAATACAGTTCTTGTGTATCTTGTTTTGGACAAAATAAAAAATATCCCTGGGCAACACAACACAATCAATAATTACAGCAGAGAAGGTATTATTCTACAGCCAGGTGTCCCTCAGTCCTGTCAGAGTGACTCAATATCTCTTCATTAAGATCTTATTAAACAGCTTGCCTTGTCATATGATTGTAGATAGTATCTGATATTATATTGAACTATCAAAATGACTTTTGCATAGAAAGTATACTTAATTATCAATCTAATACACAAATTTTTCTAAGTATATAAATTCTGCTTACTAAAACTAATAATTCAATACTAAATCACATCAATAATTCAACACATCAATTTATTTTAAATATTCAAACTATTTTAAAATTAAAAAATTGACAAATCATGATAATCACTTAGTCATTATTGAACTTGCATTTAACTTAGCATCAAAATATTGATACCAAGAACATAATTTATTTTGGGAAAATGTTTATTCTTAATTTTAGACCCCACAATAATCAAAAGAAATTTTTTAAGAAGCTAACATTACAGCTGAATTATAGGGTTTATTTATTTATTTATTTATTTATTTTATTTCAGAGGAAGTGATTCTTGTTAAGCCATGGATCTGGAGTGATACTTCTAAGATGATTCAACCCTATGCCAATATTCTCCAGACCAGACTTTTTATTTATTAAGTCCAGGTTTGTCTGTTTGTAGGCCAATTGTATGTTTTCAGTCCTTTCTTTCCTAGAATATTCATACTTTTAAAACTGATGCCTTTTCCTGAATAATGTGTCCTTTAATGTTAACTTAGTATTTTTAGTAAAAGTTTATTTAGTTTAGTAAGTTTAGAAATTACTAAAAAAGTTTGAAACTTCTATTCAAAAAACCCTGGTTAATTTGAATGGAGAAAAGCATTAGAGACCAAAATTTTAAATAACCTGAATTCATTCAGAGCCCAAATAATTTCTAAAGGTCGGAGAGCCCTCTCTCATATTTCACTCACTTACCATATTCCCCATATTCTCCCTCATCTTTAGCCACAAGCTCAGGTTATTTCTTGTGTCCTCAGAGAAGAGGTTGAACATGTCCTTTGACATCCATGATACTCCAGGTTTGTAATCTTCCAGCAATATTCCCATTGTTTTTCTCTGCCTTAATATTCAATTTTGACAATTCTTGGGGTTCCATTTTCAGATCATTAGTGTCTTCATTCTAATAAGCTATGTTTTTAGGAAAGTAGTTTATCAATATAAAACTATACAAGGGAAGATTTGATAATTTTGTGTTAAAAAAAACCCTACAGCATATGCCTGATATAGTTGTATTCTGATGACCACATTTCAAAGAAAGAATTTCCTAAGATCTAAGGGAAAATACAAGTTTTATCATAACTTCATAGATCTTTTCACTTCCACATGAAGGAAAAAAAAGCTTTGCCTTGACCTGCTGTGGCTCAGCTGTCAGGGCACATGCCTAGGCTGTGGATTCAGTCATGGTCGGGGTGCATGTGAGGGGCGACTGATCAATCTTTCTCTCCCTCTCTCTCTCCCTTTCCTTGTCTCTAAAAATCAATAAGCATGTCCTTAAGTCAGGATTTTCTTAAAGCATTAAAGAGTAGCATAATATTCACAATCATTGTAGAATTCATGATGTTGAGATTCTATGCAAAGAAAATTTGGAATAATTTTATAGTGATTAAACATGTGGATTTTGAAACCAAAAGTTTTGAGAATAAAGGGATGCTCTAGTTATCAGATGTGGCAGATATCTTAAAATGTGTTCTTGTACCAACTTGATTCATTTGTTCACAAAATAGAAAAAGCATCTAGTGTCTAGGCTTCTTGTAAGAATTTAAATAAAATGACATACTAAAACTTATCACAGTTGGGTTTAGAAGATGGTAGCCAAGTAGGTGGAAGTGGAGTCCACTTGCTTTTGCACCAACTTGGACACTAGTCTCATCTTCTGAAAAATAAACTGAACATTTAACGGAATCTTAGCTGATGTGCAGTTTGGAAGCCAGGGAGTAAAGAAGATGCTTCACAGTGGGCGGTAAGGAGATTTTACAGGTGGAAGTGGAAACACCCCATGCCTGGCACCTGCAGCCTTAGAAAGCCTGGTCAGACAATGCAGCTCTGCAATTCCCTCCCAGGGAAGGGATCCCCAGACCCAGGCCGAGAGTGACTTGGATATACAAAGTTGGGGAGATCCAGGCTACTCACACACAGTAATCAGCACACCCACAGCTGCAATGGCAACCGCCAACCTGGAGAGTACCAGAGAGAAAAATTCTCTCTGCACCTGGGCCAGGAGGAGCAGGCTGGCCATAGCAAGGCATGACTGTAAGAGACTCTTGATTTTTGGAGAGATGGTGTGTACGGAAAGCCAGACAGTGGGAGTGCCCAGAGAGACCTTTTTAAAAAGGGAGCTGAGGCATGCTGGGCAGGGACCCTGAGTGCAGCTGCCCTGCCAGCAGAGGGAAAGGATTGAGGGTGTGGTTTGCTCCCACTTGGCACAGCTGGGCAGATTGATCACAAAGTTCCAAAGCAAGAGAATTACACAGCCCCTGCTTGGCACACCTGGCAGGGCAGAGGCTGTGCAGAGTGAAGGGTGAGGGACTCTGCTGCAAGGCCAGTGAGCTGGGAACTGGAAGGGTGGGACGTGAGCACCTGAGATTATTTAAAGCCTGACAGAGCCCCCTTCTCTGGAGGAGTTAGAACCTCCGGGAAGGGAAGGTCACACCCAGCCTGCACCTCATGCAGGATGGAAAACACCTTCAGTGGGGAAGATCTGCACAACAGGCAGGTCAAGCTTAAGAATACCCTGACGGATACATTTCTGCTAGAGGGAGACAGCAAGAGAAATGACTAAAGATCTCATTTTGAACTTCTCTCAGGGAGACAAAATACACTGATTCCTAGGGCCCTATTTCACTGAGGCCCGCAAAGTAGGGAGATCAGAAAATGATGCAGCAAGGGAAATCAGGGCCCGGCAAGTATTGACTTGCACACAGAGCTGCGATCAACACCAAGCAGAAGAGAACTGGCTGTCTCACACAGATTGGCCCCTCGCATGAAATGGACAGCTACCGGTAATTCATCAGAAACTACACATTGTTGAAAATAAGCCGGGACAGACAAAGATGGGTGATGCTTGAGCAAGGGGAACACACCCACAATTTTCCCAGAAGACTGAACAGTGCCTCCAGAGGAGATGCAGAGACTCCATCCTCTCAATCCAACAGAAGCTCCCTCTAGAGGCAGGTGAAGGAGATACAATTGGTGTTGCCAGAAGTTGGAAGACCCATAATGGGACCTTGAGCTGATAAAAAACCAGAGATGGATCCAGAAAGAAGTCAGAAGGCAAACAACAATAGCCGAGATGAACTTCACCTCTCTCTTCCTCAGAACTTGTATGTTTTTTCTTTCTTTCTTCTTTTCTTCCTTTCACAGAACCTTTACTATTTCTATTCTTGCTTCAATTGTATTCCAACTAACTCACTACACTTAGTCTTTTATTTTTTATTCTTTTTATTTAGATTTTATATTATTTTTCATTTTATTGTTACTTCAAATGTCACATTGCATGCTTCCCTTGTCTTACTCCATTTTGCCTTCTTCCTGCCCTTTCTTATTTTCATTGTAAATTTTATTTTTCCCCATGCTACACATTGTTCCTATTCCTTACTCTTACTATTTTTCCTCCCTCTATTCTCCCAAAAGCATTCTTCCTTCCATTAGTCAGCTCACATTCCTTTCCCCCCTATTAAAATATTCTTATTTCATTTCCATCTTTATAAACTGTGTCTTGTTTGGCATGGATATTACAATTATTGCTCTTCTTCTTCAATGGTATTCCTAGTTGTTCAATATTTTTTTTCATACCTCATAGGTTGTTCTCCCCCTGTTTTACTCCTTTTTGCCTTCCTCCTTCCCTTTTTTACTTGAGTTACAAATTTTATTTTTTCCCTTCCTCAGTCTGGATTCTATTTCTTATTCTTATTATTTTTCCTCCCCCATCCTCTCAAAATCACTTCTCTTTATTGTAGACATCTTATATTATCTTTTCCCTTTTGTATAATATTCTTACTCCCTTTCCACCTTTATTAATTTTTGCTCAGCTGCCATTGTTATTGACTCTGTTGTGGTTTTTCTGCCATTTTATTTGTTTTGGTTCACTACATTTAAAAATTTATTTAAAATCTACCATTATACTCTTCCCTTTTCTTACTCCATTTTGCCATTGCCCTTCCCTGTTTTACTTACATTTTAAATTTAATTTTCTCCCTTTCTTCACCTTGTTTCTAGTCTTATTATTTCTTCTCTCCCCACTTAAAATCATTTTTCTCTACTTTAGTCACCTCATATTTCTTTTTTCCTATCTTATAATATCCTTCATCTCCCTCCACCTTTATTAATCTTTGTTCAGTTGTTGTTATTGCTGATGTGGTAGGAGGGTATTTTTGCTGGCATGGGCTTGATTTCCTGGGTAGTACTGTTTTGTTAACCAGGACCTGTGTAACACCATGCAAGATGTGGTGGCAGTTGTGACTGCCAGTCAGCCAGCTGGAGGGGAGAAACCACCAGTGAATGACCTACCAATTATCAAAGCCCACATACCACAAGATAGCCCACATAAACTGAATAAAGGGAAATCACAGAGCATCCAGATCAGGAGAACAAAGAGTCCCACTGAACTCCTACCAAAGAAGCCCACCCGACAAAGACAGGCAGGCAAAGAAGAGAAATCACTTCAGTTCCACTAGGTGTATTCACATTCTCTGATTCTTCCTGGTTTTTTGTTTGAAGATGGTCTGTTTCTAGAAATGTGTCCATTTTGTCCAAGTTGTACAATGTGTTGGCATATAATTGTTCATAATATTTTTTTGCAATCCTTTGTGTCTCTTTGGTGTCAGTTGTTACTTCTCCTCTTTTGTTTCTGATTTTATTTATTTGGATCCTTTCTCTCTTTTTTTTTGATGAGTCTCATTAAAGTTTTGTCAATCTTGTTTATCTTTTCAAAGAAATAGCACTTGGGTTCATTAATCTTTTGTATGATTTTTTAGAATTACTTTGTTTATTTCTGCTGTAATCTTTATTATTTCCTTCCTTCTAATCACTTTGGGCTTTGTTTGTTGTTCCTTCTCAAGTTCCTTTAAGTTGAAGTTAGATTGTTCATTAGAGCTTTTGCTTGGTTTTTTTTTTTTTTTTGAGATAGGCCTGTAATGTTATGAATTTCCTTCTCAGGATTGCTGACCCAGTGCCCCGCAGATTTTGGATTGCTGTGTCCTTGTTTTCATTTGCTTCAAGGTATCTTTTTATTTTTTCCTTGATCTTGTTGTTGCCTCATTCATTATTTAATAACGTGATTTAGCTTCCATGTCTTTGCATTTTTTCAGTGTTCTTCTTGTGACCAATTTCTAGTTTCATAGCATTGTGGTCAGAGAAGATGCCTGATATGATTTCAGTCTTCTTAAATTTATTGAGACTTGTTTTGTGTCCCAACATGTGGTCTATCCTAGAAAATGTTCCATGTGCACTTGAAAAGTATGTATATATGCTGATTTGGGTAAAATGCTCTGAAGATATCACTTAAATCCATTTGATCTAGTGTGTCATTTAAGGCCACTATCATCTTGTTGATTTTCTGCCTGGAGTATCTATCCAAAAAGGTCAATGTGGTGTTAAAATCCCTGACTATGTCTCTATTTCTTTTGATCTCTCCCTTTTTGTCCATCAGGATTTGGTTTACATATTAGGTGCTTCTATGTTGGACGCATAAATGTTTACCAAGGTTATATCCTCTTGTTGGATTGTTCCCTTTATCATTATGTGGTATTCTTTGTCTCTTACTATAGCCTTGGTTTTAAAGTCTATTTTGTTGGGTATAAGTACTGCTTCCCCATCTTTTTTTTTTTCCTTTCCATTTGCACGAAATGTATTTTCCAGCCCTTTAGTTTTAGTCTGTGTGTATCTTTTTATCTGAGATGGGACTCTTGGAGGAAGCATATATATGGGTCTCGTTTTCTTATCCATTCAGCTACCCTATGTCTTTTGGTTGGGGCATTTAAGCTATTTACATTTAAAGTGATTATTGATACATACATATATAGTGTCATTTTATTGTTAGACTGTTTTCCTCTGTTTTTTTCTTTCTCTTTTTCTTTTTCTTCTTAAAGCAAGCCCTTTAATATTTGTTGCAGTAGTGGTTTGGTGTGTAAATAAATTCCTTTAGTTTTTTCTTTTCTGGGAAGCTCCTAATTTCTCCTCAATTGTATATGATAACTTCACTGGGTAAAGGAGCCTTGGTTGTAGATCCCTGCTTTTCATCACCTTAAATATTTTGCACTTCCCCTTTCTGGCATGAAATGCTTCTGTAAACCCTCACCTTTAAAGTCATTTAATATTCAACAGAGGGAGCTAGTACATACAATGGGCTAAATATAGTTTATTCAATAAATTGTATTGGGAAAGTTTGACAGATACATGCAGAAAAATGAAAGTAGGCCACCTTCACACACCACACACAAGAATAAATTTAAAGTGGATCAAAACTTAAATATTGGAGCCAAAACCATAAAAATCCTAGAAGAAAACATAGGCAGCAAAATCTCAGACATTGCTCATAGAAATTTTTTATCAGATATAACTCCCCAGGTAAGGGAAGCAAAAGAAAAAAATCAACAAATGGGACTACATGTAACTAAAAAGTGTCTGCACAGCAAAGGAAAACATCAATAAAATAAAAAGACAACCCACAGAATGGGAGAACATATCCACTGATACATCTGATAAGGGGTTAATATTCAAAATTTATAAAGTATTTACAAAACTCAACACCAAAAAAAAAGACCAATTTAAAAATGGGCAAAGGACCTGAATGGACACTTCTGCAAAGAGGACTTATACATGGCCAGTAGACATATGAAAAGATGCTCAATGTCACTAATCATCAGAGAAATGAGATATCACCTCACACCTGTCAGAATGGCTATCATCAGTAAATCAATAAACAACAAGTGCTGGCAAGAATGTGGGGAACCCTGTTGCACTCTTGGTGGAAATGCAGATTGGTGTAGCCACTATGGAAAGCACTGTGGCAATACCTCAAAAAATTAAAAATGGATCTGCCTTTTGATTCAGTGATCCCACTTCTGAGAATATATCCACAGGAACCCAAAACACTATTTGGAAAGAACATAATCATCCCTATTTTCATTGCAGCATTATTTACAATTGCCAAGATATGGAAGCAGCCCAAGTGCCCATCAATAGATGAGTGGATAAAACACTATGAGACATTTACACAGTGGAATTCTACTCGGCCGCAAAAAAAGAAAATTCCACCCTTTGCACCAGTATAGATAGACCTGGAGAATATGCTAAGTGAAATAAGCCGATCAGAGAAAGACAAATACCATATTATTTCACTCATATATGGAATCTAATGAACAAACTGAACTAAAAAGCAAAATAGATACAGACTCATAGATAAAGAGCAGATGACAGCTATTTGGTGGGGCATTAGGGGGTGGAGGGATTGAGCAAAAAGGAAAAAGGACTCATGGACATGGACAACAGTGTGGTGATTGCTGAGGGGATAGGGGTATAAGAGAACTAACTGGTAATGCCAAAAATACAATAAATATTAAATTTAAGGAAAATTAAATAATAAAAGGAAGTACCTTATATAAAGGGGAAGGACTAGAATGAAAAAAGTCTTATACTGTTTTTAAATCCCTAAACAGGCCCATTTCCAAAAGGGACAAAGGTTCTTGGAATGACCAGGTTACTAATACAGGAACAAATGAAAAGGAAGGGGGAAGCTATTCCTGAAGACAGGTTATATTACACATATCTGTGTGATGATCAGTCATGTATATTTTTAAATATGCACTGCAGTCTCTAAGCTCTATGCTAGTCATTTTTGTCTTCCCTTAGTTCGTCTTTGTTTTGAAAAGTGAGTATAATAAATTCTTTGAAAAGAATGATCCTTAGTGGCTGAAGTAGCCCCCTAAGGTATTCTGAATGTTAGATTTATGGGCACTCAGGTCCCTTTTACTTTACCCTTTTAAGGTTCCTCTATTTCAATTCCAGTTGTTCACATCCTGTTTCAAGAGACACCCTATGGAGCTGATCACATGCAGGAGAGTCTGTTTCTGTCTTATTTATTAGGAAAATTCAGTTTCAGAGTCTTGGCGTCAGAGAGAAGACTCCAGGGCCCCATGACCACAATAAATGTGCTGATCTTCCTCTGCACTCAAGCTTCCTCATTCCTGGCCTTCCTCCCTCCTCTCACCAATTCACCATTCCTGCCATTTTACAAATCAGAATTTATTTTTTGAATCTGAATGTTTCAAAGGAATGATGGTCAAATCTCTTTTTTAGTGCAATTTCATATTAATTTTTGAATTCTAATATTTTAGTGCAGTAAGTCTTATTTTATGTATCTGATCTTGCTATTCACAAATACTGCTTTTCCTTTTGTGTTACAATCTTGCAAATAATATTACACCATTTTTACCTAGCCAACAAAATGAGTGATTAGAACAAAGTAAAAAATTGACAGCCTACAGATCAAGTCTAGCCTATAAATATATTCTGACACTCAGAATATTTAAAAATCCTTTAAGTGTGTTGTCAGCCTTTGAAAGTCAGCATTTTATGTTAAATCTCAATTTCTTGATTCTTATGAAGTACTAGAAATACTACCAATACTGGATTACCATTTATGCTTGAAAACAATTGTATGAAACCCTTTTAGGATGAGGTTGTATTTTACAGTTCAACACAGACTCCACCACTCCTGATGCCTTTCTCCCATCCGACTTCATGCATTTATTTACATTCTATTTCTGACCCTTGTCAATATGTGTATTTGTGACTCCCTGACTATATTAACACATAGTATACCTGATATCTAATATATGAAAATACTGTTCTCAAACTTTTTATATCTTATACTTTTCTCTCAACAAATATTACCTGCTTTAAATCAAAACCAGTACTACTTAAAGAGGGCTTCCAAATTTTTAGTCAGACTAGAAACTTCCAAATGTAGCAGATCTCCGCTTCAGGCCAAGCTGAAGTTTAGACACATTAGTTCTGCCCAGGGACCTTAAGAGATGGTCATGGAAGAAACTTGTCAGGACTCTCATTACATGAGAATCTAGAAGGGACCTGGAAAAACTCATTCTAGGGTCCTGGAAAAAACTCATTCTAAGGTCAACCTAGGCCCAAAATCAGGATTGCAGAGGAACTGATCCTAAAATAGCATAGCTAAATCACAGTGATCTTGGAAGAGTCCCCGCTCACTTTTGCCTGAGTCCTAGGGAAACAGGAGAATAGAATTAGAAAGCATTAAGACCTAGTTGTTAAACACTTCTGTAGAATGATAGGGCACATATAGTACTGCCCTATTTGAGTATTGTCTTTGAGATGATAATAAAAAATGAGTATTATCTTATTCTTTGGAATGAGATAATAGAGAAATGATGTAATGACTATGCAAACTTTTGAAACTTCTGCGTGGCAAAACATTCACATTAAAGTGGAAATGTATTTGAAATATGGATGATGAAGAAAAGTATCCCTAATATAAAAGGCATTCTCATAAACTTTTATAAAAACCAATGAGCAAATTAATAAAAATTTGGACAAAGGACATAAATGATTCATAAAGGATAGCCAACTGTCTAGAAATATATGAGCAAATACTTTGTTATTTATTACTTGAAAATATGTAAAATAAAAATATAAAATGCCTTTTTCACTATCCATTATCAAAGATAAAAATGGCAGTACCCATAAAAACACTGTATAAGACAATTGCATATTCTTTCTGAAATGTACTTTGATCAGAATGAAAAAGTATTAATTTTATATTGTTCAGTTCAGCAACTCCTCTTCTAAAAATCTACACTTAAAAAAAACAGAGATTTGAGCAAAGATATATATATATATATAAATGTTCATTGGAATGTTGTTACTCTTAATAGAGGATTGAAATAAAAAGTAATCTCTGTAATAAAAAGATCAAGAAAGTAATTTCATATGTATATAATAGAATATCATTCCAGCTCTTTAAAAAAGCAATTGTTGCATGAGGAAATTTATGGACAAAGAAGAAAGTTCAGAAAATACCAATTACAGTAAAATATATATTTAAAACACTTTTTTTTAAGAAAGAGAAAATTTGTATGAGGAATACCCACCAAAATGCTAATAGTGATCATATGGATTTGGGATCTTTTGCAATTTTTGTCTTCAGTTATTTCTAAGTCTAATCCAAATTTTATGAAATACATTTGTAATTATGATGAATAGAAAACTTAATTTTAAATGCTGATCAAACAAGTTAATGGTTGAGGAAGTTTATAACCCAGTTCTGCTTATGTCAAAATTGCCAATTCAAATTGGGAGTAAGAGCAGACAAGAGGCTACAGCAGCAGCATTGTCCACAGCATGTGTGGCAGGCTTTGAATTATCCAGCAGAAGTAATAGAAGTCTCTAGAAAACATGAAAATTCCTGTGGGAGTGGTGGCAGCATCCAGGACAGACACATGGCCTCACTAGAATGGCGGCAGGAGAGGAGGACCAGCAGAAGTAGCGAGGATGCCAGATCGCTGCCCTTCGGTAGCACATCAGATTTGATTGTGAGCAAGTTGAATTGATGCCCTGGATACTTCCAGAAATGGTTGGGGCAGATTTTACAAAGAACTGCGATCTTACATTCACAGAGAAACACAAAAGCTTCAAAATGTCAGATCATTTCTGTAAAAGTGACACCGTTTTTAGAACAGACTATGGAAGCCCGAGGAAATATGAGTAGATTCATTTTTCATGGTTCTGACAATAATACCTATATTCATATATATTGCTCTTTCATCTTTATCTTGCTGACACACAAGCTATATTTTGCTAAAGATTACTTCTGCTGACCCTGGATAAAGTAGATAATTTAACTACTACTTCAACATATGGATAAAGATTTTCTACAAAGTAAGACCCATTTTATGAGGCCAAATGATAAATTAATAGACTAAAAACCTTTGTTCTTTTTCAGGCTATAATACTGTATATGTACTGGTGAATCACTAATTTTTTTATCCTCTAAAACAGGGTAAAATAAACTTGTCTAAATTTGTTAGAGCTTCTTGTACATATAGTGCTAGAAAGGTAAGAGTGAGGGTACAATTAAACAGCATTCAAAAGATTAATAATTCAGTAGTTCTCCAAACTCATGGATTTAATTCAAGTAATGCATTATTATTTCAACAGTAAATATATTTTTTCAGTCTTAGACTATAACTATACAAAAAAATCCAAGTAAATGAATTATATTGGAAATTCCATTGCTAAACCCATGTCAATTTGCTATTGTAAATTTAATGTGCCAATCACATGTTTTGCTTTTTATTTCCAACAAAAGAGAGAAAAACAAGCTACCTAAGCAAATACAGCAAATCTTAATCATTGATAAAAGTAGGTCATGGGTGTAGGGTAATTCATTACACTCTCCTCTCTACCTTTGTATATGTTTAAAGTTTTTAACATAAAAATAGTTTATTGAAAGTTTTAACTGCTGATTCAGTATCATGTATTTTTGACATCTTAATAGAGAGCCATCATATAATCATTTTATACTGTAGGGAAGAATTTTAATTAAATTCCTCTATTTTCACTATAAAACTCAAGAGTTTTTCTAGTTGCAGTGGAGGACATTGTTAATTCATGTTCCAACCAACTTTAATAAAAATGTCTATGGTGAGAACCTCCTGTGAACTCTGCAGTGTTCTCTTCCAAAGGAGCCAAATGTATGCATCCAGAAATGAAGTCCCTAACCTTAATAACAATACGATTATCATTCAACAGTGAGATGCATTTGAAAACTTTTTGTGGCATATGCTCTGGGTTTTCACAATCTCAACAACATGGTCTAAAGCACAGAGGAAAAACTCAAAGAGAACACCTCTTTGGTATTTCCTAAATTATATTCTCTTATCACAGGAAGCTACTATATAGTAGTTCAGTAGTTATCTAGATGCAAATACCTCTTCCCTTTTGGTACCCCTGGGCTATGGTCTCACCGCCCTTTGAGATCTCAACATTATTACACCGTTTGCCCAGAACAGTTGCAGTTTATGCCTACTTGTCCCAGTATAATTATTAATGCACCTTACTTCAGACAAGGTGAGCCATTCCTTATATTCAATGTGATCAATGATTCATTCACTTCCATAGGTACCGTGAGATTTTTTCCTCTGTACCTTTGAATATCTTTTTCTCTGAATAAAATGTACCCCATGCCTAGAATTGCCATCTTTAACAAATAATACAAATTTAACTGGGAATGCTGCATCTCAAATAAACGACAAATGATTTTACCAAAAATTTACCTGAAATTCAAATTTAACTCAGTAGCTTATATTTTATCTGGCAATGTCATCACACCTACAATATCAAAGCCTAACTCAAATGTTTTTCCACTCTGAAACCTTGGCTGACATTTCCTTACCTTCTTCCAGGGTTGCCTCCCCAGGTGTTTTTACTGAGCCTCTCATAATACCACAAGGTTCTAACCAGCGTCACAACCACTGGTGTTCATAGCTCTTCTATTAATTTTTATGTGACTAGAAGACAAGAATTGAGCTTTTCTTTTTCTCCCTCATTATTACTAATTATATATTGATTTACACTAGCAACAAATAAATATTTTAAATGTCTAGGAGTAAGCATTATAGTGATTTTAGTTGGACTTTACAAATTAGTAAATTGTTTAAGTTTTCCCAGGATTATTTGAAAATCTCTTAGTTGGCATAATATGTTCTCACAAAGACAGTTAAATTATAAATCCACTCATTAATTTATCCATTTCATAATTAAAATTTCAGCTACTATTCATAGATTCATTGATCGTAACAACAAATGAACCACTGGTTTGGGCTGTTGATAGTGTCAGAGGCTGCGGGAGTAGGGGAAGGGGATCTAGTCAGTGCTCTATATTATCTGCTCAATTTTTCTATAAACCTTAAACTGCTCTAAATAGTCTATTATTTTTAATGAAATAGGTCAATTTTAACTGAAATTTACAAAATGCTACTATTGAAAATTTCCTGAAATAATAATATGAGCCAGGTGATGGATATAATTTTTGATATATACATTAATAAAAGTACTCTGTTTTCAAAACTAACCTTGGGTTTGAGAAGATTTATCTTGAAAATTGAACAAAAAACCTTTACATTGTCAATTTTGCTTTATTTATGTTATAGAATTTTTTTTAAAGATTTTATTTATTTATTTTTAGAGAGAAGGCAAGGGAGAAAGGGAGAGAAACACCAGTGTGTGGTTGCCTCTCGCATGCCCCCTACTGGACATCTGACCTGGCCTGCAACCCTGGCATGTGCCCTGACTGGGAATTGAACCAGTGACCCTTTGGTTCTCAGGCCAATGCTCAATCCACTCAGCCACACCAGACAGGGCTATGTTATAGAATTTTCAAACAAATGTGAAGCATATTAGCTCTACTTTGCCTTTAGTTTTCTGGAAAGTAGTTCCCTTTTGATGTGCCATATTTTAAAATATTATTAGAATACCTCATTTGCCAAGAGAATTCGGCTCAATGTAATTTTAATCCCCAATATATGAAAGTCACTTATGAAAATAATTTTATACTATTTATTTTCTTGCATTTATTTTATTATACATACACAGGAGAAACATCATCAAAACAATTAATTATTGCTGACTTTCATACTTTTCCAAAGGACAGAAATAATTACTTTGTTGGGTGAATTAATTTCATAAAATATATCCTACTGTAGAATTGTTTCCCATAACTTTTTTCTATAGTTCTTTGGAATCACTCAATTCATTCACTGTTCATTAATAATCCATTGCACATCTACTACCTTTTTACTAATGATTGGCTATTATCTTACAGCAAATTATGACTTTTACCACAACAGTCTAAAAAGGCAAATATTAAATATTATTCATAACAGAAAATCAAGAATTAAAAGTTCAAGCTAAAGTGTTTTCTCAGAGAAAACACTGGGTATGCACAGTGCTACATCAAATTAAAAACATAATTTCAAGCCACATTTGGTTCAATAATTTTAGCTTTTATTTTAAAGTAGTCTATCAGAACTTTAGTCACAGGTTGAGTCAACACATGCTAACAGCAAAACATCATTTCATTTTGACAAAAATTAAGTGGTTCTTGTCTCCCTGGGTGTGTTATCATCCTCCACCAATGCACAGCTTTTAGAGTTATCAATGAAGAATATAAGCTCCAGCCCAGCAGCCAGATCAGTTGAATCAACCCTCATAGGCAGCAGGATGCTGATGTCACAGCCAGACCACACTCAGAGCCACAAAGATAAGATGCTCTACAGCAAAAGAAAAGATACAAATGCTAGAGTACCTTCAGACAACAATAAGAGAATTAAACAAGAGGTTTTCCCTAAAATCTACTGTTTTTATTGAAAGCTGGGGGTTGGTTCTGAGCTCCACAAAAAAAGAATGGGATTTAATAAAATTTTAAATAAATTCCTCCTCTAAAAAAACTGTAAATAAATATGTGTACAATTGTAAAACATGATTTTTTACTAATAATTTTTTAGTAAATTATTAGTAAATATTTAACCATTACAATTCAACAGCAGTGATATTTTTGTCAATTTCTAAATAAGTTGGAAGATAAAGTCATTCACAACAAATATAATCGATCTTCCCCTCACTGCCACATAAACAGTATTTGGTCACTCTAATAAAGTCAGTTTGAAAAAAATAAGTACAAATCAATAGTTACAGAACAGTCATGGGGATATAAGGTATAGCATAGAGAATGTATCAGGAATCTTGTAATAGCCATGCATGGTGTCAGATGGATATTAGTTTTATCTGGGTGGTCACTGCATAAGTTATATAACTGTGTAATCACTGGGTTTTACACCTGAAACTAATATAATATTGTTTATCAAATGTAATTTTCTTTTAACTGTAATTTTAAAATAAAAATTATTTAAAATAAAATAAAACAAAATGCATAGAAAATACTTGAAAAGCCACATTTATGTGCTATATTATTAATGCAAGTATAAAGCTTCCACATTGTATTGTTTTGCAAGGGTTATCATGGAATCTTCATCATTTATCATACATGTACTTCTGTCTTTTTTCTACTCAGAGGCACAGCATGAAAAAACTACATTTCACATTGAAACATCGCTGTGTGGAACAGTATGATGAAATGAGACACAGGAGGAGTTATATTCTGGTAAACAGTTGGTCTACAGAATGATAGCATTTTATGTTGAGACTGATTTATCAATTTTAAGTTCTAAGAGTTGACTGATCTGAAAGCCAGAATGTCACTAGTGATGAAGTACACGCATGTAAAAAATTACAGGTGATGTGACTAGGTCTGCTTGAGAGTCCTCTCACCCAGGCCTGTGTTACAGACCAACACACACCACCACAATCCTCCTCTGGTGGTGGCTCCTGATTAATTATTCCTTATTGCAGGTGATAAGAAGCACTCAGATTGTCATGGACATTGAAAATGTGTCACTAAATATTGAAGTTTGATGATATTGTAAGTGTAAGCAGAAATATACTTCACAGATAACATTCAGATATGCATACATTTTATATAAACAAGAAAATGGAGGTTTTAGGAGAAAAACTGTTTCACTCAACAATCTAGGAATTCACAATAGTATTTTTTGTCACGTATCGAAGAAGCAGCACATAGTTTTGTTTTATCCCACATTCTCCAAAGTAAAAAGTATTTCTCACTGTATATATAAACTGTGAAAAAATTTTGAAAATATTTTCTTGATTAAAATAAAAGGCTCCAGCCTTTCCAGGTAGGTCAGTTGGTAAGACTGTCATCCCCATACACCAAGATTGCAGGTTCAATCCCTGGTCAGAGCATGTACAAAAAGCAATGAATGAATTTATCAATAAGTGGAACTACAAAATTGCTCTCTCTGTCTCTCCCCTGCCCCACTTCTCTTACTCTAAATCAATTTAAAAAATTAAAGATAAAAAAATGAGAGGCTCCAGAGCTACTACTGCTGGCAGCTGTAGTTTCCTTGACATAAATAGCATCTAGTACCTCATTTGAGTAAAACACACATGCTGGAAAACTTGACTTTATTTTTAGAATCTTGTACATTTTACCACAAATTAAAATATAGAGAGTTGATCAAAAGGCAGATCCATTTTTAATTTTTTGTGGTATCTCCATACTGTTTTCCACAGTGGTTGCATCAGTCTGCATTCCCACCAAGAGTGCAAAAGAGTTTCCCTTTTTCACATCCTTGCCAGTGTTGGTTTATTGATGATAGCCATTCTTACAGGTGTGAGATGGTATCTCATTGTGGTTTTAATTTGTTTCTATGATGATTAGTGACATTGAGGATCTTTTCATTGAGCGCCTATTGGCCATGTGGATGTCTTCTTGGGAGAAGTGTCTGTTCAGGTTCTTTGCCCATTTTTTTTAACTGGGTTGTTTGTTTTTATGGTGTTGAGTTTTGTAAGTAGTTTATAAATTTTGGATATTAGTCCCTTATCATATGTATTGGTGAATATGTTCTCTCATTCTATGGGTTGTCTTTTTATTTTGTTGATGATTTCCTTTGCTGTGCAAAATTTTTTTAGTGTCATGTAGTCCCATTTGTTAATTTTTTTCTTTTGTTTCCCTTGCCTGGGAAGATATACCCAATAAAAAATTTGCTATATACAGCCTTTGCTAATATGGCTCAGTGGATTGAGTGCCAGCCTGCAAACCAAAGGTTTGTTGGTTCGATTCCCAGTCAGGGCTCATGCCTATGTTTCAGGCCAGGTCCCCAGAAGTGGGTACGTGAGAGGCAACCACAGATTGATGTTTCTCTCCCTCTTTCTTATTCCCTTCTGATCTCTCTAAAAATAAATAAATAAATTGCTATGAAAAATGTCCAAGAATTTTCTGCCTATGTTTTTTTCTAGTAGTTTTATGGTTTCAGGTATAACACTTAAGTCTTTGCTCCATTTTGAATTTATTCTTCTGTATGGTGTAAGAAGGTGGTCTACTTTCATTTTTCTACTTTTTGACCCAGTGATTCCACTTCTGGGAATATATCTGAAAGAACTCAAAACATTAATTCAAAAAAATATAAACATTCCTATTTTCATTGCACCATTGTTTAAAATTGCCAAGATATGGAAGCAGCCCAAGTCGCCATCAATAGATAAGTGAATAAAACGACTATGGACCATTTACACAATGAAATACTACTTGGCCATAAAAAATGACAAAATTTTACTCTTTGCAACAGTCTGGATGGACCCAGAGAACATTATGCTAAGTGAAATAAGAAGTCAGAGAAAGTCAAATACCATGTGATCTCACTCACACATGGAACCTGATGAACAAACTGAGCAAAACAGAGACAGACTCATAGATGGAGAGCAAAGACAGCTAGTGGTCAGAGGGAAGCTTGGGGGTGGAGGGATTGAACAAAAAGGAAAAAGGACACATGAGTGTGGTCAACAGTATGGTGATTACTGCAGGAGAGAGTATAAGGAGACTAAATAGCAGTGGAAAAATATTTTTAAAAAGTAAATAAAAAATAAAATAAAATATAGGGAATTGAGCTGAAGATCTATATGATTATGAAATAGGTGCTTCTAGATAGCCAAGGGCAACTTTTCTATGGCTGTTTTCTCACCTATAGAATGGAAATAATAATCCTTTCACAGACATTCACAAAAGTTAAACAGCACATGGCAAATGTCATATAAGGATTTGCTGTTATTCACTATTATTCAGTATTCATGGAGACATTGCAGGAATACAAGAAAATATATTATCTCAAATCCAGTATTTCTACAAATACTAACATGTTAAAATTAAAACAAAATTTAAATGTAATAGTGTAGGACAGTGGATATATAGCAGATGTCTTGCCCAAAGATTAAAATATGACAAAATGTTATGTACAAACACCTGCTGTCAATCAATATTCAGAGGCATCATATATCTATGAGTGGGCATCTAATTAAGAAGCATAATCCTGTTTTAATTTTCATTTTCAGAAGTTTAATCATAATAGGCAAGTCATAAATGTTCTCTGAGCCTCAGTTTTCACATCTAAAATGGGAATAAGACTATCTTTTTCTTAAATATGTTTCAAACTTCAAATATCATGACAATTCTGAAAACAATGAGGGAGTATAAAAACAGATTTGTACCACATGTCAATATAATCTACAATTACTGTAATGAAATCTCTCCTGTGCCTATGTTATCACTGAACTTAATAAAATTTACTTGTAAGAAATAGACTACTGCCGGTGTTATTATAAAGACAATGGAGGGGAAATAACTTTAAAAGAAACCATATATACATTTCCAAATTCTGAAAACATATGACTACAAGAAAGACTTTAGAACAAAAATTGTAAGCAATTCATCTTTGAAGTGGCTCTTCAATAATTTGGTTTGACTCTTAAAGGAACTCGAAACATTAGGGTCCTTACTAAAATTGTTATAAACAGGAACTGAATCTTTTAACATTTTCTCACAGCCCTCACCATTGGCCTCTATCTTTAATGTCCAATCCATAGTAGCATATGTGTGTGTGTGTGTGTGTGTGTGTGTGTGTATGTATATTACTTTTTAATGTAATGTATGGTAGCTTCAATTTTTACACAATTAAAACTACAATTACTTTCTTTGATACTTCCATTCATTATTTAATGCTTGGAAACTCACCCAGAAGTCATTAACATACCTATATATTCTTCCTCTCATATTACGCTTTCATATTTTACCTAGAATCTCTGGAATTTTTTTTTTTTTTTTTTTTTTGGTATATGACCTAGGGAAGATTCTTGTTTAATTTATTTGTTCGGTGAGCCAATAGTCTCTACAATGTTATTGAATAGTCTTTTTAAGTCAGTGAAGAAATAAATACAACATTTATAAAATTAAATAGGTGAAAGAAGAGTAGCAAGAATCTTACTTTGTTTGAGGAGAGGTAGGGGAAAGAGCAAAGGGCACTTTGGAAGCAACGAAATCTGCAGTGGCTCGCAAGTGGCAGAGGAAAAGAGTGACAGTCGCAGGGAGCTGGGAAGGAACTGTGTTCAGGAATAGAGATGTCCCCTCTTCGGAAATTTCATCTGGGCCAGCCCAAGCTGGAGGGTGGCAATGAGTCTTTGTAGTGGTCTCTCTAAAAAGCTAGGAAAACACAATAATTGATGGCAGCTGTACAAGCTCTTGCCAATGCAACATCATCAGTGGGGAGGGAAGCATAGTAGCATTAATCAACCCACACCTCACAAAGTAAAGAACACATGTCTGTTAAGAAATCTTACACAATCCAAACACATCTTAATATAGGACATATTTTTAAAAAGATAAAGTAAATGTAACAACCTATCTCTACTTGTCCTCGTCCTAAAATTGTTTTTCACCTTTTCTTGCCTACAAGAAGTTAAAGATATAAATAAATTCAGCATAGAAATATAAATCACCTGTAATCTCATCTCCTAAACCACACAAAATTACTCACTCTGCATTTGGCAACTAGTCCTCCAGACTTTTATAAACATAATTGTTTCTACAAATATAGTATCATAAAATAAATATACAAAAATTATACAGAGTTATATAAAATCCAGCAATTAGAGAAAAAAAGTTATAATGAAAAAGTCCAAAACAGGACCACAAATTTGGAATGTAGCTAAAACAAGGATAAACACAGAGGCCATTTACAACACTATACAGATGTGACACAAATTTTACTCAAAGCCTCTGCCAATCAAACTGAAGCAGAAAATTTAATTTTTGTACAGTTCAAAACTCCACTAGATTAAAAATAAGCAGTTTTCAGAAAAAGAAAATGAATGACTTATCTCCCCAGTGTTCTTGGAGAAAGAAATGTTTTATAACAACTTTCTTATTTTTCTAAGAACCCATAGAGTATATCTACAACCCAGTAGAACTTTTCAATATTTGCAAACTAAAATGGCTATAAAAAGGACAGGCAGGGATCATACACAACTGACTCCGCACCTGGCAAAACAATAGAGAAGGGATTGTAGTAAGCCTGCGAGTACAATCCCTGCGTATATGCATTGTATACATTCAAGTGTGTGCACCTACATATACAGACCTGTTTCATGTTTGAACAATTTTCTGGCCACACACATCATATTTGTTCTTGGATAACCCCCAGTATACGATCCCTATTACTTAATTGTTGATTTTTTCCCTGGGTCTTTGCCCGTGATCATCATCACCAACATATATCTATCATTCATTAATGCCAAACAATTGGACTTTAAAATAATGTCATGTTTTCTAGCATCTTCATCACTTTGTTCTCATAAAAGCACAAATGTCAAGAAACTTCAGAGACTTTAGGAGTTTTCAAATATGAAACACCTTTGTGGATTTTCATGATGGAAGAGAACTACAAAGTATTATTTCCATTTTGAAACCAGATTTTAGATTTTAGGATGGATTTAGGTGTTTGTTTTTAAATAAAAGGACAACAGAGATTGTACTTTAACTCCTGTCATTTTAAAGGTGGCAAAGTGAGTGTGAAAAGAGGTAAAAGATTTATCTAGTTAGTGGAAGTATTAGCTGGAACATGAGATTTCTGAGTTGTACTGCTATCAATATGATGTTCTTAACATATTACTAAAAAATGTATGACATTTATTTAGGGTGAATTAAAAATAGGTACTATACCAAATAAAATTCAATCTCTAAGTTTTCCACAAGTGGGATAGGTACTGTATCATTTTCTCTAAAAAATATGTGTCAAGCCTATGTTATATAATTAAAATAAAGATACATTATCTGAAAGAGCAGAAATCTTACCTAAAACCTTTCTAGTTGTTTTTTTTAACTAATATGCAGTACGAAAACCACTCTTTTATATAAAGTTATGGGAATATGATCATATCTGTATAACCAGTACCACCAAATAGATACAGAAAACATCACCCCCCGGCCAACTCCCTTGTGCTGCCTCTTTGCAGGCCCACTCTCTGCCTTCAACCTGAGTCGCAGATCCCATTGATTTGATCTGTCATTATAATTTTGTCTTTTTGAGAATGTCATATAAATGGAATTACATAGGATGAAACCTTTTTTGACTAGTTTTATTACCAAGCAAAATGCCTTTGCAATTTATCCAAGTTATTAGAAATATCAATAATTCATTTTTATTGCTAAGTAATATTCCATTGTATCGGTGTACTATGATTTGTTTATCCACTATTACCCATTGAAGGACATTTGGGTTGGTTTCAGCTTTGGCAAATGTGAGTGCAGTTTCCATAAAAATTTGCACACAGGTTTTATGTGAACCTAAGTTTCTGTTTATCTATGGTAAATAGCTAGTGCAATTGCTAGATAACAGGGTAAATATGAGTTTAACATTATAAAACACTGCCAAATTATTTTCTAGAGTGGATTTGCCATTTTGCATTCTCACCAGCATTTTGTAAGAGTTCCCATAGCTCTGCATCCTTGCCAGTCCCTAAAGTTGTCTGTTTTTTTTGACAATTATATTATACACATAACTGTGTCTCATCACCATTTTAATTTGTGTTTTTTACTGACCAATGATGTTGAGAACTTTTCATGTGCTTATTAACCTGTCATTTCTCCTCTTTAGATTAGTGTTTGTTCTGCCCTGGTCATTGTGGCTCAGTTGGTTGAGCATTGTCCTACAAACCAAAAGGTTGTGGGTTTGATTCCTGGTCAGTGTACATGCCTGCATTACAGGTTCAGTGATCCACAGTTGGGGCATGTATGAAGGGCAACCAATCAATATTTCTCTCTCACATTGATATTTCTCTTCCTGTCTCCTTTTCCCTCTCTCTAAAATCGATAAGCATGTGATTGATGGACAAGTTTAAAAATAAGGTAATGTTTGTTGAAATTACTTCTCATTTTTAAATTTGGGTTGTTTGAGCCCTGGCTGTTGTGGCTCAGTCAATTGAGTGCTGTCCTGTGAACCAAAGGGTCACTGGATCAATTCCCAGTCAGGGCACATTTCTGGGTTGTGGGCCAGGTCTCCAGTAGGGAGCATGTGAAAGGCAACCACACATTCATGTTTCTCTCCCTCTCTTTCTTTCTCCTTTCCCCTTTGTCTAAAATTAAATAAATAAAATCTTTAAAAACTAAAATTTTAAATTTGGGTTGTTTGATTTCTTACTGATGAATTTTGAGAAACCTTTACATATTCCACATATAAGTCCTTTGTCAGATATGAGACCTGAAAATATTTTCTCCCAGTCTGCACTTTTTCTTTACATTTTTTCCACAGTGGCTTTTGCAGAACAAATGTTTTTAATGTTTATGGAGTGCAAGTTATCAATTTATTTTTATAGATCATGCTTTAGGTGTTATGTCAAGCATTCTTTACCTAGCCCAATTTTATGAAAAATTTCCTACAGTTTCTTCAAAAAGTTTGAAGGCTTTACATTTTACCTTTAGACCTACGATCCATCTTAAGTTTTGCATAAGATGTGAGGTTTCGATCAAGGTTTGTTTTATTGCATATAGAGGTAATGTTTCAACAGCATTTGTTGAAAATACTCAATTTTCAAGAAATTGGTACATTTGATCTACAATGTAAATTTGCCTGTATTAAGCCTTTACTATCCTTTTAAAGTCTATTGGGTCTCTAGAATTACACCTTTTTATTCTTGATATTGGTAATTTGTGTCTTCTTTCTGACTTCCTTTTAATTATGGATTATATAGTTATACATAAATATATATTCATATATTTAATTTTTCTGTGAACTTAAACATGCTCTAAAATAAATTCTTCAAAAACAATTCAAAGTAAATAAGAGTATATTTAACATTTTTATTTTAAGTAATCCTATATCTAAAATTGATGCTGTCTATTAATTTTAATACATTTAAAATTTTTTCTAATTTGTTTTATAATCCTCCACATAAAGACTGTTCTTTTTTAAAAGTTACTTCATTGTTGACATTATTACACATGTCCTCATTTCCCCACCTTGCTTACCTCCATCCAGCCCTTGCCCCCTCTTCCCTCTGGCAATCATCACCTTATTGTTGTGTCTATGGGTTATGTATACATACATGTTCCTTGGCTAATCCCCTCACTCTCTTTCATCTAGTCCCTTTCCCCCTTCCCTTCTGACAGCTGTCAGTCTTTACTCTGTATCAATGCTTCTGTTTCTATTTTATTTGTCAGTTTATTTTGTTAATTAGATTTCACATATAAGTGACATCATATGGTATTTGTCTTTCTCTGACTAGTTTATTTCCCTGAGCATAATAATCTCCAGATCCATACTTCTTTCACAACCTTTCACAAAGGGTAAGATTTCCTTCTTTTTTAAGGCCACATAGTATTCCATTATGTAAATATACCACAGCTTTTTTATCCATTCATCTATTGATGGACACTTGGGCTATTTCTAAATTTTGGCTGTTGTAAATGATGCTGCTGTGAACATAAGGTTGCATATATTCTTTCAAACTGGTGTATTGGAATTCTGAGGATTTATTCCCAGAAGTGGGATAGCTGGGTCAAAAGCAGTCCCATTTTTAATTTTTTGAAGAAACTAGAAATTCCAAGTATTTGTACATTTTCCTATTATTTTTCTCTTATTGGCCTTTAGGAATTCCATATGGTCAGAGGACATATTTTATTTCATTGAATTTTTTAAATTTTGTTAAGGTTTTCTTTACAACTTCAGTATACAAGATCTATCCAGAAGGTATCCAGCCATGTAATATGAAAAATAGAGATATTTATTGAAGAAGATACAAGATGCAAAAAAACATTGTATGTGGGACAATGATGCCTTAGTCCCCTTCAAAGTAGGCACCTCAGGACCTCACACAGTTCTCCCAATTGCGATCAGCTGTCCTGTTGTATTTTCCTGAATCTCATAGATGGTCTGAAATCTTTTCCCTTTCAAAGGTGATTTTAGTTTTGGGAAAAGCCAGATGTCACAGGGTGACAAATCTGGGCTGTAGGGGCACTGAGTTACCTGGGTGATTTGTTGTGTCACCAAAATCTCTGCACAAGACATTATGCATGAGCAGGTGCATTGTTGTGATGAAGCTGCCAATCACCAGTTGCCCATCCACAGCTGTGGCCTTCAATATTATCCAAATTGTTGTCGTGGAGGAATGTTCAAGCTTAATGCAAAATTTGAGACAGATTTGTTGCTCTACTTGCTCAGTAATTTTGAATGCAATGTCTACACAGTACACATACTCACTTAATGTGACTACTGCCCCCACTGACTAGTACAGTGAAGTCATCATTATTCACCCATGTGTATTCCAATCTACTCTCCTTGGTTGCCAGGTTACATTGATGCTGTGCAAATTATTCTCATTATATTAACAATGGCTGGACTTTTTTTCCAGACAGACCTCATAGTCTATAGTACTGAGTGAGTATCCACATGTACTTAAAAAGAATCCATATGCTCTAAAATAGTCAAACTCATTGAAACAGAGAGCAGAATGGTGGTTGCCAGAAGTTGAGGGGACGGGAAAATGGGAGAAGTTGATCATAGGGTACAAACTTAAGTTATTCAAGATGAATAGTTCTAAAGATCTAATGTGCAGTATGATGGCTACATTAACAGTCTTGTATATTTGAAATAGCTAAGAGGATAGATCTTAAGTGCTCTCACCACATACACACATGAAAATAGTAACTGTGAGGTGATAGGTTGGTGATGATTGATGCTTAATTTTGGTGATGATTTCACTATATAGTGGTGAGCAAAAGTAGCTTTACAGTTGTGAGTGTGCCAAATAATTTATTCTTGCTTTATCATTAATTGTTGTATTACTTATTTGTATTATAACTGTAAACCTACTTTTGCCAACCCCATTTATATGTAAAAATATTAAGTTGTAGACCCTAAATATAAACAATTTTGTTGATTATAACTCAATAAAGTTGGGGGGGAAATGTTACCATTTCTGTTGAAAAGAAAAAGAGTGTATATTGCAGTGTTGTTTATTTCTCCATACTTGCCAATTTTCTGTCTGAAAGAAGAGTGCTAAAATCTCAAACTGTAGTTGTAGATTTGCCTTTTGTTCCTATTCAGTGAATGTGTGCTTCACATATTTAGATGTGTTGTTGTTAGATGACTTCAGATTTAATACTGTCAATTCAACGAAAAGATACAATATTTTTATAATTATGTAATATCTCTAGTTATTGCTGCTAATTTTCTTTGCTATGAAATCTACTTTCCCTGATACTAATAAAGTATCCCAGCTTCCTTTTACTTTTAACCCCTACAAATCAATAAATTATTACTTTTAATTGCAGACCCAGGTCTCATAACATAACATGCAAAATATCCCATATATAGTTCAAAACCACAGCATATGAAGAACCAGGAAAATCTACACTCATATTACGATAGGTATCGTAACATATGTAAGGTATCACACTCATGATCGGAGAAGAAAGGTAGTCAAAATATGCCTTCTCAGATATATTCATTAAACTTGAGCTGCCACCAACACAAAACCAATTCAATCCAATGGCAACAGCAGAGTTTTAAAATGAGAATTTTTGATGAACAAAATACACATAGAACAAAGGCATGGATGGATATGTGAAAGAGACTGACAGCTGCCAGAGGAGAGGGGGCAGGGACTGGGTAGAGGAGGGCAAAGGGTAGAAAATGGGAACATCTGTAATATCATAAACAATAAAAATAAAGTTAAAAGTAATAAAACAGGAGAGTTTTAGATGCATCATGACTAGATTGGGTTAAATATAGAAAAAAATTAACAATGAGACTTAACGTTTCAGAAAATTCAATGCGCATGGCACCTTAAAGTTAGGTTTAGGAATAATTTGGTTTCCAGAACAGAAATGGACAGATGAATTCTTATAGTAAACTTTTCTCCCTTTAGTTCCACAATTAAATAATGAATAACAATGAGACAAAAACTATATTATGATTCAAGATGGGATAATATTTTTCTATATGTTACAATAGAGATATATGAAATAAGAAGCACAATAAATTAGTATTTTTCTAGACCCTCTGAAATTTTATATTTTGGAATGTTAAGGTTATTAGAAAAGTTTATAAAAATCTTGTATTTCTTTGCAAAATAAAAGAACAATATATAATAAAATAATAATTTGTATGTAATAATAATATACAATTTTTTAAAATTTATAGACCTACTAGAATTTATTGGCCCTGTATTAAAAATTCTTGATTTGTTTGATCATTGCCTCTCAGGTTTATTTTTTCCTATTTTTTTAAACTTTTGTTTCAGTTAAATAATTGAAATTATTATTTATTTATAACCTAAATATATCTTTGTTAAATTAAATTTAGCTACATTGCAAGTGTGTCGTTCCAGAAAAAAATGTATTCATATAAATTTGACATAATATAATTCTCATGTTTTTTATTATCTAAGTTAAATATTTATTTTATAAGGAAATTTTATAATATCAATTGAATGTTCAAAGACAATGTGTTATTTTTTACAAAAAAAGACCTGACAAATTTCAAAAAACAAAGTTATACACAAAGTTATACACCCTTTTTCTTTCAATAAAAAATAATCTAAAATTAGACTTAAATTATTAATGAATGACAATGACAGTAATATCTTTCAAATATGTTGAATATAAAAAGCCAAGCAATATTTGAAAGGATTTTTATGGCCAAAATATTTATAGGGACAGAAAAAAATAAAGAAGTTAGAGTGAAAAAATGTAAATATTGATATGAGTAAAGGATAAATCAATAAAGAGAAAAAACAAAAAAAACTGCATTGATTCTTAAAACCAAGAGCTGAGTATTTAAGACCTACACAGTAAAAAAAAAATTGGCAATATAAACAAGACGACACCATACACAAAAATATACTCAAGGCAGATAAAAGACTTAAATATAAGTTTAGACACCATAAGGTGAACATAGGAGGAGGAGAACATGAACAGGTAAATCTCAGATATATCACATAGAAATATTTTCACCAATATAACCCCTAGAGCAAGGGACATGAAAGAAAGAATGAACAAAAAGGGATTTCATCCATATTTAAACCTTCTGCACCGCTAAAGAAAACATCAGCAAAATGAAAGGGGAACCAACCTTATGAGAAAATATATTTGCAAATGTTACCTCAGACAAGGGTTTGATCTCCAAAATATATAAAGAACTCACGTCTCCACTCCAGGAAGACAAACAACCCAGTTAAGAAATGGGCAAAAGACCTGAACAGACACTTCCCCAATGAGGACATACAGAGGGCCCAGAGACATATGAAAGTATGCTCAGCATCACTAGCCATCAGAGAGATGCAAATTAAAACCACAATGAAATACCACTTCATACTGATCAATTGTGAAGTAACATCTTCACAATTCATAACCAAATCCACAAACAAGTGCTGGCAAGATTATGGAGAAAGGGGAAGCCACTGTTAGTGGGAATTGCGACTGGTGCAGCCACTCTGGAAAACGGTATGGAATTTCCTCAAAAAACTACAAATGGAGCTGCTTTTTGATCTGGCAAGTCCACTGCTGGGATTATACCCTAAGGACCTTGAAACACCAATCCAAAAGATCCTATGCACCCCAATGTTCATAGCAGCACAATTTACAATAGCCAGGTTTTAGAAGCATCCTAAATGCCCATGTGTTAATGAGTGGATCAAAAAACTATGGTACATTTACACAATGGAATACTATGCAGCAGAAAGAAAGAAGGAGCTCCTACTCTTCATGATAGCATGGATGGATCTGGAGAGCATTATGCTAAGTGAAATAAGCCAGGTGGTGAAAGACCAATACCATATGATCTCACCTATAAATGGAACTTAACAAGACAAGCAAACAAGCAAAATATAAACAAAGATGTTGAAATAAAGAACAGACTGACGGTAACCAGAGGGGAGGGAAAAGGGGGATAACAAAGGAAAGAAGGGGAAGGGTTGTCAAAGGACATGTATAAGGAACCCATGGACAAAGCTGAAGGGGAGTAGGACTGAGGGTGGGAGGAGGGGGTGGGTGGGGTAGCGGGTGAAGGGATGAGAGAAAATGGAGACAACTGTACTTGAACAATGATTTTAAAAAAAGACAATAGGTAGAAGAAAAATGAGAACAGCAAAGCTGTTTAAAATTTAGAAGAGAACACAGTGAAAGGCTTTATTCCAGGAGATTAACAAATCTAAGCAAATTTAAAGTGTAATGATCTGATTCTGCAGGGAAAAGCAGTAAGAACAGAAAGCAGTCTACTCCCTCAGGACCAGGAGTACCTGCAAAGATGACCTGATTGGGGGGAGAGAAGAGTGGAAAAGAAGTTAGGGAGCTCAGACAGCAAGATGAAGGTAGGATTTTTGCCAGGGGGGTTTATGAGGAAACTCTTATGATAGAGGGACAGATGTCTATGGGGAGTTTTAGAAAGTGTGTTTATTTTTTGAAGAACTGTGTACAACAACCATCTGCTCCTTCAATAATCAAGAATTATAATATTTTAGGTCATATGGAGTCAGATCATTATTCCTTTGAATAGCATGTATAGGTGAGGCCATATGATATTGAAGCTGTAGATTTAGATTTAGATATAAATGTAGGTGAAGATTTTAAGAAACTCATCAAACCTAATAGTGATTAACTCTAGGGAGTAGTATTAAAGTGGAGGAGTGACTAAACAAGGAAAGAAGATTTTTCCTATTTTACTCTAAACCTACACTATTCTTCAGATCCTTTACAATAACAGTATATATTATTTAACTAATTGTTAAAATAAAGTAAATTCTAGCATTGTTTTAAAAAATGTTTTACTTCCCATTTAAGAAATGTTAATAACTTAGGGGTAATTCTTCCGTATGTCATTACAAGTTTTGCTCAGTGTCCGTGTCACTTATGTATACATTCACACCTTCCAATATGAAACTACAGTTATAGTTCACAAGAAAATCATAATTTTATTGAAGAAAGAGAAAATAGGTGTCTATTTTAATAAAATAATCTAATAGCAAATGACTAACATAATGAAACCTACATGGGGACTTACGAGAAGACAAATTTATGTCAGGACATTGTGGTCTGCTAACACCTTTGATGAAAACATTAAGAAATTTCTTTGGACAGGATGAAGAAGGAATGAAATTTGGTTGGCAAGAAAATTTGCTCAAAAAGGAAGGAGATAGAACTGTTTGAAGGTGAGAGGGGAATTACACCAGTATATGGTAAACCCGCCCAACTGGAGCAAAGGCCCACAGGGAGGCTGGGTCAGAAAGGGAAAATAGAGGCAGAGTGGGGAGAACCCTGGACCCAATTAGAGGCCACATATTGTAGAAGTAAAGAGCTGTGATTCTCGAGACTCAGGGCTAGAGTTTCTAACCTTCTATGCTACTTGCCCATATGTGTTCTAGGGCAAGGATCTCAACTTCCCTGATCCTTAGGAAAATAAAGATAATAATAATACCAACCTCATAGTTATCATAAAGATTAATTTAAAATACTTAAAGTACTTTGTAAAAGGATTTTCAACAACTTGATAAATGTTAACAATCTTTCATTATTTTTATTGCATTCATGGAGTTTAGATATTATCCAATAGGTCAGAATTTTCCAAACTGTATTCTACAAAACACTAATTTTTAGATATTAAATGGTTTTGCTCAAAGAATAAAGTTCCTTGGGAAGAAAATCTTTAGACCATATGAGTTAAATGTTGTTACTAGAATCTCTAGTATGCTAATAGACATTGGCACTGTCCTTGAGGATGCATATTCAAAACTGTTGTTTTGCAAAGAAACAAGCAAAATATAACCAAAGACACTGAAATAGAGAACAGTCTGACAATGTTCAGAGGGGAGAGGACAGGGAATTTCAGGGGAATTTCAGGTGAAAAGGGGAAGGGTTTACAGGAAAAAGTATAAAGGACACATGGATAAAAACTAGGGGTGGGTGGAAATAGGAGGGAGGAAGGGAGGGCTGGGTGGGTGGGTTGGGATGGGAGTAAAAGATAGAAAATTGTACTGCAACAACAATTAAAATAAGAAATATTTAAAAGACAAAAAAAACTGTTGTTTTGGTTCTTTTCCATCAAAATCTTATTTCTCAGAGCTACATTTGGAATTAAAGCTGCACGCTGAGAAACACTGATAAAAACAATAAGGCAGTATTGCTAGTCTTTAATCAGCAAAGTAGCGTGAGGTGAAAATAATGTTTTCGTGGGATCTTACAAAGGTTGAAAAAATAAAGGTATGTGAAAAGGCTTCTGCAATAAACTGGGCCTTAGATGTCAAAAGCTTGGACTATGATTATCTACCAGGAATTATAAAGCCAAAATGCCATTCAACAAAGAGAAATGTCAGCAGAAGTTGACAAATGGCTGGCACAGCATGAGGGGGAAAGGAGTTAGGTAGACACTGAGGTAATATCATTTCTAATCAAAGTAATTAGAATAATTTGGATGCTATTGATAGAAAGGAGAAAGGCAACTTTTAAAAAATGATATAAAGTTACTGAAACTTGGAATAATGGCAAATTTCCCAATGAAGACATAAAATCACACGCACACACACAACTATTATGCCTTGAAAAGCATATTAAGGCTTAAAAATAACTGTCATAAAGAAGGTGCTCAATAAATAAACTGTATTCAGAAATTCTAAAGGAGTCAGCACAGTGGTAATTGATAAACCCTTGAAGAGTGACTATCTAGGGGATGATGTAAACACTTGACAGTCCTCTGGGCTTCTGAGCTGGCAGAAGAGGAGCCCTGAGTAGGCAATGGGAGTGCCAATGAGAGAACTGGCAAAATAAGCAGAGATAGAAGAAAGAAAAGAATATATAATAGCCAAGGAATAGAAACATTTCAAAAGAGAGAAAATGATCATAGGGAAACAGCAAAGAATTCAAGAGAAAATAAAATTTTTATTTGCTTATCTACTTTTTATTTTTATTTTTAAAATATTTTATTGATTATGCTAATTGGGACAGATGTCCCAGTTTTTTTCTCCCCTTTATCCCCTTTCATCATGCACCACCCAGTACCCTCCAAAATCCCCCCACCCCTTAGTTCATGTCCATGGGTTGTACATATAAGTTCTTCAGCTTCTCTGTTTCCTATACTATTCTTAGCCTCACCCATCTATTTTATGCCTACTATTTGTGCTTCTTTTTAAAAATATATATATATTTTAAAAAGACATTGGCAAGTCGTAATTAAGAGCCTTTGATTTTGTTATTTTCATGATGATAGAAACCAAATTTTAGGGGTTGCAGAGCAAATGTTTGTTGAGTAAAATGGGGCAGGAGGCAAAAAAAATTTCCATGAGATTTTGTTTTAACAAGATTAGGGATGTGTGTAAAATGCAAGAACAATAACTGCTGATTAGCCAAAATGTATGAAAAAGAATGTTTTTGTTTTATCAATCTCTATGTTTAGAGTGCTCATATTCTTTTGTTTGCTTCTGGATAAGGTAGAGAACAATGGCAAGTCACTTAATTTTTCATCTTGCCCCTGGAATCACCACACTGTTGTCCCGTGTCCATGAGTCTTCTTCCCTTTTGTCAGGGAGGAGGTACAAAAGGACTAAATGGTAATGGAAACATCCAATAAAAATAAATAAATATAGAAGTAAAGTGAAAATAAATTCAGCTGCTAAGATATCAGAAATTAAATAGAAAGTGTTATGGGAGACAGCCATAAGAAACAAACTGGAAGAGGAGAAGCTGGAACAAAAGACAAAAAGAAATGTGAGGAAAAGAAAAAAATTGAGATTCTTGTGCATAAATATCCTGAATATAAGAAGAAATGTGATATGGTTTTAATCTATAAAATCACAATAGCTAAGCATGAATATGCATGTATTTATCAAATTTTTGCTTTTTACCACTCCATGGAGAAATGCATCTGGGACAAACAAAAAGTATTACTATACCTGAAAGTAAAAATGTAAATCATTGTTCAGAAGAAATATACATGAATAATAATACAAATTCAGAAGAAATATATAATAATAATATAATAATACAAAGATTCATAATCACAGTTTACAAAACATACTCATAAAATCCATTATGGGTTATTAAACATAACCAAGTATTAAACTCTGGCATGAGAATGGTCAATAGAGGTCAACCACCCCTCTCAGAGTGTATCCTCAGTATAGAAACCAAATGGATGAACCAAAAGAACCTAGAATAAAAAATCTGACTTTTTGTGAAAGTAATACTAATTCTGAAGTTTTAAAAGAACAATCAATGCCAATATCATTTCTTATTTTATTTTATAGAGTCAACACTCTGTCCTGGGAATCCTGACATGTTCTGTATATAATTGGAAGTGTCTTTTAAATATACCCATAAAATGCCATGGCTTCCTGTTCTATTTACAAGCACCCACAATCATGCTTTCACATGCCGTTGAAATCCTATATGCAAGGACAGACACAAGCTCGTGAACCGAAATCATGCACTTCCAGCAAGGCAGGTAGAACTTGATAAAGGAAAGTTACAGTGATATGAAGTTATCGACTTTCAGGATCTAGTCTATTTCATCAGTAAGCAATTTCAACTATGAAGCGCAGTCCATCACCATAATATTTTCAATAAAATTTCTGCAAAATTAGATGATAACAAGACCATGATATTTTAAATTGAATGAATTTGAAGATAGTTAAGAATTAGACTCCCAGAGGAATACTTTATGTCACAAGCTATGAACACTACTGTTTAATGTACACTCATGCTCCATCTGCTTCCTTTTCCATTACTCGGATCTCCTAACAGTTTCTCATGCACACTTTTCAGCTCCATGCTGTGTTTTCTATTTATTGAATACATTTCTCACTTCAACATTTTTCCACCTGAGCTGGCAGTTGTGGCTTTATGGCTGTATTCATGCAGGTCTCCCTAGATTATGAACTTCATATTTTTTCATTTGCCTCATGCTTCAGTTCTCCAGCTTAGTAGGCCCTAAAATGTGCAAATTGAGAGGTGTTTTGAGGCAGCCATTGCTATTCTAGGCCATTGACTTGTCATCAATTAGATTAAAACATTGGTTTACAAAAATAATGTTTTCTCTTTACTTCATAAAAAATAAAACACTTGCAAAAGGGAACCCAGCTGTGCTAAGAAGCAAATTACTTTATGTGGGTAAGCAAATATCTTTTGGTCAGGACAGCAATGTATTATACAAGTCCACTTTACTACATCGGTTTTAAAGTAATGTGAATGTTATGTGTTACTACCAAGTAAAATAAAGGGGGGCAAAGTCCAAAGAGTTGACTTGTTTTTGTTTCTTTATTTTAAATATGCAGAGATCAACTTTGTATCCTCAAAATCACATAATCTTTCATTTTATAAGTAAGAATAAACAACTTGAATAAAAGCTAAGGTTCTTATTTTCTTAATATCTCAAAATTCTGTGTAAAAAGTTTATTAGTAGATGAGTGAAAACCCAATCCAGAATCCTAAGTCATGTAATTTTGCAAAGTAGGCAAATATGTAAATTTTGTTCACTTTGATATGTACATGGATTTTTAAAAGGAAGGAGGTGGGAAAAACAAGAAACAAAATATATATCAACATTTTTTGTGTACTGATAAAATCAGAAGACTTCATATGTTTAGCAGATTCTAAAACAACCTACTGTGGTAGTTTTTTACTTAGTAAAGTTTTCCATGAGCAGAAATGTGTCTCAAAATCATGAAAGATAAAAGTCATATTCTATTTCTGTGGATAGGTGATTTCTTCTATTTTTCTCTTTATCATCATACGAACTTCCTTTTAATTTTTGCCTGTCAGCACAACAACTAATTAAAAACATATTCTTCCAGCACAATCTTCTGATCCAAAAGTGGTTCAGAACGTTATCAAAAAGCCAGAAATGACAGAGATTGTTGCTCTGGTGCAAAATAGCATTTACATCTTCTCCTGGCAGATGCATTTGCCGGGAAATGTCTAATGTAATAAATTTCAACAATTTAACCAGTGTTGTGAATTTGTCCATTTCTGCTGTCAAGCATCCACACTGGCACTTAACCTAAGTATAAAGAGACACATGACTAAACTTACAATAAAAGATCCCCAAATCACTAATGGTTGTCAAATAAGATGTTTTACTGGCTCATGGTACAATAATACAGACATGCATATGTATCATATAGCTGATGGAATTGATATCACCATGTGATGAAGAGTCATCTCAGTTCTTTGATTCTGAAAGAAGGAAAAGGTAATCCTAGTATAGCTGGCTTTTGCTGTTAAATGTCTTTTAGAAAGTTAATACACAAAATATACAGGAATCAGCCAAATGCTATCTAACCCTATCAAACACAGGTCAGTGCCATCAGAGCAACTGATTGAAATTTCCTTCAGTGGAGCTGGTGAACGTTTTGGACACACAGAAATTGAGACAGAATTATAGTGGCATTGTATAAATAATCTAACTGTGACCTATGGGGTTAAAACCTATAATTGGAGTGATACTTCAAAGCAATGACTACTTTTTCGATGCTATTTCGTGCAGCCAGATAGGAAGATGACTCGTTGGGGTTTATTGGCCAGGAACAGTACTGCAAAAGTGATATTTTCAACAGCTGCTGGTGCATTTGTGTTCTGACAAATTAGAGGCTAAATCAAAGCATTTAAGAACATCAAAGGCTAATTTAATGCAAAAACAAGAACTCCAACTGGACGCATTTTACAGTGAATTAATAATGCAGATTAACACAGAATGCTTTGATTTTTTTCAGGTTTAGAAGGAAAATTTTTGCTTACAAAATATAAAATCCATAGGCTGTCTTTTTATAGGCTATCATTTTCAACAATGTAAAAATTAGTATACTGTGTAAATTCCTGAAATTTACTAAGCGATCGACTAAATTGAAATGTATATTAACTACTCAAAATAAGAATATTTGCCATGAATACAGTGATAAAATCAACACAAAATTGATCCTCAGCTACACTCCTTCTTATGGGGTAGATGATAATTGTTTTAAATGCCATTAGTATTTTTGTCTAGTATTTTGATATAACAAAAATGTGCACACATGTGCATATATACTACTCATGCTGCATTGAGGATTTATGCATATGCAGTACAATTGCCTGTGTACTTACCAACAGTTCTTTTCAAATATGAAACACTTGGAAATTGAAAAAAGATAAAAGTGCAACTTTACAAATACTACTCAATGTTGATATGAACAAAGACAAATAATTTGTCTTAGAAAAAATTCTAAGAATTGAAGATGGTTATTTTTTAATTCCTTAGAAATATTAACAAATGTACGATGTTATTTCTTCCTAGACTGGAACTTGACCTAAGTTTTAAAATCAATTTTAGTGCATTTGTAAAGTCATCTAGTCTACGGCCACACCACCCTGAACATGCCCGATCTCGTGTGGGAAGTCATCTGGCAGATGTGTTTGACTAGACTTATCTTATTTGTTTTTACTAAATTAGTAATATTTTCTTAGTCCAGGACCACCCTAGAAATATCTCCAAAGACATCCTAAAATATACAAGTTACAAAAAGAAATGTCAGGTTTTTCCAGAAAATATTTCCATGTAACTGTAAGTATCCTTTCTAAGAACAATTTTCAGATTCTTTATGTTAGCATATTTAGTAATATATACAATTAATATTTCATATATAATCTTTAATTTGATTTTTAAAAATATTTAACACTATGTGTATTTAATTTTTAACTTTAAAAAATCACATTGATCACTAAATATATCATCTAAATTAATTTCTTTGTCGGGCCAATAGGGGCACAGCACAGGAAATAATTAGTGCCCATTTTTCCTTCAGGAAGAGAACAGATGCTGCCAACAGACTCTGATATAAGTACACAAAATATCTGAGCTCTGATGTAAACAGAATGCCCAGTTTGAAAATAGTGAATTTGTATCTATTATATATTACAATAAGTCACCCTTCCTCATTAATTTTACTGAAGCCTCCAGATGGGAAACAAAATATTAATTTTGTTCAGCCTTAGGCATTGTTGACTCTTAAGGTACTCACTAAATCACTGATTTTATTCATGTTAATATTATATTTCTGCTGTAAAAATTTAGAACCCTTGGGTATAGGGTTCAGTTTGTCATAAGTATAATTAATTGTTCTTTAAAATGATTAATTTGTCAAAATAGAAGAAAAGTGTTGGGCAGATGAGGCTCCTGAACCAGCTAGCCTACCTTAAAGTCATGGTAATACTCATGAAATTATGCAAATTAATTGACTCTTTCAATGTTGCATAAAATGCTACTTCTAGTACAGTGCATGGAACATTAGGCTGTTCATCCAGCAAATAAAGGAGGGGGAAGAAGTTGCATTTCAGAGGCTGAAATCTTACAAGCAAGGCCTTATGGTTGAGGATACTCACAACTACAATCTATTTTTCTACAAAGCAATTGGCTTTCAACCATTGCAAAGAGAACTTGTGCTGTTTATTACAAAATTTTCCCCAAGCGATTGTCAAGAAAAAGTCAACTATGTCTCTGGATTTTTCTTCCTCTTAGTACAAAGAAAGGGAACAGATTTTTTTCTTTTTAATCAAACTAAAAAAATGATATTTATTCTAAAATTTAGCAATAGAAATTTTTATCAAGATAGGCTCATTTAATAGCTCCCCAAGTTAAATTTGTCAAGTTGGTTTAGTTACTAAATAGTAGAAATCAGTGAAAACAGTAAAATAAAAAACAATGCCTTCAGAATAATTATCTTGTCCAAAAACAAGCTCAGTGAATTTTCAAATTTAGAATGTCTTGTATTACTAAATTTGGTATTAATGCACTCTTATTTTTAAACCACCTCTAGCAAATGAGTGATATAATTCAAAAATATTAAACAATTAATTTTTTTAAATTAACAAAATTGTCCTGTGTTAAAAAATCAGACCTACTATAAAAATAATAAAAATTTAGGGTTTTATACAGGGTTTCCACGAAAGAAAGAGGACATCCTCTGATATGTAACTGTGCTCTCCCATTAGACAAATGGATTCATCTAATCAATTATTATGGTTTGAGGCAACTTCAGCCTTAGTTATATATTAATTTCCAACTCTCCTCCATTAATAATATTACCTTAATTAACATATCAAAGCACTACTGTTACAATAATATCTCTAAGAGTTCTGTTGCTTTGCCTTTTATTTTTATACTCCTTTAAAACTAACCACTTGGTTGTAAAATTAGAATAATAGACATTTACATTATGACCATTCTATCTCAATGTTCACATGTAATTAAATGAATTATGTTAGTGAGATTTCTGCTTTGCTATGGTTCTAGTAATATTTCTGAAAACTATCTTATTTAACTTATATTTAATAAGAAAAATCAAGGAAGAATAGATACTTCCAATAGCATCTAATCTACTTTGTTGATAAAATAGAAACCTAATCTAAACACTTCCTAAAGAATAGATCTGAATATTCACAAAATAATTTTAAACCACAGATTTTAAAATTTACCCTAAACTGAGTATATTTCTTAGGAAAACTTGGCATTCCACAATATTGTTGTAATTACCAATACTTAAATCTGTTTACTCATTCTAAATGTGTATTACTCAGGCAGAGTTTCTTACTTTACCCTGTTCACTGTAAGGTCATGTTGCATAGGCATCTAAAGAACTCTCACAAGTAGACGGTTAACTTAAAAAAAAAGGTCTATGTTTCCCTCAAACTCATTTCCTACCTATACAAAGAGAAATTGATATATTGAAAGCACAGCATGTGATTTAATCTCACATTTTCCTATATTTATAATATAGGACTTTAAATGTGTTTTCTCAGAGCTTCCAGTCTAGATGACAGAGAGATAAAAGCTGTGCTCACCTTCTTCCATAACCACATCAAAATCACATCTACGCTACTGAAAAGCTAGTATCCAAAGACATTGAAACTGAGAACAGGCTGACAGTGATCAGAAGGGAGAGGGGAGGGGTGGGGAGGGGATAATGGGGGAAAATAGTGAAGGGTTTATAGGAACAATTATAAAGGACATATGGACAACAACAAGGGGGGAGTGGAAATGGGGGAGGGAGGTGGGGAGGGCTGGGGGGAAATGCAGAAAACAGTACTTGAAAAACAGTTTTTAAAAATTAAAAAAAAGAATTAAAAAAAAAGAACTGCCTAAAGTCTACCTGACCAGAAGTCCTATAACTAAGGATATGCAGAAGAAACCACGTTGAGACTGATGGGAGGGGCAGAGACATGGAACAGGCTGGTCCCACACCCTCCTAAAATTGGAAGGGATATCTGGCTGTGACAGCCCCCCACTAAGGAGTGAGGAATCTCAGACCTACACCAGGATCCCCCAGCCCAGAGTCCCATTGCCAGAAAGAAAATTTCCCATAATTTTTAGCTGTGAAAACCAGTGGGGATCAAGGCTATGTGATATGGGGGGGTTGCTGGAATCCAAGGTGTTCCTCTTAAAGGTCCTACTGGGACTTCCTCAGAATCACTCACTCTGAGTTTCAGCACTGGGGCAGCAGCTCAAGAGGCACCAGGAACATACAAGGTGAAATAGAATTGCCTGGCTTCAAGGTGAGGGCTGGAAAGGCAGCTTTTTCTCACACAGAAGTGTTGACAAAGGCCATTGTGCTTTTTCTGAGCCCTCCCTCAGACAGACCTGGCAGGAGGATGCCATATCTGAGTCTCTATCAACCAGGCTAACATTCTTCCCCTGGTCCTGTTGATTCCCTTACACCTGCCTCACCCAACCTGCTGGGCCACCCAAGCCACTTCCAGTGCCTTTTCCATACAAACTGCCTGTCTTGGTTCATACTTGTGAACTTTCCTAAATTTTCTCAAAGTTTAACCCCAAACAAGCAACATATGGCCTCCACATGCCCCTTACCTCTTGTGAACCAGCTTCAAGCTTGGCAATAGTGGCAGCCAGAGTCAGTTTACAGCTTAGCCTCTCCCAGTCACCTCCAAGTCCAGCACATGTGGCAACTATCTGCAGATCATTTTGTAGCTCATACCAAGTAAACATGCAGATCACAGGTAGTGGCTAAACTGGTCTGCACCTTCCAAGAGGCTTCAAAACCAACATACCCAGTGGCCAGCTTCACCCCATCAGAGTTCCTCCAAAAGTGACACACCCAAAGGCCATACTTGACAGGCACCAGAGCCCCACTAAACTGAATTCTGCTCTGTAAAGTCAGTTCCTGAATAACAGATTTTCCAATGTAGTCATGGCAAGTCTTCACAGCCAATCAGCCTGAGAATCAATTCCTTCCACTACTGTGCCAATAGCAACCAAGACTGTTGATGTGTTAAGTAAAACAGGAGGGAACACACAAACCACACAACCCACACAAGGGACACATCTGGAGCACCAGCTTGAGGTTCAGGTGACCAGGGAGCCTGCACCATGAGGCCCCACAGGACACCTACTAGATAAAGCCACTCTAGCAAGATGGGGAGAGGTAATAGCTCTACCTAATATATAGAAACAAACACAGGGAAGCAGTCAAAAGAAAGAAACAATGGAACATGTCTCCAATAAAGGGGAAAATTTTCAAGAAAAAAATAAACAAAATGGAGATGGGCAATCTACCAGATGCAGAGTTGAAAACACTGGTTATAAGGGTGCTCAATGATCTCAGTGAGAACTTCAACAAAGACTTAGGAAGATAAAACTGGAGATGGAAAAGATGAAAAAGAACCATCAGAAGTAAAGAATGCAATAGGTAGAATAAATTATACATTATGGGGAATAAAAAATAAATTACATGAAGCATAAATGATTTGAGAAATAAGATCACAGAAAACATTCAAATATCAAAAAAATTGAAAACAGTTTAAGGAGCCTCTAATTTCAAACATACTGACATTCACATAATAAAGGTACTAAAAGGAGAAAAAAGAGAACAAGGAATTAAAAACCTATTTGAAGAAATAATAACCAAAAAACTTCCTTAATTTGGCAAAAGAAATAAACATACAAGCCCAGGAAGCACAGAGAGTCTCAAATAAGATGAACCCAAATAGGTGCACATTGAGACTCATCATAACTAAAATGCCAAAAGTTAAGGAGAAAATCTTAAAAGCAGCAAGAGAAAAAGAGTTACCTACAAGGGAGGTCCCATAAGACTGTCAAATGATTTCTTAACAGAAATTTTGCAGTCCAGCAAGGATTGGCAAAAAATATTCAAAATGATGAAAAGCAAGTACCTACAACCAGGACTACTCTACCTAGCAAAGTTATCATTCAGAATTGAAGGATAGATAAAAGAGTTTCCCAGACAAGAAAAAGTAAAAGGAGTTCATCATCACCAAACCAGAATTTCAAGAAATGTTAAGAGATTTCTTTAAGAAGAAAAAAAAAGTTCAAAAATATGAATCATAAATTCAGAAGGAATAACAATTACTTAAATGGCCCTGACCGGTGTGGTTCAATGGATTGATCACCAGTCTGTGAAAGAGTCCCTGGTTCAATTCCCAGTCATGGCACATGCCTGGGTTGTAGGCCAGGTCCTTGGAGAGGGGCACACAGGAAGTAACCACACATTGATGTTTCTCTCCCTCCCTTTCTTTCTCCCTTCTTCTCTCTCTAAAAATAAATACAAAATCTTTTCAAAAATAAAAAACAATTACTTAAGTGTAAATGAATTAAATACTCAAATCAAAAGATATAGGGTGGCTGAATTGATCACAAAAACAAGACCCTTACGTATGCTGCCTACAACACTCTCACTGTAGATAGAAAAATATACATATACTGAAAGAAAGAGGATGTAAAAAAGATATTTTATGAAAATGAAAACAAAATTTTTTAAATAGGTAAGATAGCCCTCACTAGGTGGCTCAGTTTGTTGGAGAATTCTCCCATATACTAAAAGGTTGCAGGTTCAATTCCTGGTTGGAGAACATACCTAGGTTGTGGGTTCAGTCCCCAGTTGGGGCATGTATGGGAGACAATTGACAAATGTCTCTCACATCTGTATTTCTCTCTCTCACTCTGTCTCACTCGCTCTCCTCCTTTCCTTTTGTCTAAAATCAATAAATATATATATCCTCAGGTGAGGATTAAAACACAAATGAACAAACAAGGTAGGATAGTAATACTTTTACCAGACATAACAGACTTCAAAATAAAAATTAAAAGAAAGAAGGAACCAGAAATTCCACTTCCAAGTATTTATTTTGAAGAAATCCAAAATACTAAGTCAAAAAGACATACACACTCTTATGTTCACTGTAGCATTATTTACAGTAGCTGAGATACGGAAACAATCTAAGTGCCCATCAATAGATGAGTGGATGAAAAAGAAATAGTACACATATATAACAGAATATTACTCAGCCATAAAAAATGACATCTTACCATCCGTATCAACATAGATAAATCCAGAGGGCATTATACTAATTACAAGTCAGAGATAGACAACCAACATGATTTCACTTATATGTTGATTCTGAAAAAAAAAGTTAGTAAACAAAACAGAAACGTATAGATACAGACAATATTTTGATGGTTGCCAAATGGGAGGGAGCCTGGTGGATGCTTGAAAAGGTGAAGGGATTAAGAAGTACAGAATGGTAGTTACAAACTAGTTATGGGTATGTAAAGTACAGCATAGGGAATATAGTCAATAATATTGTAATAATAATGTATGGTATAAAATGACTATTACATTTATCATGGTGATCATTTGTAAATTATATAAATGCATAATAACACTATGTTGTATACCTGAAACTAATATAATGTTGTATGTCAACTGTAATTGAAAAATAAAAATTATTTTTAAAAATTACTCTTAAAACTAGAAAATCAGGAAAATGTAAAGTTGTCCTGATATAAATCAACTACCTAATGATCCAACATTCTACTCAATAAGTACACCAGTTAGTAAAAAATCAGAAAATAATTAAAGTGAATCTTCTTATGTAAACTAATCATGGCTGATTGATGTAATTACCTATTTTTGTTACTCAAGTGTGTTTTAATTCATGCACATTTATATGTAGAGCCCAGGTTGTCCTTCCACATAGAATAATTTGAGTATCCTAATACATTGTATAGAATCTTAGATGACACCAGTATTCATGGGTTATTAATTATTAATTTCTGATACATTTGCTAAAACCAATATGAACTGAGTTACCATGTTTTGTTTTAAAACAAAAGTTCTATGTCTCCACACTGGCCAAGGTCATTGTGATTTCAGCCTTAGCTAGGAGACTTAAGCTTATTGCCAAACTTAAGACAAACACTGAGCTAAAGCTGGTGTAGCCACCTTGCTTTGTGGAGTTTGTTGTTTAGATTCCAATTTTAATGTGCAGTGAAAAAAAAATGGCCCAAGTGAATATATACCAGCAGCTGGTATGTTTAACAATATCCAGTGTCCACCCTCATCATCCCTTATATGAGCCTTAATAAGCCTTTTGCTCATTAAGAATCCCCAGACCACATTATTCCAAATTCTCATTAAGAACCATTCTTCACATGTGTGCACAGGACTGTTAACACTATGCACTAAGATTTAATGATTTGTCATATGTACCATCTCTTCTGGTTGGTTGCTTCTCCCTAAAGTTGTCTCTGTGAACTATAAGTGCAAATTTCAAAATAAAGCAGGTATAAAGACATTATCTATATACTGGGATAATTCTTAGAGAAAAGAATGCTTAACCAAATGGTTAAAATTAGGAGAAATTAAGCTACCATGAAAGGTCAGTGAAACATAAGGTTATAAAACATTTCCACATTTGTTTATTTGAAAAAAAATGAATGTTAACAGACATTAAAACAGTTATCACAGCTCCCTTTATGGAATGGTCACTGGTTACCATGGCTTAGCACTGTGATAAAGTCTATATTTGTAATTTCATTTAAGCTTTGCAATGACCCTATGAGGGAGAATTTTTGCCCACTCTTAAACATGAAGAAACCAAGATATACAAAGATTAAATATCTTTCTCTGGGGTCTGGGCCACAGAAATTGTAAGTTACACAGCTAGAATTTGAGACTCCAAAACTGGTGGTCCATTTAGAAGCCTAATAGTTTCCACCATTGTTTTCACTTACTATTTGTGAGTTAACAGAAATGAAAAGACTGCTTTTTAAGAATCTCATAGAAGGAGTTTGTTATTACCAAACCACTATTACAAGAAATATTAAAGGGCTGCTAGAAGAAACAAGGAGAAGAAGGAGGAGGAGGCAGGGGAGGGGGGGAGGAGGACAAGGAGAATAGTAAGGAGAAGAAGAAAGAAGGAGGAGGAGAGGGAGAAGAAAAAGAAGAAGAAAAAAAGGAGAAGAAGATGAAGAGGAAAAGGAAAATAGTTAAAAGAATAAAATGGCAATAAATATGTACTCAATAATAATGACTTTAAGTGTAAATGGCTTAAATCTTCCAATCAAAAGACACAGGGTAATTGAGTGGATAAGAAAACAAGACCCTGTATATGCTGTCTACAAGAGCCTGACCTCAAAATGGAAGATACACATAGACTGAAATTAAAGAGATGGAAAAATATTTTATGCAAATGAAAAGAAAAAGCTAGAGTAGAAATACATATATCTGAGAAAATAGACTTTAAAACAAACACTATAGTAAAAGACAAAGACTATACTACATAATGATAAAGGAAGCAATCTAATAACAGGATATAACCCTTGTAAACATTTATGCATACAACATAGAAGCACATAAAAATGTAAAGCAAATCTTGATTGGCATAAAGGAAGAGATTAATAGTAATACAGAGATAATAAGGGATTTTGAAATCCCATTGACGTCAATGGATAGATCTTCCAGAAAGAAAACCAACAAGGAAACAATGACTTTAAATGACACACTAGATCAGATAGATTTAATAATATCTTCAGCAGAATATACATTCTTTTCAAGTGTACATAACAGACCAAATGTTAGGACACAAAACAAGTCTCAACAAATTTAAAAACATTAAAATCATATCAAGCAACCTCTCTCACCATAATGCTATAAAATTAGAAATTAATCACAAAAAAACTGAAAACCACACAGACATACAGGCTAAATAAGATGTTACTGAATGATGAATGGGTTAACAATGAGATCAAGAAAGAAATAAAAAAATACCTTGAAACAAAGAAATCATGAGAACAAACAACATAAAATCTATGGGACACAGAGAAAACATTCCTGAGAAGGAAATTCATAGCATTACAGGCCTATCTCATGAAACAAACAAAAGATCTCAAATAAACAATGTAAATTTACACTTGAAATATGTGTGGGAAAAAGTTCAATGTGGTAGAAGAAAGAAAATAATAAAAATCAGGGAAGAAATAACAGAAATAGAGTCTAAAAAAACAATAGATAAATAAATCAGGAGCTAGTTCTTTGAAAAGATAAACATGATTGATAAACTTTTAACCAGATTCATCAAGAAAAGAAAAAGAGAGGAACCTAAAAAATAATAAATAAAAGAGAAGTAACAACCAATACAAAAAGATTGTTAAGAAAATATTACAAACATCTATCTGCCAAAAAATGGACAATCTGGATGACAAGGATAAATTCATTGAAACATACAATATTCCAAAACTGAATCAGGAATAATCAGAGAGTCTGAATAGATCACAACTAGTGAAATTGAAGCAGTAATCGAAAAATTCCTAGCAACCACAAGTCCTAGACCAGATGGCTTCACAGGTCAATTTTACCAATCATTCACAGACAAAGTAACACCTCTCCATCTCAAAGACTATCAAGCTCATTTTATGAGATCACCATTATCTTAATTCCAAAACCAGGTGAAGATCCTACTAAAAAAGAAAATCACAAGCCAATATACCCGATGAACACAGAGGCTAAAATCCTGAATAAAATATCAGCAAACTGGTCCAGCAATACATTTAAATGATCATATACCATGATGAAGTGGGATTTTTTTTCTAGAGATTCAAGGTTGGTATAATGTCTTCAAATCAATAAATGTGATACACTACATAAAAAATGAAGGACAAAGCCACATGATCACATCAATAAATATAGAAAAAGCATTTGATAGAATCCAGTACACACTTTTTTTTTTACATTTTTTATTGATGTTTGAATGCAATTGTCTCCATTTTCTCACTAATACTTTCCCCTACCCTACCTATCCCCACCTCCCACCCTCAATCCTACCCCCTTTTGGCTTTGTCCATGGGTACTTTATATATGTTCTCTTAATTTCAGTGTCTCTAGTTATATTTTCTTTGCTTGTTTGTTTTCTTAGTTAGGTTCCACTTATAGGTGAGATCGTATGGTATTGGTCTTTCATCACCTGTCTTACTGCACTTAGCATAATGCTCTCCAGTTCCATCCATGCTGTCATGAAGGGTAGGAGCTCTTTCTTTTTTTCTGCTGCATAATATTCCAGTGTGCAAATGTACTACAGGTTTTTCATGCACTCATTTACTGATGGGCACTTAGGTTGCTTCCAGCACTTGGCTATTGTAAATTGTGCTGCTATGAACATTGGGGTGCATAGGTTCTTTTGAATTGGTGTTTCTGGATAGAATCCAGCACCTATTTTTAATAAAAATTCTCAGCAAAGTGGGAATAGAGGAAACATACCTCAATGTAATAAAATCCATATATGACAAACCCACAATCAACATCATACTTAATGGCAAAAACTATGAGCCTTTCCCTTCAGATCAGGAACAAAACAGGGATATCCATTTTCAGCACTGTTATTCAACATAGTACTAGAAGTCCTAGCCACAGCAATCAAACAAGAAAATATAAAAGGTATCCAATTGGAAAGGAAGAACTAAAACTCTCATTATTCGCAAATGACATGATACTGTATATAGAGAACTCCAAAGATTTCAGTAAAAAAACTTCTAGAACTGATAAAATAATTCAATAAAGTATCAGGATACAAAATAAATATCCAAAATTCAGTTGCATTTTTATATACCAACAATTAACTATAAAAAGAAAAACTAACAAAATAATCCCTTTAACAACTGCTTCAAAAAGAATAATATACACAGAAATAAATTTAACCAAGGATGTAAAAGAACTGTACTCAGAAATTTATAGATACTGAAGAAAAATATTGAAGATAAAAATAAATGGAAGCACATACCATGATTATGAATAGTAAGAATTAATATCATTAAAATGTTCATACTACCCAAAACAATCTATAGACTTAATGCAATTCCTACCAAGATACTAATGCAATATTTCACAGAACCACAAGTATTCCAAAATTCTATATGGAACGACAAAAGACCCCAAATAGCTTCAGCAATCCTAAGAAAGAAGAACAAAGTTGGAAGAATTATACTACCAGATATCAAGCTATACTATAAGCCATAGTAATCAACACAGCATAGTACTGGCATAAAAATAGACATATAAGTCAATGGAACAGAATAGAGATCCCACGAATATGTCAATGCCTTTGAAGTCTACTCAATAATTGGTTTTGGAAATATTGACAGACACATGCTCAATGAAACTATACTTCCTTCTTACAACATACACATACACACAAAAAATCCCTCAAAATGAATTGAATACTTAAATGTTAGACTGGGAACTTTAACAAGTCTAGAAAATATATGCAGTAAAATTGCTGATATTTCTCACACCAATATATTTTCCAACTATCTCCTCAGGCTAGGGAAACCAAGGAAAAAATAAACAAATGGGACTACATCAAACTAAAAAGTTTTTGTGCAGCAAAGGAAACCATCAACAGAATGAAGAGACTACCCACTGAATGAGAGAACATATTTACCAGTGATATATCTGATAAGTGGTTAATTTACAAAATTTATAAAGAACCTATAAAAACACCAAAAAAAACCCAATCCATCAAAAAATGGGAAAGGATCTGGAAAGATATTTCTTCAAAGAGGGCAAAGAGAACCTACACATGGCTAATAGACACATGAAAAGATGCTCAACATCACTAATCATCAGAGAAATACAAATTAAAACCACAAAGCACCTTACACCTGTCAGAATGGCTGTCATCAATAAATCAACAAACAACAAGTGTTGGTGAGAATGTGGAGAAAAGGGAACCCTCATACACTGTTGGTGGGAATGCAGATTGGTGCAGCCAGTGTGAAAATTATTATGGAGTTACCTCAAAAAATTAAATTGAAACTGTCTTATGACCCAACAGTTCCACTTCTGGGAATTTATTTGAGGAACTCTGAAACGCCAATTCAAAAGCCTATGTGCATCTTTATGTTTATTGCAGTGCTATTTACAAGAGCTAAGATTTGGAAGCAGCTCAACTATCCATCAGTAGATGAGTGGATAGAAAAGCAGTGGTACATTTACCCAGTGGAATACCACTCAGCCATATAACAGAAGGAAATTTTACCCTTTGCAACAGCATGGATTGACCTGGAGAGCATTATGCTAATGGAATAAGCCAGTGAGAGAAATACAAGTACTATATGAATTAAAAAGCAAAATAGAGACAGACCCATGGATAGAGAACAGGCTGATAGCTGCCCAGGAGGGCCTGGATGGGGGTGTGGAGGACTTGAACAAAAGAGGGAGGGGGAGAGAGAGAGAGAGAGAGCATTGCTAGGAGGAGGAGTGCTGGAAGAGGGTATGGGAAATAAATGGTGATGTAAGGAGACTTGACTGGGGTGATAAACAAACAATGCAGCATATACATGATGTGTTATCAAATTGTGCACATGAAACCTGTATAATTTTGTTAACCAGTGTCATTGCAATAAATTCAATACAGAGGAAAAAGAATCCCAGAGACAGGGAATATAATATAGGTTTACCCAAATTAAAACTGTTGATGGACTCCACTTTCATGTCTTAAAGAAAGGAAGGACTATAGGAATCTGTCACTTTATGCTTCTGCCCTGGAAGTTCACCAAAAGAAGTCCCAGAAGCAGCAACATATTACAGATTAGCAACCCATATAAAAAAAGGACCGAAGCAACACATACTCAGAAACTTAATTTGAGTCACAAATAAACAACCTATCATGGTATTTTGCTACCCAAGTAAAACTTTGTCAGGGAAAAAACAGAAAAATAAAAATCAGTGAGCCTCGTCACATGTAAGGAGCAGAGCTTAAATAAAGTGAAGCTGGTATTCAATCTGTTATTCAGCTCACCATATAAACACACACCCACTCTCCTTCCAACCCAGAATTAGGGTGACAGGGGCAGCCATCCCTGCAGACTGGAGGTCTCCAGCATGGAGTGACCGTAAGGTTCTGCACATGCTGAACAGCAAGTTAAGTAAACAAAGAAAAGGCTGCAGTGAAATGAGAAGAGGCACTATGATTCTCATCTAGAAAAAAGTACTTTAAATCTAAGAAATAACAGCACTCCAAAATATAAGAGTAGTAGTTTGCTGTGGCAATTGTCAGTGGTAGGCTTCACTAGTTTGAGAGACTTTGGAAGTCCCAAAGCAAACTCATCCCACAAATATTCAATGTTCCCTAATCTTGTTGGGGGGTTTTTAGTTCATTTTTTGTGTGTTTGTTTGTTTGCTTATGTCCATTGGACATAAACAACATTAATGTTTGATCTAGACATCTATTTGTTCTGTAAAACAGTAATAGTCTCTGGTTAACTAACGAACAAGTTGTATCTGAGGGGGTGTAGTCTTGTCCATAGTTACGCACCTAGTACACAGGAGACTCAAGAAATCCAAAACTTAAATCCGAATGTATCCTACAGGTTATCTGCAGTGTGCCTAGTTGCTACATACCACACCAGCATTTCAAGTAATTCCAGTCTTCCAGCAGTGGGTAGAGATAGTGGGTCAAGCCAGGCTGCAGGAACAGTTCTTTTAACTCCTAAGTCAGATAGCCTTGTGTTTACTGTTTCTCTACCTATACATTGTTCCCTCTCTCCCTCTGATCATCATCTAAATTCTATGAGGCCACTGATTGCTCATATCACTTCCTCTGCTCTTGTTAATCCTGGGAGATTATTGAAGGTAAAAAGAGGTGCTATACTAGGAGGTGCTCTACAAGGAGACCCTCTACATGTGGCCATCAACACTTCACAGTACCCACCAATTCCTCTTCAGCCAGCCAGACTATGAATGAAAAATAAGAGGAGAACTAGGTTTTACTGAGAACTAAAGTCTCTCCCTCGTTCTTCCTAAGACAGGAATACTGGCCTGCCTATATATAAGGCCAGCAACATTGGAGACACCTGGGAGCTTGTTAGAAATGGAGAATCTCAGCCCTCCAGCCTTACTGAATCAGAATGAGCTTCTTCCATATGCCCAGGCATAAGAGATTCTTATGCATATCAGTTTGAGAAGCAGTGTTTCCTAATTAATATTCAAGACAGAAAGAAAGGACAGCCCTGCCTGGTGTAGCTCATTTGGTTGGCCACCTTACTGCAAAACAAAAGGCCACTGGTTTGATTCCTGATCAGAGCACATACCCAGGTTGCATGTTCTTCCCCAACTGTGGTGCAAGTCCCAGTTGGGGTGTGAATGAGAGGCAACTAATTGATGTTCTTGTCTCATATTGATGTTTCTCTTCCTCTCTTCATACCTCCCTTCCCCTTTCTCTAAAAATAAATAAATAAAATCTTTAAAGAAAGGAGAAAGGACATACTGCTGTATGAAGAGGTTTGCACAGGTGATAGTTATCAGAGGAGTAAGACAACTGTACAAAAGGAGGGATTGTAAGGAATACTACTTTGTCCTTGGTTGTTCTAATTAGATCACTGTGATATTGTATTCTTGCTTATAAGCCAGAAAAATTAGCATGTTGGATCAAAAAGTTCATCCAAAGAGATGGCTACTGGCTCTGTTGATTGGTTAGAAGATTTCTAAGCTCTCAGAAATACCTGGGTAATGCCTCTTCACAGATTATGTTGAGGAGACACAAAGGCTCCTTTAGGCTCTAGGACAATGGAATACCTCACAATCATAAAACAACCATATGGTGATGGCATTTTGCCTGGTCAAAGAACATTCTGAGGTCATCAGACATGTAATTTCATCTTTAATGCAGTACAAAATCTTTATTCTAACAAGAAAAATATTAAAGTGGTGGAGATGAATGAATACTGGCAAAAATTAAAAGACTTCATTATAAGATTCTTAACAAACTGAGATTCACTAAAGACTGTACTAAAATGAGATAATATCATTTCTATAATCTTATTAAAGGCTACTAAGATGTAATATGTACCTTGAACTTAGAATTTAGAAAATCAGATCTAGCGATACGTGAAGTCTGTCTTTTGCTACATAACAGTCAACCCACTTGTATAATCGACTCTTTTGTTTCAGAGAGTCTACGGCATCTTTGTGGTGGGGCAGTCCTAAAATTATGGTGGCTTACATGGAGAAGTGAGGCTACTAAATATTGTGACTTGTGTTTTGGCTGAAATAACTCAATCAAGTGTATTTCTGGAGTTCTACATTAGACAAATAATAAAAGTTAATCATTTTTCCAACATAAAACTAATTAATAAAAACTAACAATCTTCTCCATTTTTCCTCTTGTCTTACTATAAAATTCCAACATATTAAATAAATTTTACTAGTATTTCATGATGATAAAGGTTTTTAAATAGGTGTGATATGAAAACACATGAACTTTTAAATTAGTGTTCCCTCCAAATAGCAGGTCAAGGTTTTCTTTTTTAACCACTTTTGCCTTGTATCTATCTCTTTTAATCCTGTAAAATTCTTATTTTTATCTCAGAGTCCTAAACACCATATGCTTCCACTTTTAAGTAAAATTAACTTTTTCCATAGAAAATATTATTGAAATTTATAAAGATCTATCCATCAAAAATTAATACTGCATCCATAGCATTTTAAACCTATATGTATTTCACACCTATAAAACACTAGCATAATCACATGGCTGTAAACACTATTATTAAACTCAAAATATATGAAACCCCCTGATGTTTGCAATATAAGGGGAGAAAATAATTTAAATTTAGCTTAATTATACCATTTTCCATGCCAGATTTTTAAATTTACTTGAAGTCGATAGGAAAATGATATGCAAACTTACTCAATGACTACAAAAGTGGCATAAACTTGGGTGCCTCATCTGAGGTATGAATTTATTTTTCCTTTATAAAGAAGCACATGAACATAAAATATAGTATAAATCAAGCCTTCCCATGTATATAAACAAAATGCATGGTCCACTATTATTCTGCCTGATTTAATAACTTCAGAGTAGAGGGTTTGGGGCAACTTGAAGAGAGAAAAGATAGGTCATTTTTTACTTACATGGAAGGAACAGAATCTTGGGTTTGAGATGTGGCACCCAGATAAGACATTAGTATTGCACTTAAAACAGAAACCATCTTTGTCCTCTGTTTTAGGAAATTTAAACACACAGAGTTATAGAACTATATATATTATATTTCCCTTCTGTGAGACCCACCAGGGCACCCATGAAAAGAAGATGTATCTCAATAGGGTTTCCTTGTAAAATATTTAAATGAAAAAATAAACATTTAAGTCTTTCATAATCATTCTTTTTCATTATGCAATAAAATATTTATACAATGCAAAAACACTGCAGTTGTTACAGTATTTTAATTTAAAAAAAATAAACAATGCAATGGTGATTTCCAAGCATGCCATACAATTGGATAAAGGAAATACCAAGAGGAGAAGAAAATATATTTTTAATCTTCTAGAATTTAATATTTAACAAATCAATCCTTCACTTCTATTTCAGACAAAGCTCTTTTTTATTAGAGGAATTGAGACAAATTTAGTAGACACAGCAGAGATTATTTACTTGCTGGTATGTTCTCAGTGTGTAAAACAGCATTACCACTTTTATTATCCCATTCTCTAGCTCATCACATGAATAAGTCTGCAAACTTAGAAAGATTCCTCTATTAATTTCTTAAAAAGTTACTTGGGTTACTAATTGAGTTTGAGTGCTGGAACATTTGACAATAAGGAGAGTTGATTAAGATAACTCTATTAAAAGTTGAAAAAAATACACACAAAAATATTTTAGAAGTTCCACAAAGGAAAAGTTCTATAGATAAATTTTATACATTCTGCTTGGGTTCATAATATAGTAAGTAGACTGAGCTAATGTGTAAAGGCTTTGTTATATGTTAATTAAATGTAAGCATTTATACAGCATGTCTAAATATAAAAAATATAATGAAATAATATACCATAAGCACATAAAGCACTGCAGAAGCAAATGCCTATGCATATTTCAGTCTCCATAGGAGAAGGTTAACTTGTGGTCAAAGACATTGGATTATAGAAAATTAAGTTCATAGGTCACTATATAAATCACAGAAGACTTGGTCTTCCATTTCCTTTTTTAAAAATTATAGGCACTACTTCTGTAGAATCCATCTAGTAAAGGCTACATGTTGTTTTAACTAGAATTAGAAGTCATTTATATTGGTCAACCCTTTCAAAGGTACTAGCATTCTTCAATTTAAATATGTATGTATGTCTTTATATCTCACACAGTAGGCATTTGAAAAGAACTCTCAGTTATTTGGATGTTTGCATTTTGTTTCTGGAAATAATTTTTCTAGAACATGTTACATATGGATGTGATCTTTCATGCTTCATCAGCAAAAATACACAAACAAAAGGTTACTGAAACTTAGGACATGAGCTTGCCTTTGATGTTACCCAACTTTATATTAAAATTAAATGTTGGAACTCTGCAGGAAGTAAGCACACTGGGTGTGCAGGGGTTAAGCTATGAGTAGGGTCAAGAGGAATTGAAGTTAGCAGGGGTAACCAGATGTCAGAGAACCCCAGGCATCACTTCTCAGTTGGTGATCAGCCTCTCTGGCCCCACCTTGTCCCAGTCTGTGTGCTTGAATCATGGCGCTTCCTACTGCCCTTGTGGCTCTGACCTCCAGGATTCCTGACCTTAGTTTGCCAACCTGGCTTTGCTCTGTGGTAAGCCTGACTTTGACTTGACAATCTGATTCTAATGTTCTGCTCAGTTTTTGATCTTGCTTCCTGTTTGCTCTGTCTATGGTATCTCAGGTCTTAAGCTCTCTATTTCCAGAACAATATATCTACTCTTTACCACTGGTTTTGCTTAATGCTTTGGCATTTTTATGACTAGGCCTGTTGAAACCAGCAAATTTATCTATTTAACAGAAGAAGGAATGAGCCTAGCCTATCACTTCACATATTTTAGATTCCATTGGTATATCAGTTTCTAGATTTTTAAAATATATGTAAGTCTTAGATTTTTATGTATGTATGTCTATATGTGTCTGTATATACATATATATAGGGTTGGGCAAGTGTAGGTTTATAGGTTTGAGTACACAAAACACAGTTTATTTTTATATTGTTATCTATTAATTATTGTATTATTTTTCATATGAACAACTGTAAATCTACTTTTGCTCCACCTGTATGTCATATACACTTATGTGGTCAGCCATTTATCAATGAATTTAAGATGCCAAGGAAAGTTAAATTTTAAATAATGTTTTATTTTCTCTATTTACTAAGCCTACTTGAATCAATTGTGAATTTTCAAAACATACAAAAACGACTTCTTTTTATTTATTTCATATCAAACTAGAATCTGTGTGTGAAAAGACAAAGTAAAAGTTTCCTACAAATAGATATAATTACACTTCATTTTATGTGGCATTTTGGGGGGAAATACAATGTGGGATGAAGGTGTCACATTGTGAAATTTTAATTAAAGCATAGATAAAACTCAGTGCTTGGCCAAAAATTGTACCTAACCTGACTTTATAGATCAGTCAAAGTTTGTTATCTAATATATTGAAAATTAAAAGTTTCTGAAATTTCAATACATATAATGAAACAATGTCCACTTAATGTTAAGTAACTGAACTGGGTAATTGTGTACTATCATCACATAAAATTGCAATACACCGAGTAAATTAACTACAACTTAGAAGAAATCAGTCAGCAAGTCCTACATGAATTTTCATAGTTAACACTTCAAAGAATAAAAATTATGTATATTGGTAAGCTCCATGTAGGTTCATAAAACCAATTAACAAGCACTTTTTGAGCAGTATTCTCTAAGTAGCTGCTGTTTGAAGGGGCTGACAAAATATAAAGTCCAGACACAATCCATGTTCAAGCATGAGAGTTATTCTACACCTCTTTGTTCAACAAATTCTGAACATCCTACCTCAGAAAATCAGGGGTCCCCAAACTGTGTGCCCTGATTATCATAGTTGTCAACATGCACGTGCCTGGAGCCCAAGCGCAGATGGGTAAACAAGATATGAAAAGATGGATAAACTAAGGGAGATTTAAGAGCCACTCTGAATATTTGATATTCTGAATATTTGTTTGCAAGTTAGATATGGAGGGAGATTCTGTGAGGCAATAATATCTCCTCTCCATTCTGATTAAGTGATGTTTTAAAGTACCCACCAAAAAACAAAAGTGGACTTTAGTGGGCCTCATACCAGCCCCTAAGTCCATGAAAATCCAATTATATCTTCAACTTTTTCAACCCATTAATTTCTTCTGAAAAAGTAATCTCTTACAAATCTTAGAATGCCTGTTACTTAAAACTGTCTTGTTTTAAACAAGGAAGTCATCACCCTTTGCAAACTACGGAGTAGAAGATACAATGAAATGCCTCCACAGGAGATAGGATCCACTGTCAGCAAAAAAGAAGGAGCCTAGCAATTTCCACCTGACGGGCACTTATCAGAGTATCTTCAGCCAAATATATAAATTCTGTCTTAATCCCAAAGGGAATTTTTATGTTGGAGTAAGAAGAAACAAAACAGAAAGAAGGGGACCAAAAATGCAGTTACAAACAAAAAGAGAATTCCATCAAGAGGAAAATTATTCAGTGTCTTATTTCTTCCCCCTCTGCATTCCCTGCCTGCCTGGCCCAAATTGGAACTGCCCTTGGAATACTCCGGGGGGCGCCCTAACCCTCTCTCCGTGTAACCAAGGTCATAGAGTCTTAGTCCCAACCTGGCGGAAGATGTACAGTCTTGAATGGACACAGGAATGCAGCAGCTTCTGTGTCTGCAAATGGTCTGGCTGATAGTGATATTTAAAAGGCAGGTGGAAGAACTGGAGGTCATTGACAAAAGCTGCTGCAGAGTTCCTATGAACTACTGTGATAGGAACTTGCAAATGTGTGCCACCGACCTTTGTGGGTCCATTCTCGGTTTCCAGCCCTTCCAAGGACCTGTCAGAGATAACATAGAAGTCTTCACCTCATGCTGCATGCCCTTGGACACACAAACACAATCACATTGCTATTTTTTCCAGGCTTGAAACCTAAGATTTAGAGACTATTTAATAAAATAAACATTAAATTTAGATAAAGGCATATAAAAAAGAAATGCTCCAAACTGGGGAGAAGGATGCTGTATTTATATGCGAAGGCAGTGAAAAATCAAAATGGTCCAATCATTTATTTAGCACTCCATGTCTAAAGAAACTTCAGGATTTTTTTAAATGCATTTTTTTTCAGTTGTATTTAAATCCCAAGACACATTTCTAAAAACCCCATCTGGGTAAAAAAATAAAAAGCAAAACAACAGAAAAACATGAACTTGGCACCCTTTGAAAACTGAGCTTGCCTGAAAAGAACTCTTTGGTGTCTACAAGCATTGTTTACTTTCAACCATGCTGCTTTGTGCTGCCTTGATAAGTAGACATTTAGAGACTTAACTATTGAGAGAAACAGAATCTCTTCCTTCTGTTAAATCATCTTTATTTTCTAGCAGTCACTGTTTTGCAGCACAGTTTTACTCTCCTGTCTTTTGCAACTACATCAGCCCTTTTTTTACATTGATTTCAATAAGGGAACTGGAGTAAAAATTACTATGTGGCTAGTAAACCCACAGCCAAATATTCTTTTGAGGCTGGAAAACAAACCCTCTAGGCCAGTAATGTGGAAAAACTGGATGAGGAAAACTGTAGGCAGCTACAGTTAAATCTGAATCAGGCAACTTCTCTGCAGTTTTCTTTCCTTTCTTTCTTAAGAAAGAGAAAGACAAGGAATGCTTGTTTGATAAAATGTTCCAGCAGACTTTGTTTTTCTTCATATCTCTGTACAGTTTCTGTTTATTAACAAAAAATCCAAGCTACAAAAATATGAGCCTTTTGGTTATGTACCTAATACATAAATGTACCTAATCGGTACATTTTTTAAAATAAAATTTAATAGTGTGATATATGTTTTGATCTGAATTCTGAACGTTGACACATATGAATGTTTGTTAAGTAACTCATCAACAAATGATCCTTGCTTTTCTATTTTTTCATAAAGTTGTATAGTTTATGTTCTACCTGTATTTACTTCAAACCTTTTTTGATAACTGGTAGTTACTATTTAAATTTAAGTCATTCTCTTATTACATACTGTAAGTGATTTTAAGAAGGAAAAATATTACTTCTTTGATAGATAGTAATTTAATTGTATACAGAATAATATAGGTTAAGAGAGTTTTTGAGTGGAATAGAAACAGAAATACTTTTGCAGCAAAAAGAGGACAATTTATGATTGTGTACTCTGTCACGTAGCTTAAAAACTGCAGGTTAAACAAATTACCATAGGGCCTTTATTCTTTCTTAATTCTGCCCATCACCTACGTGAATAATCAAGTCTGAACCTTTGATGAGAGCTGCATTTTTTCTAAATACCTGCCTACTCAGCAGCCTAAAGGGACCCGTCACATCAGTAACACCTTCTATGCGCTGTCGCATCCCAGCTTGAACACAATAAACTCCTGAGCCTTTGAAATCTTTAAAGCCAATCATACATAAGACAGATTCTATACTGCAGGGCTGGCTGGCTACACTTCAGCACAAAACAATATTTCAAGCTTTCTGATATACATGTGTCACCTCTTTGTGACAAATAGCTGGTATTAATTAGGCACTAGACTTGGTGAGATTGCTGTTATTAACTGAGAGAAGATGGGTTGGATTTAATTGTGTGTGACATCAAAGTCAAGTGACTGATATTTCAAGCATCATTTAAAATGTTTGATATTGAAGTCATTGTATTCACATAAAGACTGTCTAAAAATATAAAAGAGACTGATGAGAAAAGAACTGAAATGCATTTGTACATCTATCTTATGAAGTGTATTTGATGTCATTTTACTGGTATTTTCAATCCACAGATGTAATATTTATTTGTTTAATGCATAAAATTTTCATTTCATAATGGACTTTAAAGTTTTCAAAATTAACACTAGCAAAACATGGTCTGTTTATAGTGATAACTGCTCCTTAAAAGACAAGATATCAGTTTGTTTAAAATTTGTTTTGATATAAACAGAAATAAAATAAGAATATTGCACAAAATTATTTCAATAAATTATCATTTATCTATAGAAGATCATTGAGAATATTAAATAACTAATAAGCACTTGAAATTTTAACAACTAAAACTGTGCACAGAGAAAGCAATTTTGCTACATAAAAAATAGATTAAAAAATTATCATTTGAATTATTTAATGATGGCCAACATTTCCTGCATTTTGCTAACACATGAAAATGTAGGCAAGAAATATTGTAAGTCAAGATGATCAATCCAATAAATCCAATTAAAGACAATATAATGTAAAAGTAGCATAATAATTTGTTTAATTACTTTCAGAGAAAAGATTAAGATATTTATTTATTCGACAGTTGACATAAAATACACAAGACAATTACATGGAAATCTGCTTAATTGGAATATAATATGTTGTAACAAAATATCCCTTGGGCATTGTTTTAAGAACAGAAATATAACTCACAATAACCAAAATTTAATGTTTTCTAATATATTACTAAATGTTTTAATAAAAAGCCGACAAAAGATATCTAAATATAAAAATGTTGAGAGCTGTGTAAACTGTTAAACCATTGAATTTAATTTTTTTCACTTTCCTTCTTGATCTTTTTTAATCATATTGGTATGTCCTTATGAAAATGCAGTCAAAAGACTATGCTTACATTTTTTAGCTACATTTCAGTTTTTGTATAAAGGATATAATTTCTCCCCTTTATTCTCAAACTACTCTGAATTACTTATGAACATAATCATGATGAATCATTAGATTTTTCAACATATTTGACTAAGGACTAAAAGACTGTAGGAAAAAAGTGATTCTTAAAACAGAAGTGTTAAAATTTGACCTTTGAAATCATTTCTGTCTTCCCAAAATTGTAATGAAGTATTTAAAAGTGACCATGAGCCCTGATTTCTTAGACAAATGGTAAGATGTGTACTATACTTATGCATATCTATCAATTTATATACAGTAAATTCCAGGAAAAAAAGGAAGAAACTCATAATCTTTGCTTTCTATGAACCTGATTAAATAATTGTAATTATTGTAATTAAATATCCAACTTAATATACCCATAAAGCAAGTGGGCATTTTTAATAATTTTAATTAACTATATGTCTTGGAAATTCAAATTTTTAAAAATTATTGAGACAAAAATAAGTTATATATTAAAATTATTTATTAATAAATATTTCTTTGATTTTTCTAAATTCATCACAGAAAACAATTCTGCATTTTGTCTATTACTTATTCTGTTTATCATACTTGGCCTTCAAAAACTGGTTTCAAAATTATATTCAACTTACTCATTGTAGTTACTTCAAATGGTTTGTAAATTGTAAAAAAGTATTCAAATGTAAAGTATTAATAATAAAAAAATTATACAAATGATGTACGTTTTATAATATTAAAGTGTCTGGCTTCTCACTCACTACAAGCATACTTTTACTAACAAAATGAATCTAATTCACCTAATTATTCTCTGGATTTACCATAAGCCACATTTTGAAGTATGCAACAATCACAATAACCTACTTTATACATCATACTGTGGTTTACAGGTTGTTTTCATTTTATTTTGTCAATGTTCCCGGTAACCTTAAGGTAGGAAGGAATGTTTATTTGTCCTTGAACTATGTATACATTTTTGTTTGTTCCTTCATAATCTGCCCTCTTCCTTACCCCATGTCCTTCTTTGTTAGATGAATGATTTGCTAAATTATGCAAAAGTATTAAAGAGAAATAATAGTTTAATGTGGATTAATCTCAAGTAAACTCATTTTTAGCAGGGCTCTTGGAACTTAACCAGAAAAGTACTTAATGTTGAGGCCACTCGACACATTTCAATGTGGCGGATACATTGGGTTAGAGGACTTTACCGCACCCTTGCATGTGATTGTAGATGAGCTCCTATTTCTCTTGCGTGCAGAGCAGGCCCAGGTCTACCTCAGGTGGTTAGGTGTGGGGGTTTTTTCCCCTTCATCTTTCCCAAGTTACGTCACTTATTGTCTTTATCAGTGTGCATGAAAAAATGTAGCTAGGAAACTTAGGTTTATAAATTTGATGCACATATAAATAAAAGCATACCTCATTTTGTGAATTTGTGTTCTTAGTTATAAAGTGAGATAGGTGCACAGATCTATCCCTCAGATAGGTAGGTAAGTAGGTAGGTGGGTGGATAGACAGATGAATGAATGGATATAGATGATAGATACATATGTGCATAGATAGACAGATAGATACATTTCTAAAACAAAGTAAAAGCCTGGGGAGCTAGAAACTGAGCAAAGAGAAGTGTTCATTCTTCTTGGTCACTCTTGGAAGCAATGGAAGCCTAAAATTCTTGCTCTCAACTTTCATATGGGCCAATCACTCCACACAGCCCAGTCCCCTGCTCCCTCATCTATAGGAGGTATATAAACTCTATAGAAATAGGAACTTAGTCTTCTCTACCAGATTGACACACAGCAGATTCTCAACAAATATTTTTTTTCATAAAAGCCCTACAAAGAAATTAATGGTTTTGTTTACTTTTAAAGGATAGTGTTATTTTTTATCAAATATCTTCAAAAACAGTTTTTAAAAGAATCCTAGCTGAGTTGCAGAGGAAGGGAAGTAGCTGTAGAGGGTCACTCTTAGAACTGATTTTCAGACAGCATGTGGCTGGTGTGTGGGAGTATGGCTGTACCAGTCCATATATTTAAATACAGGCTACTTGGAGGAAAGCTGCTTTCGGAGTCATACCACCCTCAATGACTCAGGCGAATGCTGCCTTGGGAGCCATGGGTAGGAACCGACATGGCACCCCCAGGGTCTTCCAGCCACCAGAACTGCCCACCAACTCATCTTAACTCCTCTATTCCAGTCCCCATTCAGGAATGTTCCTTTGATCAGAGCAGATCATGAAAGGGTATACCATGCCTGCCAGTGAAAAAAGAATCCTGACAATAAATACCTAGTGCCCCTTTATATCCACTATCAATCAACACTGCTGCTCCCTCAAAGTCGCATTCACATTGTTGTTTGTGGTAACTTAGCATCCACACTTCACTGTATCAGTTCTTAAATAACATTTTAACATTTTTTATTGGTTATGCTATTATACTTGTCCCAATTTTTTCCCTTTGCCCTCCTCAATCCTGTACTCCCAGTTCCCTCCATCAATCACCCCTCTTGGTTCATGTCCCTGGGTCATACATGTAAGTTCTTTGGCTACTTCAATTGCTATACTGTTCTTAACATCCTTCTGTTTATTCTGTACATACCAATTTGTACTTCTTACTCCCTGCACCTTTTCCCCCATTCTCCCCCTTTCCTCTCCCAGCTGATAACCCTCCTTATGACCTCCATATCTATGATTCTCTTTCTATTCTGTTTGTTTGCTTAGTTCATTTTTAGATTCAATTGTCAATAGTTATAAATTTATTGCATTTTAATGTTCATAGTTTTGATTTTTTTCTTAAATAAGTCCCTTTAACATTTCATATAATAATGACCTGGTGATGATAAACTCCTTTAGTTTTAGTTTGTCTGGGAAGCACTTTATCTGCCCTTCAATTCTAAATGATAACTTTGCAGGATAGAGTAATCTAAACTGTAGGTCCTTGCTTTTCATCTCTTTGAATACTTCTTGCCATTCCTTCTAGCCTGCAAAGTTTTTTTGAGAAGTCAATTGAAAGTCTTATAGAAACTCTTTTGTATGTAACTATCTGCTTTTTTTCTAGCTGTTTTTAAGATTATATCTTTATCTTTAACATTTAGCATTTTAATTATGATGAGTCTTAGTGTGGTCCTCTTTAGGTATATCATCTTGTTTGGGACTCTCTGTGCTTCCTGGACTTGTATGTCTATTTCCTTCACCAAATCAGGGAAGTTTTCTTTTATTATTTTTTCAAATAAGCTTTCAATTTCTTGCTTTTCTACTTCTTCTGGCACCCTTATGATTTGAATATTGGTATGTCTAAAGATGACCCAGAAGTTCCTTACCCTATCCTCATTTTATTGGATTCCTTTTCCTTCTTAGTGTTCTGATTGAATGTTTATTTCTTCCTTATGTTTGGAATTATTGATTTGATTCTCACCTTCATCCACTCCACTATTGATTCCCTGTAATTTTTTTCTTTATTTCACTTAGTGTAAACTTCATTTCTGCCTGGGTCTTTTTTTTTATGCCATTGAAGTACCCAATAAGTGCCCTCTGAATCTTGCAGGTTGCTTATCTCCACTTCATTTAGTTCTTTTTCTGGAGTTTTGTTCTGGGTTTTTTGTTTTTTGTTTTTTTTCATTTGGGCCATATTTCTTTGCCTTCTCATTTTGGCAGCTCCCTGAGTTTGTTTCTATATATTGAGTACAAATGTTTTGATCCCTTGTCTTAGTAATGTGTTCTAATGTAGAAAATCAAACCCATAAGTTGGATGTGGCAAAGCCTTAGGTAATCACCAGGGTGAGGCAACACATGTGAAACAGGTTGATGGAGCCTCAGATATGGTATCATGCTCTGTGGCTCTGTGTGAGTCAGGGCTCAGAAAAGAAACAGTGGCCACTGCCTGGCTTCTGGACTTTTGTCCCAAAGAAGATGTCCACTGGCACTCACCCTGATGCCAGACACTTTAGTTTCTCTCCATATGCCACTGGTGCCCTTTTGAGCTGCTGCCCCAGTGCTGGAGCCCAGAGGGAATGAGTTTGCATAAGTCCTAAGTCTACTGTGGGCTCTGTAAGAGGAGATGCCTTAGAATCCCACAGTTTCTTCCACCACCCCCATCCCCACTGATTTGTATAGCCAGAAGTTATGGGGATTTATCTTCCTGGCATTGGAACCTTGGGCTGGGTAGTCTGATGTGGGGCTGGGATTCCTCACTCCTGAGATATCCCCCCAATTTTTATCCACCCCCTGGAGTTGTGGGACCACTTGTTCTGTATCTTCTACCCACCTGGATGAATGTGACTTCTTTAATTCCTTGGTTGTCAGACTTCCATACAGCTTGATATTCTGATGATTTTTGGTGCTAGATTTTTGTAGTTTGGTTGTAATTTTTGTTGTGGTTGTGCAAGAAGGAAAGTCATGTTTACCTAACCTCCACCTTGACCAGAATTTCAGTTCTTAAATATTCTAAATAGCACTCCTGTGTAGAACTATGTATGTAAAGACATACCTCTATCAAAGACAGATAAATCATAGAATATTAGACTGGGACTGAAGACATCAGCTTATTTTAACTATTAATATCCTAGATTAGAAAACTCAAGTCTAGAGAAGTTAAGAAATTTGTCTTAAGTTTTCATAGGGAGTAGCAAAAAAGTTAGTACAGAAGCACAGCTGTATGCATTTTCAAAATAGTTTATAGATTTGTTTGTATTTTCTAGAATTATATCTAAATAGAATTAAAGAAGTACTCTTTTTTTTTGCCTTACTTCACAGCATAATTAATGTTGAGACTCATAAATGTTATTGCTAGTATCAATAACTCATTTTTTAAAAATTAGTCTTATTCTATTACAGTTATCCCAATTTTTCCCCTTTGCCCTTCTCCATCCAGCCCACAGCCACTCCCACAGTTAATTCTCACATCATTGTCCATGTCCATGGGTCATGCATATATGTTCTTTCACAGGTTTCCCTTCTTTCCATCACCATCCCACTCTACCTCCTCTTTGGATGCTGTCAATGTGTTCCATGATTCCAGTTCTATTTTGTTTGCTAGTTCATTCCAGCCATTAGATTTCTCTTATAGGTGAGGTCATATGGTTTTTGTCTTTCACTGACTGGCTTATTTGACTGAGCAAAATATTCTCCATTTCCATCCATACTGTCATAAAAAGTAGGAGTTCCTTCTTTCTTTCTGCTGTGTAGTATTCCATTGTGTAAATGTACCAAAGTTTTTTCATCCATTCATTTACTGATGGACACTTAGGCTGTTTCCAGCACTTGGCTACTGTAAATAGCACCACTATGAACACAGGGGTACTTAAGTTCTTTTGAATTGGTGTTTCAGGATTATTGGATATATTCCCAGCAGTGGAATCACTGGGTCAAAAAGCAGTTCCTTTTCAAATTTTTTTTTTGAGGAAATTCCATACTGTTTTCCGCAGAAGCTGCACCAGTCTGCATTCCCACTAAGAGTGCAGCCTTTTTCTCCACATCCTTATCAGCACTCATTATTTGTTGCAATATTAATGATAGCAATTCTGACAGATGTGAGGTTTTAATGGTTTTAATTTGCATTTCTCTGATGGCTCTTGATGTTGAGCATCTTTTCATATGTCTACGGGCCATCTGTATATCCTCCTTGGAAGAGTGTCTATTCGGGTCATTTGCCCACATTTTAATTGGTTTGTTGGTGTTCCTGATGTTGAGTCATATGAGTTCTCTACATATTTTGGATTAAACCCTTGTCTGATATATCATCGGAAAATATGTCTTTCCATATGGATGATTCCTTTTTCATTTTCATGATGGCTTCCTTAGCTGTGCAGAAGCTTTTTAATTTGAGGTAATCCAATTTCTTTATTTTTTCCTTTATTTCCCTTGCCCTAGGAGATATATTGTCAAAAATATTGCTATGTGGGATATTTGAAATTTTACCGTATTGCTTTCCTCAAGGATTTTTATGATATCATGACATGCGTTTAAGTCTTTTATCCATTTCAAGTTTATTCTGGTGTATTGTGTAAGTTGATGGTTTATTTTCATTATTTTGCATATACCATTCCAATTCTCCCAACATCATTTATTGAAGAGGCTATTTTCACTCCACTGTATGCTCATGCCACCTTTGTCAAATATTAATTTGTCAATATTAATTGATCATAAAGACATGGGTTTATTTCTGGGCTCTCTGATTCCATTGAATGTGTCTTTTTTTAATGTTTAGTTATTTACTTATTTTTTTATTGTTGTTCAGAGTTGTCCCCATTTTTCACACCTTGCTGTCACCTGCCCCATCCAACTCCTGCTACCAAAGAGAGTCCCCTCCCCATTGTCTTGTCCATGGGTCCTTTGTACATTTTCCCCACTATCCCCCTCCCCTGTCCCTTCTGGTCCCTGACAGTTTGTTCTTTATTTCCAAATCTCTGGTTCTTTTTTCCTCATTTGTTTCTTTTCTTGATCAGGTTCCACTTATAGGTGACATCATATGATATTCGTCTTTCACTGCCTGGCTTATTGTACTTAGCATAATACTTTCCAGTTCCATCCATACTGTCTCCAAGAGTAGGAGTTCCTTCTTTCTTTCTGCTGCATAGTATTCAATTGTGTAATGTGATTCATTTACAAAATAATTATGTGTCTGTTTTAATGTCAGTACCAGACTGTTTTGATTATGGTGGACTTGTAGTATAGCTTGATATCAGGTATTGTGATCCTTCCTACTTTATTCTTCTTTCTCAAGATCGCTGAGGTTATCAGAGGTCCTTTTTGGTTACATATAATTTTTTGACATATTTGTTCTAGATCTGTGAAATATGCCATTAGTATTTTAAAATGTATTTCATTTAATCTGTAGATTGTTATGGGTAGTATTGACATTTTAATGCTATTAATTCTTCTAATGAACATGGTATGTTTCCAATTATTTGGGTCTTCCTCAATTTTTTTCTTGTGTTCTACAGTATTTGAAGTACAGGTCTTTTACCTCCTTGGTCAGACTTATTTCTAGGTACTTTATATTTCTTGTTCCTATAATAAATGAGATTTTTCCCAGTTTCTCTTTCTGATAGTTCATTGTTGGTGTACAAAAATACCATCAATTTCTGAATATTGATGTTGTATCCCACTACTTTGACATAGTCACTTATTATGTAGAGTAGTTTATTGGTGGAGTCTATAGGATTTTCTACGCACACTATCACATCACCTGCAAATAATGACAGTTTTACTTCCTCCTTTCCTTTGGATGCCTTTTATTTCTTCTTGTGTGGTTGCTGTGCCTAGAAATTCCAGTACTATGTTGAGTAAGAGTGGTGAAATCAGACACCCTTATCTTGTTCCTAATCTTAACAGAAAGGTTTTTAGTTTATATGCCCATTGAGTATGATGTTGTCGGTAGGTTTCTCATGTACAGACTTTATTATGCTGAAGTATGCACCCTCTATTCCCATTTTGCTGAGTGTTTTTAGCATAAATGGGTGCTGGATTTTATCTAATGTTTTCTCAGCATCTATTTATATGAGCATATTGTTATTGTCCTTCATTTTGTTTATGTGCTGTATTACACAAATTGATTTGTGAATATCATACCATCCTTGCATCTCTTGGATAAATCTCACTTGATCATGATGTAAGGATCTTTTTTAAAATTTATTGCTGGATCTGGATTACCAATAATTTGTTAGGATTTTTCATCCAAATTCATCAGAGATATTGGCTGTATTTTCTCTCTTTGTTTTGTCTTTATCTTGTTTTGGAATTAGGGTAATATTGTCCTTGTAAAACAATTTTGGGGGTCTTCCTTCTTTAATTTTTGGAATATTTGGAGAAGAATAGGAATTAGTTCCTTTTTGAATATTTGGTAAAATTCACCTGTGAAGCTATCTAGTACAGAGCTTTTGTGTGCTGAGTTTTTCAATCACTGCTTTGATTTTGTTAACTGTTATCAGTCTATTCAGGCTTTCTGAATCTTCTTTATTAAATTTTAGAAATTGCATGCTTTTAGAAACTTGTTCATATGGCCCAGGTTGTCCAATTCTTGGCATATTGTTGTTCATAGTAATTTATTACAATTCTTTGTATTTCTGTGGTATCAGCTGTTTCTTCTCCTGTTTGATTTCTGATTTCATCTATTTGGATCCTCTCTTTTTTCTTGATGAGTCTTGTTAAAGTTTTGACAATTTTGTTTATCTTTTCAAAGAACCAGCTTTTGGATTCGTTGATCATTTAACTGTCTTTTTAGTCTCTGCCATTTAATTCTTCTCTGTTCCTGATTATTTCTGCCCTTCTATTCATTCTGGGCTATGTTTATTGTTGTTCCTCTAGTTCTAGTTGTAGGGCTAGATTGTTTACTTGATATTTCTAAATCTTTTTTAAGGTAAGCTTTTATTGCTATGCATTTTGCTCTCAAGACTGCCTTTGCTGTGCTCCATTGGTTGCCATGTGTTCATTTCATTTGTTTCTAGGTACTTTTTGATGTATTCTATGACTCATTGTTAACCCATTAATTATTTAATAACATGTTATTTAGTCTCCATTTATTTTAATATCTTTTAGTTTTTCCTTGAGGTTGGTTTCTAATTTCAAGCTATTGTGATCTGATAAGATGCTTGGTATGATTTCAATTTTCTTGAATTTGTAGAGGTTTGTTTTGTGTCCTACAATGTTGTCTATCTTTATAATAATCCATGTGCATTCAAAAAGAATATATATTTTAATTTTTTGGTGTGAAATTTTCTATAAAAATAAATTATGTCCATTTGATCTAGGGTGTCTTTTAGTGCTATAAATCCTTGTTGATTTTTAAAAATTTGCTTGTTTGTTTGTTTGTTTGTTTGTTTGTTTGTTTTTAGACTGAAGGGAGGAGAGGGAGAAAGAAGGGGAGAAACATCAATGTGCAGTTGCCTCTTGCCTGTCCCTACTGGGGATCTGGCCGGCAACTCAGGGATGTGCCCTGACTGGGAATCAAACTGATGACCCTTTGGTTTGCAGGCTCGTGTGTAATCCTCTGAGCTACAGCAGCCAGGACTGACATTTTGTTTCGACAAACTATCCATTGTTGATGATGTTGTGTTTAAATCCTCTACACTAACTATATTACTGTTGATCTCTTTTGGATCCTTGAAGATTTTCCTTATGTATGTAGGTGTTCCTATGTTGGGTGCCTATATGTTTACAGGATTAGATTTTGGTTGGGCTACCCCTAAAAGTATTATATAAAAGTATTTTATATTACAAATATAATATAATATATTACCCCTAAAAGTATTACAATATATATATAAAAGTATTATATATTGATGTTCTTTGTCTCTTGTTATGGTCTTTGTTTTGAAGTTTATTTTGTCTGATATAACTACTGCTGCCTCATTTTTTTTCATGTCCATTTGCTTAAATTATTTTTTTCCATCCCTTCAATTTCAGTCTGTTATAGATCTGTTGTTCTGAGGTGGGTCCCATGTAGACAGTATATATGTGGGTTGTGTTTTCTTATTCATTCAGCTACCCTATGTGTTCAATTGTATATTTAATCCATTTACATTTAAGATGATTATAAATAGGTATTTATTAATTGCAATTTTGCCTGCATTCCTGTGTTCTCTCTCTCTTTGTTTCTTCATCTTCTAAAAGCAGTCCCTTTAGTATCTCCTCTATTGCTGGTTTTGAGAAGATGTACTATTTCAGCCTTTTTTTTCCCCCTCTGGGAATCTTCTTATTTCACTTTCTATTTAAATGAGAGCCTTGCTGGATAGACTAGTCTTGGTTGGAACACTCTGTTTCGTTACTTTGAATATTTCATGACATTCCCTTCTGGCTTGGTGTTTCTGTTAAGAAATCAGCTGCTAGTTTTATTGCATTCCCCTTGTGTATTACTAGCTGTTTCTCCCTTGCTGCCTTTAAGATTCTCTGTCTTTAAATTTTGCCATTTTAATTATGATGTGTCTTGAAGTGGGCCTCTTTGAGTTCATGGTGATTGGAGCCCTCTGTGATTCCTAAACTTGCATGATTTTTTCCCTCACCATGTTATGGAAGTTTTCTGTCATTATTTTTTAAACAGTTTTTCTATCCCTTGATCCCCTTTTTTCTACTTCTGGAATCCCTACCATGTGATTACAGTTACATTCCATGTTCCCAGCAACTCCCTTCAACTATCTTCATTCTTTTTGAGTCTTTTTTCATTTTGTTGCTCTGACTGCATGTTTTTTTCTACCTGTCTTCCAACTCGCTCTTTTGATCCTCTGCTTCATGTGGCCTGCTTTTAATTCCTTCTAGTGTATTCTACCTTTCAGATATTGTATTCTTCTTTCCACTTGGCTTGTATTCATAGTTTGCATTCTATTTTCATGTTGATGTAGTTTCCATTATAATTCTTGTACTTCTCTCTAAGTTCCTTTAGCTTCCTTTGAACTCTATTTCTGACAAATTGTTTGCCTCAATTTCACTTAGTACTTTTTTTGGTGATTCCTCATTTTCTCTTAATTGGGAGTTTATTGCTTTGTCTTCCCATTCAAGGTTGCTCTTCTGTTTGTTTCTGTATGTTATAATGATATGCTTTGACTCCCTGCCTTTGTGGGGCGGCCTTCTATGGTAGTAGTCCTGTGCAACTCAATGGTGCAGTCTCCTTGAACTCTTGATCTGGATACTAAAGGGATGCCCTTTATGCAGTTTATGTGTGCTTTCTTGTAATTGGGTTTTGGTTGTTGTTGGCTCATTTGTTGGTTGGTTCTCCCCTCCAGGTGGCTAACTAAGATTTGCAACCCCAACCATGTCCTGTATGCTATTGTACAGGAGCAGCCAGAACAAAACAGAATAATCCAGTGAACATAACCCACACTAGCAAAAATATCCCCACCACTACTGTAATATCAACAACAAATGAGCTAAAATTAATAAAGGTGGAAAGCAATGAGAATAATATGAGAAAGAAAAAAAGAATTTGAGGTGACTAACAGAAATAAAAATGATCTTAAGAGAGTAAGAGGAGGAGAAATAATAAGAGTAAAGAATAGAAAAAAGGTGAAAGATAGGAGAAAATAAAATTTACAACATAGATAAAATATGGAGGGAATACATTAAACTGGAGTAAGAAAAGCAAAGGGACAATAGGAGGTTTGAAGGAAAAACACTGGGAAAAAAAGAACCAATTTGAAGAAAAATAACTATCTCAGTGATATCTATGACAAATAAACAAAGATTAATATAGGTGGAAAGATAATAATATTTTAAGAAAGAAAAAAGAAAACATTGTGAGATATTTAAAGGAAATAAAAATGATTTTGAGAGGATAGAGGGATATAATAAACATACAGGTTAGAAACCAGGCTAAGAAAGGGAAAAATAAAATTTAAAATGAAGATAAAATAGTCCAGGAGGGAAAAATGGAGTAGTACAGGGGACCAGTAAAATATGAGATATAAAATAAAAAACATAGTGAACAACAAGGAATAAAATTGAAGAAATGCAGCAAACTCCAATCAATGACAAAAACAATTCATAAGATCAAATAATCCAGGAGCTGGTTCTTTGCAAAGATAAAAAATAATTGACAAGCCTTTAATCCAACTCATCAAGAAAAAAAAACAAATAAATAAAAACAGAAATGAAAAAGGAGAAATTGCAACCAATACCACAGAAATACAAAGGATTGTAAGAAATTACTGTGAACAACTATAATCCAAAAAATTGGACAACCTGGGCAAGATAAATACATTTCTAGAAACAAACAATCTTCAAAAACTGAATCAAGAAGGTACAAAAAGCCTGAATAGACCAGTAACAACTAGTGAAATATTGGATAGCTTCACAGGCACATTTTACCAAACATTCAAAGAACTAACTCCAATCCTTCTCAAACTATTCCAAAAATTTCAAGAAGAGAGAAGACTCCCAAACTCCTTTTAACAGGTTAGTTATTATCCTAATTCCAAGACCAGGTAAAGATACAAAAAAAAAATTACAGGCCAATATCTTTGATGAACTTATGCGTAAAAGCACTCAACAAAATATTGACAATTCAGATGCAGCAATAAATTTAAAACATCATACACCATAATCAAGTGGGATTCAACCCAGGGATGCACAGATAGTACAATATTCACAAATCAATAAATGTAATATTCTACATAAATAAAATAAAGGACAAAAATCACATTATCATATCAATAGATACTGAAAAAGCATTTGATAAAACCCAGCACCCATTTATAATAAAAAATACTCAGTAAAGTGAAATAGAGGGAGCATATCTCAATATAGTAAAGGCCATATATGAGAAAACTACTGGCAACATCTTACTCAAAGGGTAAAAGTTAAAGTTTTCTTTTTAAGATTAGGAACAAGACAAGGGTGTCTGCTTTCACTACTTACATTCAAAATGGTATTGGAATTTCTAGCCACAGAGATCAGCCAAGAAGAAATAAAAGGCATCCAAATCAGAAAGGAGGAAGTAAAACTGTCATTATTTGCTGATGACATGATAGTGTACATAGAAAACCCTACAGACTCTACCAAAAATCTAGTCAGCCTAGTAAGTGGATTTAGCAAAATAGCAGGATACAAAGTGATGGAATTCTTGTACAACAATAATGAACTGTCAGAAAGAAAAACTAGGGGAAAAATTCCATTTATTATAACCACAAGAAAAATAAAGTACCTAGGAGTAAATTTAATCTTTGAATACTCTCTGTGCATTTTTCATCATTAGTAGAACAAAAAGATTTCATTTGAGTATATGGTACCAGAAAGGGTTTTTGTAATAAAAACATGAGAAGCATTTGTGTAGACAGAGAGTAGGGAGCCAGGGAGAGGTGGTATTACCAAGATCCTCAGAGACTATTAGTTTGTTAGTGACCACAAGTGAAAAGTGTGATTTAAATGTTCTAATCAGTTCTCTAAAATACAAACTACTCCTTACTTTCAGTAATAGGTCCTTTGGAGCAATAAAGATACTCCTGCATGTAATGAGATGACAAAAGCATGACTTTCCATCTAAGATAGTATGCTTCCCAGAATGTCCCTTTTTTCTAAAGTCTGTATTCTCTGTTAAGGATGCTGCAAGATGAGGGCACTGCTGTCACTGTGTACAGAGCTGTCACATAAACCCTTGCCTGTAGAGGTGTTTTACTAAAACTCTAGCATGGGTTAAATATTATACATACATACATATATATATATATATATGAATTTTCATTAAAATTGAAATGTTTATTTGAAATATAGAAATAAATTAACCATTTAAAAAAATCAATTTCTTGTCCAAAAAGAGCCTTTCATTTTGTAGATGGGCAAACAAGAAATGGCCTGGCCACCCAGATCACTCCAGATAGTGGTGGAATAGTGAGCCTTACTAACTCACAGAGGAAATTCTTTCCTCTCTATCATTATTTTCCTATGACTTTAGGAAAGCTGTAGACCCAACAATTGACTTACTTTGTGTGTGAATAGAAGGAAATGGAAGGAAGGGTAGAAGGGTAGAAAAAATCAAAATGGAAGTTGTAACTAATACATACCTACTTTTCAGTTAACAAAGACCAAAGTGGAAAATTGAAAAATGTCTACTTAGAAACCCAAAATCTTCTCCATGTTCACACTGGTTATGTTTTTTATATCCAATGCCACAATACCAAGTTCCTAAGATTGGTATAAACTTAAAAAATGATTACTGACACAGAAATGATCCACTACAAGGCTCTGGGTTCTAGGTGAACCTATTAGAACATAATTCCTGTACCTCTTATTTGATCTTTAAAGTTAATTGCATTACTTTGGTGACAAATATTTTATTTTTACTCTAATTTACAATTATACTCAACATTAAATATTATTTTGTATTAGTTTCAAATGTACATCACAGTAGTCAGACAATCATACACTCACAAAGTGCTCACACCATTATTTCCAGTACCCACCTGGCACCGTACATAGTTATTACAATATTATACCCTATGCTGTACTTTAAATCCCTGTGACTATTTTGTAACTACTAATTTGTATTTCTTAATCCCTTTACCTTTTCATCCAGATTCCCAGCTCCCTGCCATCTGGCAATCATCAGTTTGTTCTCTGTATCTCTGAGTCTGTTTCCATTTTTCTTTTTTATTTACTTGGTTCTTTAGATTCAACATATAAGTGAAATAATATTGTATTTGTCTTTCTCTATCTGACTTATTTTACTTAGCATAATACTGTCTAGTTTCATCTATGTTCACAAATAGTAAGATTTCTTTTTTTATACCCAAATAATATTCCATGAACTATAAGTATCACCTTTTCTTTATCCAATCATCTATTGATAGACACTTGGTTTGCTTTATATCTTGACTATTGTATATAATGCTGCAATGAACATAAGGATAGGTTCATTGCCTCAATCAAGAGAATCCCAAAAGGACTCCCAAACCACCCAGAGCAGTTCCCTAGACAGAGCCCAACTGGGACACAAATGACAAGGATTTAGCCTCCCTAGAACACTGCAAAAGGTGCATATTCAAAGGGCATAAGAAAGGGGTACCTAAACGAAAAAGCCTAAGTATGATACAGGCTGTTCAATGAAAAACAAATATTCTTCCAAATTTTTAGAAAGTATCTATCAGGCTTATTGAAAGCACACTGATGTTGACCCATAAGTACCAGAAAATGTCCAAATGATAAACATGACTTCTATTGGGCACAGTGCTCCAGATATCAGAAGGAAGCTCCAACATTTATACAGGGCATTGGGAATAAATCCCTCATAGCTGGTGGATGTAGCCTTTAAAGCAGAGGTGTCTAACCTGTGGCCAGTGGGTGGCATGTGCGCAAGGTTGGCTATGAATGTATACAAAACTGTAAATTTACTTAAAACATTATGAGAATCCACAATGGCAGAGGACTCAGTATATGTTACACTAAACCCCTCCCAGGACCATTCTGGAATTACAACTAAATTGTGTAGAAATCATCCAGAGTAAATTTCTGAACAATACCGGAAGAGAAGCCTTATAACCACAGACAGACAGAGGAAACAGCTTCAGCACAACATCTCTGGTAGGGAGCGCAGAGGTGATGCAAGAGGGCTGGCTGAGTTCCCACAGGTAGCAGCTGAAGTGCTGGAGGGATAGTTCAGTAGCCAGGGGATTCCCCTTGAGAAGTGTGGGGTCTAAATCCCAAACTGGGTTCCCCATCCTACAGCACCAGAGCCTAAAAAGTACCCACATAATATTCAGCTTTGAAAAGCGACAGTTTCTCTCTACTGGGGACAGGCAGCTGGAGACACAGAAAGAAGTTTAAAGGGCCAATGTGCATATTTCCATATGCAGCCACTTACCCTGGGACCTGGCAAGTGGGGAAGGGAAGAGTGGACTAGAGACCCTTGAGGAGATACTAGGGATGGTGGCTTTGGGGAGAGAACTGAGGGAGCAGCACCCAGGATCCTGGTGCTGAGTCATTTCTACAGGAGCCATCTTGCTCATGCAGACCACTCCCCTGTGAGTAGCATCAACCCGAGGAGAGGCAATAGTCCCACCCCCAGGAGTTACTCTGCCCAGTGCTGTGGAGCATAAGCCTGACTGCTGATTGCAGAGTGACTGAGTTTTACTTTGTTCTTTCCTCTTACTATTTTCATTAATTAATTTTGGGTTTTTTTTCTTGCTACAACTTGTTTCCATTCCACAATCTTACTATTTCTCCTTTGTGAAGCCTCTCAAAACCATTGACAATTTTGTCAATGGTCATGCCACATTCTTTTTCCTGCTCCTAAAATGTCCAAATTCTCTCTCTATTTTCATCAATCTTTGCTCATTGGTGGTAGATTGGGTAGTTGTTGCAAATAGTAAGGCATTCTGCTTAATTTGTAGGGAATTTGTGCAAGTTTTCTAAGACTATACTTTAAAAAGGCATTATATGCAAAAACATGCTGCTAAACTCAATGCATATGAAGGATGTGTCTTAAGAAAAAATAGCAGAACTGAAAAAATTTTATCTTCTATACAATTTTTTTTAAAGGTTACAACTTGGGTAGATTCCCTTGTAAAAGCTAATTATGTGGGAGCATACTTAATAGCCAAAAAAAATCAAAACCATTTACTAATAGTAAGTTTATTAAGTGATGTATAGAATGTGAGGCAGATATAATTTGCCCTGAAAAAAGGGGAATATTTCTAAAATCTGTCTCACCAGACTGTAGCCAGATGAACTGAAGAAACTGGAAAATCTATTGAAAGAAGTTTGGAGAGTAAAGCTGCTAATTTTAAATTTTATGCTTTGGCGATGGATGATGGCACAGAAGCTACAGATATGGCACAACTTGCCACTTTTATTAGAGGCATTAATGATGAATATAATGTCACTGAAAAAAAGGCTTCTTTAGTGCCATGAAAAGACACAACTAAATCAAGAGACTTAAATGAAGCACTAAAAAAATATGTTAAAGACATTTTCTTTGTTCATTGTCAACGTATCTGGTAGTTACTGATGCTGCCCAGTGATGGTAGAGAAAAGAGAGGGACTTGTAAAAATAATATTAGACAATGAAGTTGCCACTCAAAAAACTCACATTTGATGAAGTATCATTGCACAGTACATCAAGAAAATTTAGGCACAAAAGCTTTAAAAATGGATAACATCATGCAAATCATCATCAAGACCGTGAATTTCATAAGAGCCAAGGGATTGAATCATCACCAATTCCACAAATTCCTTTGAAGTATTGATACTGACTATGGCTACATCATTTGCCTTTCAGAAGTAAGATGGGTATGTTGGGGCCAAGCAAATCATTTCATGATTTGCAACATGTTATCAAGTTTTTTATGGTATCAAAAACAAATTTGTGCCAGAACTCAATGATGAACACTGGCTTACATATTTAACATTTTTAGTGAATTTAATTGCTCCTTCAAATGGGTTAAACATTTCTCTTCAAGGTGAAAACCAATTTTTTGATACCACATTTCAAACCATTACAGCATTCCAAATGAAACTGAAATTATGGCAAGCTCAAATTAAGGCAATTTTATCTATTTTGACACTCTGGCTAAACTCATTCCTGTGAACAGTGAAAAATATGCAACTTTGCATTTTATTTTGATACTGGAATTTGAAAACAGATTTTAAGATTTCTGGGAAAATAATCAATATTTTGTTATATTTGGACTCCATTTTCAGTCAACATAAATATGTTATCTGCCAATTTTCAAATGGAATGCATAGAACTGCAATCTGACATTCAATTTTTAAAAAATTGATCATGTTTCTTTACTGAACTTTTATAGGTCCTATCTTCCCAGAGACAAATATCCCTTACTTTACAATCATGCCTTATTCATGTCATTGCTGTTTGGCAGCACCTACATTTGTGAGCAACTATTGTCAAAAATGAAACACATTAAGAGTAAAATTAGAACCAAAATATCTGATGAGCCCCTTGAGAACTCACTGAGAATTGCAACTACTTCTATCAAACCAGGTATTGATACACTGGTTTCTCAAATACAATGTCAAACACCCCACTTATGTTGCCCTCTTTTATTTGTATAATAAAATTATTTTTAAAAATCAATGGTGTTTTATTATTTAAATATGTACATTTTCTATATTACTGATCAGAAACTTGGGGCTTGCTCAAAGATTTTAAAAGGTTATCAAAAGGGTCACTGCATACTTAGGGTTATTATGGGAGAACTTTTTGGTTTATTCATGGTGGCAGATATCATGCAAATTATGCATGGACTTTTTTTGGCTCATCAGTTTTTGTTAGTGTTTGTGTATTTAATGTGTGGCCCAAGACAACTCCTTTTCTTCTAGTATGGCTCAGAGATGCCAAAATTTTGGACACCTTTGCTTTAAAGTTTACCATGCCCAGGAAACAAGGAAAGTAAAGCAGAACGCCCTTTTTTTAAACACTGTGAGGAAACCAGGAGAAGTAGGACACAAAAGAAAGGGGGACTGACCCACTAGGCACCAATTAATGTGCTACTTGCAAAAAGGAAGGCCATTGGGAGAAAGAACTGCTTGGACCTCAAAAAGGAAAATATACAGAATAGAAACCCTCACCTAGAAATATTAGAAAGGAATGACAAATCTGATGACAAATGAGGAAGCCCAGGAGCTCTCTACACAGACCCTGACCTATTACTATTTCCCCACAGGAGCCCAGGTACAATTGACAGTGTGGAATAAGCTAATTGACTTTCTTATAGATACAGAAGCTATATACTCAGTGCTAAATATAAAAGCAACCAAGAAAAGTTCAGCTGTGATGTTGGCTACTGGAGTGAGCACTGGAGTGACCAAACAGTTTCAAAAACTGGCATTCCTTCAAATTCTGGAATGCCAGCTTGGGTTTCAAAAACCTACCCATGGTTTTTATCTACATGCCAGAATGCCCAATTCCATCTTTGAGCTGATATTTGCTTTATACATTGCATGCACAAATAACTTTTTCTCATGAAAAGCAGCAATTATGTTTAGTAGTCACACAAGAACATGTTCACCAGCTCCAGGTGCTTCTGTGTTGCCTGGAAAGACCTGGAGGTAAAGACTCCCCACCCAAGATCTACTAGCAGGTCAATTTAGCTCTTTGAACTGACAGAACCCCAAGTAGGGCGGTTAACATCTAACCATAATAATTAAATGAAAATAAAAGGTAGATTCCATAGAACAATAACCCCTTTAAAAGAAAGATTTAGAGGGAATTCAGGCAGTGTTGTAGAAATTCTTAAAATTAGAATTAATTTGACCATGCCAGTCTCCCTATGATACCCCATTTTGCCAGCCAAAAAGCCTCTCTCTGATTCATATAAATTTGTACAGGATCTTAGGACCATAAATGATGTTGTCCAGGACATACATCCTATGGTACCCATCTCGCATATTCGTTGACCACAGTGCTGGGAATGGCAAATGGTTTTCAGTCCTAAACTTGAAGAAGGCTTTTTTTCCCCCTGCATCTCAAGAGATGAAAAGCCTCAACCATTATTTACTTTTGAATGGCACGGCCCAGAAACAAAAGCCATGCTCCTATACTGTTGGACTGTGTTGCCACAAGGAATTAAGAATTCTCCCAGCATATTTGGGAAAATATTAGAAAGGTTTAGGAATATTTCATTAAAATTTGGAATTATTCTACAATATGTATATGACTTACTAATAGCTAGCAATATTTTTGAAGACAGTTTGCTTGGCACCATCACAATCCTGAATCACTTGGCAAAAAGAGAATATAAAGTATGACCTCACACAGCCTAGACTTGCAAACAGGAGGTAGTATACTTCAAATACCAACTGAATATAGCACTAGGAAAATTGCAGAGAACCCAAGGCAGCTTCATGAATTCTTAGGGATTATAGGATTTTGCCAAATTTGAATTAAAAACTTTGGCCTTATAGTGGAGCCATTATATTATTCTTTGAAAGGACTAGACTCTGAATCCCTTAAATAGACAAGAGCAGCATTTTATACCTTGAAGGAAAAAACAGTTTCAGTGCTTACACTAAGATTGCTGAATACATAAAAAACTTTCAAATTATACATTCATGGAAGGAAAGGAATTGGTCTTGTGGTACTGGCCAGGCTTTGGGAAATACCCCTCAACTCACTGCTTATCTCTGGAAGCCTTATAGCATTTAAAGCAACAATGAACCATTGTACACTTCAGAAATCTCTCAGCATATAAGATAGGCACTACAGATTCGGTGGAAACTGCATGCACCTTGGAGATCCAAATCTATGGGGAAGACTGAGAAAAGGAACTACATAATAAAGAAGACCCTGGCAAAAAAATATGCCAGAAAACACATAAGATAACTTTCCAAGTTTCTCTTTTAGAAATACGCCCTTTAGATTTAGGAAATGAATAAAAAATAAACAATATGTACAACATTTAGGGCAAACACTAACACCTTTGTATAAGTTTGCTAACTGCAGGTCTATCTACCCATCTCATGAGTCCCTTCATCCAATTCCACTGGGCAGACCAGGTCTTAGTAAAAATAGGGAATACTGAACAGCAGTTAGCCAAACAATGGACCAGTCCCTATGACATCCTTCTGACAGCACAGTCTTTCCTAAAGGTCACAAAATTCAAGCCTTTGTTTCATCACACAAGGAATCTATCCTAACTACATCATGAGAAATATAGAAAAACCACATGCACAAAGATTTTCATCATTATATCTAACTACAAAAATATTAGAAGGAAAATAAGTAGAACATGGAAAATTGGTGAAGTAAATTATGCATATCCAAATGAAGAAATTTATGTATCTACTAAAAATAATATAAGAAAGTGAATGATATAATATCATAGAATATAAAATTATATATACAAGGCAACTGTACTTTATGTTAGGGATGATTTCCTGAATACCACACATTACTCAAGACTACTATTCACTAGGAATAAGTGTCAATGGACTGATGAATTTATAGAGTATGCACATCTAAAATCATGGTAGCATATTTTTACCATAGGTTTCTTTTATGTTTTCAGCCTTTTCTCACATTTCTCAGTGTTCTCTCCAAAATGACAAAAATAAATAAAATTATAATTGTTTGGCCATCTTCACAGAGTTTTAACCAAATTAAATTCTATTCCAGTACAATTTATTTTTAGGTACATTTTTCAGCACCAGAGTGGTCTACCATTTGAGTTATAAAAGATGCCACAAATAGTGTTATAGACAACGTTACATTATAAATATTTTACATTATAACAATTGGAAACAAGAAATATTCAATAGCTGCCAAAACCATTTACAGAATTTGATCTATGTGAACTACAGCATGTTTCACATGATACTGGAAAAGTGGTAGGCATTTCTATTTTGCAGTTAAAGTGACATTCTATAAACAACATAAATCCAGTTTATATTCATGCCACATTTAAATTAAAATCCTAGATTTATATATTTATTTCAGCAAGTTATTTAAATATGGCACTAATCCTAATGATAAGCCAAAACCAAAGTTGTATGCAGCAATCAAAATTAACTTTAAAATACTTAATCAAGTCCCAATAAAATGTTATAATAACCAACTATTGTGCATTGAATTATGGCCCTCCAAAAGATACATTTATACTTTAAGCCCTAGAGCATGAAAATATAAAATTATTTGGAAAAATATTTTTGTGTATATATTTCAGTTGAGATATTGTAGAGTTGAGATCATCCTGGATTATCCACATGGACCTCAAATTCAATGACAAATATCCTATAAAAGACACACAAAGAAGAGACACAGAGAAGAGGAGACAGTAACTTGAAGACAGAGATGAGAGTGCCGTGGCAATAGCCCAGAAACAGCTAGGAAGACATAGAGCTAACCAAAGCTGGAAGAGTCAAGATAAAGAATATTCCCTAGAACCACTGGAAGGAGCATGGCCCTACTGACACCTGGATTTTGGACATTTGGTCTCCAAAACTGTGAAAGAATATATTGTTTTAAGCTATCAAGATTGTGATAATTTGTTAAAGAAGCAACAAGACACTAATACATCATCCTTTCATTTCTCTCCTTTTTTAAATAAAGCTTTTTGATTTCTAGTAGCAAAAGTATTTTTTTGTAAATATGCACTGACCCTTGAGGGTCAGAACAATAACACACACACATACACACACACACACACACACACACACAAATATACATACAGCAAAGGACTACCAAATCAATACATGATTACATGTATGATTTACACTTGATTACATTACACTCGCAATTATTTTTACAAGTGTAATTTATCATTCATTATAATGCCTCAAAATAAGCTAGTTTCCAATTTTCAAAAGGACTTTATCTGTAAAAGCATAAAAGCCTCTCGTTATATTTCATCATTAATTGTCCCTAAAAATGACTTGAATATGTCTAATTCTTACAAGAATAAGAGCTTTAATTATTTAGTAAATTTATTAATGTTTGTACATCTAATAAAATCCAGAGACTTCAGGAAGAGAAATCATAGAATTTCAGATAAATATAAGTTAAGAAAACATAATAAATTTTGCTTTATAACTTCTTTTTTATTGAATTTATTGGGGTGACATTGGTTAAAAAACCACATAGGTTTCAAGTGCACCATTCTATAACATACAACACATTACGTACTGCATTGTGCTCTCATTCCCCCAAATGAAGTCTCCTTTTCTCACCATTTATTCCATTCTTGTCCCCTTCCACCTCCCACCACCCCTCTTTCCCTCTGCCCTCACCATACTGTTGTCTGTCTTTTTTTCTTTTTCTTAATTCCTTCAATTTTTTCACCCAACCCCTAAACCTCCTTCCCCTCTGACAGCTGTCAGTCTCTTCTACATATCTATGATTCCTTTTCAATTTTGTTAGTTTATTTTGTTCATTAGATTGCACATATAAGTGAAATCATTTGTCTTTCTCTGACTGGCTTTTTCACTTAGCATAATACTCTCTATATCCACCCACACTGTCACAAAGGTAAGATTTCTACCTTTTTACAGATGAGTAGTATTCCATTGTGTTACACCACTGTTTTATCTACTCATCTATTGATGGGCACTTGGGCTGCTTCCAAATCTTGGCTATTATAAATAGCACCACAGTGAACATAGGGGTGCATATATTCTTTTAACGTAGTGTTTCAGTTTTTTCTAACATATTCCCAGAACTGAAACTACTAGGCCATAAGGCAGTCCCATTTCTAATTTTTTGAGGTAACTTTGTTTTATTTTCCATAGTGACCATACCAGTCTACATTTCCAGCAACAGTGCACAAGGGTTTCCCTTTCTCCACATCCTCACCAACACTTATTGCTGATTTTTTTATGTTAGCCATTCTGACAGGTGTGAGTTGATACCTTATTGGGGTTTTAATTTGCATTTATCTGACAATTAGTGAGATTGAGCATCTTTTCACATGTCTATTGGACATCTGTATGTCCTCTTTTGAGAAGTGCCTATTTAGACCCTCTGCCCATTTTTAAATGAATTATTTTCTTGACATTAAGTTATATAAGCTCTTTATAAATTTTGGAAATTAGCCCTTTCTCAGATTATCATTTGTAAATATGTTCTCCCATTTAGTAGGTTGTCCTATCATTTTGTTGATGGTTTCCTTTGCTGTTCAAAATGCTTTTTAGGTTGATGTAGTTCCATTTGTTTATTTTTTTGTTTGTTTCCTTGCCTAAGGAGATATATCAGAAAAAAATATATAAATGCAAAAAAATATATGAGCTTTTACAGTCTATGTTTTTTTCAAGGATTTTTATGTTTTATGACTTACATTTAAGTGTTTAATCCATTTTGAGTTTATCCTGGTGTATGATGTAAAAAGGTGGTCTAGTTTAATTTTTTTGTATGTATCTGTCCAATTTTCCTAGTAGCATTTATTGAATAGCCTGTCTTTATCCCATTGCATGTTTTGCCTCTTTTGTCAAATACTAATTGACCATAAATGTGTGGGTTTATTTCTGGGCTCTCTATTCTGTTTCATTGATTTATATGACTTTTTATGCCAGTATCATGCTCTTTTGATTCCTATGGATTTGTAGTGTAGTTTGATACCAGGTAGAATGATTCCTCCAAATGTGTTCTTCCTTCTCAAGATTGCTGAGGCTATTTGGGGTATTTTATGGTTCCCTATAAATTTTTGGAACATTTTTTCTAGTTCTGGAAGATATGTTACTGGTATTTTAAACAGAATTGTGTTGAATTTATAGATTGCTTTGGGTAGTATGGACATTTTAATTATATTAATTCTTTTTACCCATGAACACAGTGTAGGCTTCCACTTACTTACATCTTCCTCAATTTCTTTCTTTAGTATTTTATAACTTTCTGAGTAGGCAGGTCTTTTACAAAATTGGTTATATTTAACTTTCACTACCTAAATTTTGTTGCAATTGAAATGTGATTTTTTTAGTTCCTCTTTCTGATAGTTCATTATTAGTATATAAAATGCCACCAATTTCTGAATATTAATTTGTATCCTGCTGCTTTATTGAATTCATTTATCAGTTCTGGTAGGTTTTTTTTTGGTGGAGTCTTTAGGGTTTTCTATGTAAAATGTCATGTCATCTGCAAAAAATGACAGTTTTACTTCTTGCTTTCCAACTTGGATGCCTGTTATTTCTTCTTGTCCAGTTGCTGTGGCCAGGACTTCCAGTACTATGCTGAATAAGAATGGTGAAAGCAGATGTTCCTATCTTGTCCTTGATCTTAAGGGGAACACTTTTAATTTTTGTCCATTGAATATGATGTTGGCTCCTGGTTTGTCATATATATAACATGTCTTATAACTTTATTCATTTATTGACAAGTGATAGGGAGCAGAGGTACACTTGCCAGTTTGTGGGAGAATAGACACATCTTTGAAATACGTGCCTCCCACTTGCACCTCATCACCTGTTTCCATTAGACTCTCTTTAACATTCTTGGCATTTTTAAATAGTAATTGAACTCCCAAAATTAAATCAAGGATCCAAATTATGAAAATTATTTTATTGACAAGACTATTCAATGAGATATCATGTCTAATAATAAAATAAACAGCATATTTCTATTATGCATATGTATTTTTTAAGTAAAAATCACAGATAAAATCACACACTGAGTTTATTTCCTCAAATCTCCCTGGACCAATATTGTTCCCTCCAAACTTTGGGCAAAGATTTCTTTAGAAGTACTATGACAATTTTTCACCAACATCCTATTTATAGATAGAATAAGGAAACATAAACCAAAGAGCTTTATATTTAGATCAGCTGCATGATCTAAACCTTTTATATATTTGTATCAGCTGCATGACACACTTCATGGGTCAGCCTACATATAATAGTGGAATCATTTTACCACCAAATATCATTCATAACCCTGAGCCCACCAAACCACATATCTCTTAACTTTAAATAACCTTTTTTCTCAATTCACCTTCTGTGGCTGACATATAATGAAAACTATAATAGGTGATAAGAATTAATGTATTTTGGAATAGTGGGACACAAATAAAGCTAATTTAGCAAGAGAGTGTGGTGGTCAAGACGATTTGATGGCAGTAAATATATGGAAATATATCTAAGAAAAAATGCAAGCAGAATGAAATTATCTTGCATAAAACTAACAAACAATGAAAAGAAAAAGAAAATAAAGGGAAAGGAGGGAGAAGAGAATGGGAAAGGGAAAGGGAGATAGAAGGGGAAGCAGGCCACTGAAATATGGCGTCTACGCCATTATTCCACTAAAGACATCACACCAGAGTTACCAGAAATATAGTTGATAAATTGAATGTATACTTTTTAATGTTTCCTTTCTTGGCCTCACTGCAAGGTTTGACTTCTTTTTCTTTTTAAGATTTCATATATCTAGTTTTAAAGAGAAGGGAAGGGAGGGAGAAAGGGAGAGAAACATTGATGTACAAGAGAAACATTGATCAGCTTACTCTCAAATGCCCCAACTGGGAACTTGGCCCATGACCCAGGCATCTGCCCTGACCAGGAATCAAAGTGGTGACCTTTCAGTTTACAGGAGGACACCCAACCCACTGAGCCATACCAGTCAGGGCCAGTGTTTGACCTTAACTTAAAACATCCACCTTTTGCTTCTGTAATACCACTGGCTGCCTTTATCACACAATTCCAAACAATACTTCATTTAAAGCATGAGATTATTCTAATAATATATTGTTAAATTTGCATTATGTAAATACACAATGCCGATACATAGAGAAAAACATTATGAAAACATTAAACGTGATTGTTATCTCAAAGTAATAAATAATATGAGATTTTACATTGTTTTTTCTCTGTTTTTTGCTTTGTCAAAACAACTTATTAAAGGTCATTTTTGTATGCACTTGGAATGATTAAAATATTACAAATACAAAGATAAGAGATGTTCCTTTACACAAGGAACTTTTTTGTTTGTAGCAAAATTAGAGTGACCTTTCCAAATATATTGGACAATACCCAACAGAAATGTATACATTTATCCATCAAAATACATGAATAAAAATGTTAGTATCAATATCATATGTAATAATCATAAATTGAAAAACTACCAAAATGGCCATTAAGAGTGGAAACCATAAGTTGTAATCTATTCACTGAATAGTATACTACATAGCAAAGAAAAATAAACTACAATCATACAACAAAAAATGAAGCATCTTACAAAGGCAATGTTGAAATAAAACACCATACACATACATACTGTAGATTCCATTTATCTAAAATTACAAACCAGGCAAAACTAGCCCATTGTGTCAGGATACTGATTATCTTTGGGAAGATATATGACTGAAAGAGACCACAAAGAGACCAAGGGTTTCTTGGGCACTGATGAATATTCTTTCATTTGAGAGTAGCTTATATGGGTGTGTCCAGTTTGTAAAGAGTCAAATTGCACACTTGTAATTTGTGCATTTTTTCTGCGTGTGTGTCAATATTCCAATAAAAGTTCATAACAACTGAACTAAAAACTATTGTCCTATTTGAACTGAGGAAACGTGACTACTATATTTCTACATGGATTAAGTTTTCCCCTTCAAAAAGGTCTGGACCATATTAAATATAGTTGCACCCACTCCAGAAAATAGTGAAAAGAGTAAAATCAATTCAAAGTCAAGGTTCTGATGGCAGGTTTTTTAATTTTATTTCAAGACCTAACTCTTTTTTAACTATATTTTACTGATTGTTATTACAGTTGTCCCAACTTTTCTCCACTTTATCCCCCCCTGCCCTGCAACCCCCATGCTCCAGCATCCCCCACCACTGAGTTCTTGTCCATGGGTTAAACATATAAGTTCTTTGGTTTCTCCATTTCCTATACTAGTCTTAGCCTCCCAGTCTATTTTGTATCTACCAATTACACTTATTCCCTGTACCCTTTCCTCCATTCTTCCCTGCCCCCTCCCTACTGATAAACCTCCATGTGATCTCCATTTCTGTGATTTTGTTCCTGTTCTAGATGTCTGCTTACCTAAAGAAAACAAAAGATCTAACTCTTTTGCATTCCCTTTCAGTGTCTATGTGTGCATGCACAGTAGAGCTCAATTCCCAAAAATTATCTCTTTGTGCTTAATGCTGGTGCACAGTAAAAAGAAAAATATCTTTGGAACCCAGATTAGGTCAGGACAATGAGGGAAGCCAGAAATCAGAGGATAATCAAAAACTAAATGAAACCCCTGGGCAGTCAAGTCAGAAAATAACATATTTGAGGGGACAAAGAGGGGGATTGGAATAACTGTAATAGCATAATTAATAAAATATTTTTTTAAATCACACATTTAAATCCTGACTCATCCACTTATTAGCTGTGACTTTAGAAAAGTCACTTTCCTTTTTGCAGCCTCAGTGTTCTCACCTGCAGACTATTTAGTGAATTTTCTTATGAAAAAGAAGAAGATAACAAATTTGGGCAGAAGAAATATTCTTCCAATAAAGAATAAGATATTTCAAAAGAGCTTCACCTAAGTAATAATGTTGCAATATAACCAAATGTCTGTATTTTATTGAAAACTCCTCTGACACTATATTTATATTACTAGCTTTTGTATTGTTATTTTCAAAGGTGTACATTGTTGTTTGTTAGTCTACACTCACTCATATATTAACTAGGAAAACTTTGGGAGTGCTACATATTCATTTCTGACATATTATTTGAGAAAAAGAACAATGTTAATGTAATAAGAAAATCTTTAACTCATATTGATAAAAATGATACTGTACTGAACTAGGTGTCTTAGAAGGAATTCCCAATGTTCAATAAAATGTTCACGAATGGAATTCTCATTAACCTTGAACATCCTCCAGATGTTCCTTTGATAACATTAACTACCTTACACACCATGTGGTTTCAGTCCACTGAACCATACAATACATGGTGTGAATGCACATGTGAAAGTTGAAATCAAAGTTTGAGAAAGCTGGGTTGTCTGATTTCAGATGAACCTCTACAGACCCAATATTTTTGTTAGCTCTTGTAAAGTTAGCAGTGTGTTTTTTTCTTTAGTCACTTATCCAGATGATGCACTCATATGTTGTATGTTCTTTTTAATTTGAAAGGAAGATGAAATGTCTGCATAACAAGTATCTAAAGGTCCATGGCATAAGACTTGCAGGATTTTTGTAGCCAATGATGATCATAACTGAAATAGTCCCAAGAGTTTTAGCTTGATTTAAAATAAAAGATGGAGGCATAGATAAACATACCTTGCCTCCTCACCTAACTACAACAAAAATTACAACTAGACTAAAAAACAATAATCACCCAGAATTGTCAGAAAATCAAGCTATGTAGAAGTCCAATAACCAAGAATTTTAAAAAGCTACATTCATCCTGATGCATAGAAGGGGAAGAGATGCAGAGATGCTCAGAGAGGCATGGAGACTCAGAGTGATGTGAAGAGGCATGGAGACAAGGAATGGGTGGTGCACATCCATGTGCGGTGGATAAAAATCAGGAAGGATACCTTGGAAGCAAGGCATCCCAAACCTAGACCAGACCAGACCATCAAGCCCAGGGCTCTAGGACCATGAAGATAAGTCCCCATAACTTCTGGCTATAAAAACCAGTGGGGTTTGGGGAAGTGGAAGAAACTGCAAGATCCACAAGAAACTCTCATTAAAGGGTCCACAGCAGAGTTAGGACTTACACAGACTCACTTCCTCTGGGATTCAGTACCAGGGCAACGCCTGGAAGGATACCAGTGGCAGACAAGGAGAAATTGAAGTTACTGGCAACAAGGAGAGTGTTGGGAGGCAGCTTCCTCCTGGGAAAAACTCCAGAGGCAAGGCAGTGTCATTGTCCTTTCTTTAAGCCCTCCTGACACAGAACCACAAAGCAGTGCCTTGTGGGTTGCCCCATCCAGGCGATTACCTAAGGCTCTGCCCCATCCAACTTATTAGTGTGCTTTCCTATAATAGGCCATGCTACTAAGACAGGGAGTCAAAGCATCTCTACCTAATACATAAAAACAAACACAGGGAGGCTGCTGAATTGAGGAGAAAAGGAAATATGGCCCAAATGAAAGAACAGAATAACACCCCAGAAAAAGAACTAAATAAAATGGAGATAAACAACCTATAAGATGCAGAATTCAAAACACTGGTTATCAGGATGCTCAAGGAACTCATTGGGTACTTCAATGGCATAAAAAAAGACCCAGGAAGACAGGAAAGCTTCATTAAGTGAAATAGAGAAAAATCTACAGGGAATCAACAGTGGAGGGGATGAAGCAGAGAATCAAATCAATGATTTGGAACACAAGGAAGAAAAAAGTATTCAGAACAGAATGGCAAGGAGAAAAGAGAATTAAAAAAGTGAGAATAAGCTAAAGAGCCTCTGGGACATCTTTAAATGTTCTAACATCTGAATCATAGGGGTGCAAGAAGGAGAAAAGGAAGAGCAAGAAATTGAAAACTTATTTCAAAAAATAATGAAGGAAAACTTCCCTAATTTGGTGAAGGAACTAGACATGCAAGTTGAGGAAGCACAAGGAGTCCTAAACAAGATGGACCCAAAGAGGACCACACCAAGGCACTTCATAATTAAAATGCCAAAGGTTAAACATAAAGAGAGAATCTTAAAAGCAGCAAGAGAAAAGCAGACAGTTACCTACAAAGGAGTTCCAATAAAACTATCAGCTGATTTCTCAAAAGAAATGGTGGGGAGGGGGAAGGAAATGGAGACAACTGTACTTGAACAGGAATAAAAAAAAAGTTGTTAAAAAAAAAGAAAGAAAATTTGCAGGTTAGAAGGGACTGGCAAGAAGTATTCAAAGTGATGAAAAGTAAGGACCACAACCTAGATTACTCTATCCAGCAAAGCTATCATTTAGAATTGAAGGGCAGATAAAGTGCTTCCCAGACAAGCTAAAACTAGAGTTCATCATCACCGGACCATTGTTATATGAAATGTTAAAGAGACTTATTTAAGAAAAGGAAGATCAAAAATATCAACATTAAAATGCTAATAAGTTCACAATTGTTAACAACTGGTTCTAAAAAAAACAACAAACTAAGCAAACAAGTAGAATGAAACAGAATCATAGATATGGAGATCATTTGGAGGGTTATCAGTTGGGAGGGGGAAGGATAGAATGGGTTAAAAGATTGCAGGGATTAAAAAGTACAAATTGGTAGGTACAAAATAGACAGAGGATGTTAATAACACTATAGGAAATGAAGTAGACAAAGAACTTATATGCATGATCCATGGACATGAACTAAGTGGGGATTGCTGGAAGCAATGGGGTTACTGGATGGAGGGTGGCAAAAGGGGAAAAATGGGACTACTGTAATAGCATAATAAAATATATTTAAAAAATATAAAGATAGAAATTTACTCTGGACATTTATATTTCTGGCAGCAAAAAAGTAATGAGAGTTCCATGAAAATGAGAATTTTTGTGTTTTGTTCACTTCCATGCCTGCAGTACCCAGTACAATTGTTAGCACATAGTAGAACTTCAAGAGCTATTCAATGATTAAATGAATGAATGAATATAGGTTCCTCACTGACAGAGAAATTGATCTACTGTGCCAAACAGTGATCACAGAAAATTTAGATATTATGTCTTTTCCTTTTAATATTCCCTTTCCTATCTTTTCTCAAATATTTTCTAATATTTATCATTTGAAATAATTTTCATACATGTATTATACCACTTGCTATCTTCTTATAAATATGTTGCTCAGAAGTAAATTCAGTATCACAGCTGTGGTATAATCAAAACAGGCAGAGTGATTTTATTTATTTCTCTTTCCAGACGTTGCACTATTAAATTCTAAGAGAAAAACTTTCAAGGTATGCCAGTTTTTGTTGTTTTTGTTAGAAAGCACTATGGTGTTCGTTTATATTTAAACTGAAACTAACTAAATTCCTTTGACCAGATCTCACCAATATAAGATTACACTGGTTTATTTAATACTGAAGTGATAGGCTTTACTCAATCTATGTGATTTTAAAAAGTCAGACTTGTCACTCCTAATTATTAATGGCTTTTACATTATCAGTGGTAAAGATATTAAACATCATTTTGGAGCAGTACCATACCTGTTTCATGTAAGGACATTCCTTACAGCTACACTGTACTTGTTCAAAGCTATTTGTCCTCTTAGAAACAATGGGAGGTTTGGCAGACCCTAAATTACCAGGGATTCTATAACCAGTTCCTAAACACTGTTCACTGAGTTTAACCAGGACTTTGCATGCCAGGCCGGAAGCCTGCACAGTGACTCAAGTTCTGGAGGTGCAAGATCACAGAATAGAACAAAAGAGAAAATGCTGAAAAAGTAAAAGGGCAACATCCAAAAGGTCGTACGGGCTGGCACTGAAGCTAGAAAGAGAAGTTTGGTCACAAATGCTTGATGTTCTCCAACAAGTCCTAGCATCTTTGGTCTTCTCTCTCTGTTTTTGCCTTCCTGGAATCTCAGAAATACTGGAGCAAAGGGTATAGTCTCCTGGGGGTGACCACTGTGTCTTCCTTATTCAAATAAGTTCTTCCTTATTCAAAGAACCAATCAAATTCTATGAAATGTTATTGTACTAAGCAAAAGATTTTTCCTAAGCCTCTTTTTAAACACAAAACTTTTCATGATACACCCATCTTTTTATGTATACATTTAACTTTTGATTTGTAACCTCTGTATTATAGATTGACATGAATATTTAGGGGGGTTCTAAATGTTGTTACATTTTCTGGTTTATTTGAAACAATGATCATTCAGAGGATAACTGCAACAGAATGATATTAAAAGGTAGCTACTTCGTGCATTGTGGTGATGATGGTGTTGGCAATTATCAAATATAAGGTAAATAACAGAATGCTTACAAAATTTCTCATAAAGCAATATTTTAAGGAAAAGTACACTACATACATATAGGTATTGTTTGGAGTACAAATTATAATTGCCAAAAATATTAAATAGTTAAATACTTTTTAAAATCATTTAACAAATGCTTATTTTTTTAATGCAGCAAGGCATATATTTTCCTTTCAGTTTACCTAACAGATTTGTAATGTAGATTTCCCATTTTTCTTGGCTACAAGTACTTTAAATTTTACTTAATAATACCATTTTTAATTCATGAGTTACTAGTATATTTTAGCATTTGTACATAGGTTTTATTTTGATTTTTGCTCATACTTCATATTTGTTAACATATGACTTTTGAATTATGGTTAAAATATGAAATTTTGATTTCTGGAACTTACTGAGGCATTCTTTGAAATTAAGAACAACCTAACAAATGCCTATGGAGCACTAATCTAGGCCCTAGAGAAATGGGAGTAAACACAACTGGCAAGTTGCTATTTTCATAAAATTTCCATTTATTTCCTTCTTTCAACTTTCTATCACCCCCTTTCTCCTCCACTTCTCCTGCCCCCATAAATGTCTTTTCTGACAATGGGTAAAGTATTTCTTACTAATTATTCCTTTAAAATAACTATAGAAAACATCACAAGTCCAGTAGTCTACCAAATGTAAGAATAGCCATAAGTAGGTGTTTGTTATGTCTTAACTACCACACCTTTAACAAGTCTTTTCACCACACTGAGCTTGTTTCCTCTCTTAGTAATATAAGGATAACAATATCTGTTGGGAACCACCCTGCCTGGTTTCAGAAGCTGTACCCTCCCACCAAGGCTAAGGCTGGGGGAGCAACCTTGGACCATAAGCCACTAAGGAGACAAAAGCTTATCTCCCTGGCAGGAGCGCTGTTTCTGCTCCCTTTACTTCATCCATAACTGGCCCCCAATGTTTGGTCAGTTAGCCAATGATGGATAAGATTCCCCAAAGGTGGGAGTGACCTAAGCCAGGCACAATCATGTGGGAGGTCCCCAAGGAAGGATTTGGGGGGCTACAGCAAAAGGGGGTGATGGACCCTGGCCCCTTGACTTTGACAAGGCCTGAGTCCTCATTCTGTCTGCAAGAAGTCTCCTAATCTCTTGGCTGCCTTACTTCCCCTGCATGACTTAAGCCTGAAACAATGATAGAGGTGGTGCAGCCCTGTGCTGGAAAAAGCAGGTTCCCTGGGCAATTAGGCCTAAGAAAGAATATGTAAAATCCTGTGAAACCTGCTTTGTTTAGAATGCTCTCAATTGAATGATAAGGGTCCAAGCAAGAAGTAAGTTTGTTCCTCAAAATTTTACAGCTCTTTAGCTATCTGACCCTGACTGAAAATAGGTCCTTAGAGTTCTTTGTTATCTATTGTTTGATCCTTACTGCCTGACAATGATTACTGAGCTTTATCTGTATTCCTGTGCAAATAAACCCAATAAAAGCCCATTGAGAAACAGGATCCCGGCCCTTCTCCTTTGAGAGATCGGCCACCTTTCCTCCCCAAGCAGATCATGTCCTGGTAGACTTAATCTCATTTATGGTGGCCGAGGGGGCCCTGCAGGTGGAACCCCCCACAAATATCTACCTTCTAAGTTTTGTAGTAAGGTCTGGAGATAATGCATATACCGCTCCTACTATATTGTGGTGTTTGTAATATGTAATAAATGATAATTAATCATTAACTTATAGCATAATGTACTTTAAAAGATAGTGACAATATCTCCAATCACACACAGTCCTCTGCAATAAAACCTTCTACCTCATCAAGAGAAATATATTTCTTCACACCCGCCACCCCATGCACCTAAGTAGACCTATGACAGCAAAAGTAACACTATTATACTTAGGTGTAGTCCTTAACTAGCCTAGCAGTCTGCTGTCTTCCTTTTAGAGTTCTGAGCATCCATGTAAGAAGGGTGGGCTACTCTGCTGTAGAAAGTACTACTCTGCTGCAGAGAGGACTACTATTCTGCAGAGAGGATTATACTGCAGAGAGGCCATGTGGGAAGCCCTGGGTCACACACATGAGGGAAGAAGCTCTCTCTGCTGTCCTTCTTTTTCTTTTTTTCACATTTTTTTGTTGTTGTTCAAGTACAGTTGTCTCTATTTTCCCATTACCACTCCCTCCACCCCAGTCAACCCCACTTCCTATCCTTAATCCTACCTGCCATTGATTTTGTCCATGTGTCCTTTATACATGCTCTCTCTGCTGTCCTTAATGCTGAAGACTTCAGGCGATTTCAGCCTCGGCAGCTTACAGAGCAGTTGATCCCACTCCACCCCAAAACCATGAAAGATATTAAGTCATTGCTTTTAATTACTATGTTTTGGGGTAATTTATTACAATGGATAACTGAAAGAGTACTGTGTATTAACACAGAATCTTTTCAACTCTTATTTGACCTTTCTGAGTATTACTATAACTAAGCATTTCTTTCTCCAAAACTTCTTTTACTTTCTTTTCTTCTATCCCTTTCTTGCTGCCTCTCCCTTCTTCTTCAATGTTGTCATTCCTTGGGCCTCCATAAGGCTTCAAGCATACATATTCAGCCCAAACCACTTTGGAACCTCAAGGTCAAATAGTTAACCGCCTACTTGGTATCATTACATGGAAGTCTGACATCTCAGTTAAGAAATGCATTACTCTTTTTCCTCCATTACCACCTCCTCATTCTAATCTTGGTCCTCTCCCCAGGCTCCTTATTTTGTAAATTATCATTCATCCAATTATTCAAGCCAGAGGACTGGGTGTCACCCTTCTCCCATCCCTCTCACTTACCCCCTTTAAAAAAGGCATTAGTTGACAAGTCTTAGTCATTTATGTCTCTTAAGTATCCCTCAAATCCCTTTACTTATCTCCCCCTCCACTTGACTGCCTCAAAGTTTTCTACTAATTCACTCCTGATGTAAAAGGCATTTCTTTTGCCTAATACTTTCAGACTAGATTAGGTTTTGGCATATACTTACATACCACTATGTACATCTCTTTTTGTAACACAGTTTACACTAGAAATTAACTGTTCCACATCTGCATTCTTTTTTAGATAGCAAGTTCCAAGAAGGAGGATCATATATGCCTCATTTAGTTCCATGTCCATTTCCATTGCAAGCACTCAAAAAATATTTATTGAGTGAATAAATTAACAATTGCCAACACAAACTATATATCTGCCTAAGTTTTTCACAGGAGAAATAGGCAATCAAAACCCAGAAACATCCATAGGCCTGACCTCTGAATACCAAGCTAAAATTTAGTATTCTATTTTATCAGCACATAGAACACACACACATTGCTCCTGTAGGTAGTCAGAGTGCTATGGAAACCACAAAATACAAACCATAAAGAATGAGATTGATTTTTGAACTTATCATGTGCTACCTTGCAATTTCTATGGTACTTTTCTTTTATACTGTATTGTTTATATTGTTTTAAAACTTTCTTTATATTTTGTCTTTACCATTTGAACTAGATATTAAATGAAGCAAAGCTTATATCATGCTTTTCCTTATATCCCTCTGCACTACCTCAGATCTTTGCACATAGTAGACATTCAAAAATAGTGTTGATCTGAAGTTTTGAACAATCTAAAGTTGATGAAATAATAAGCAAAAGAAAATAAAGGTGCCATGTATATTATGGCCAGTTGACCACAAATAAAAGGTTTGTTTTGCCCATTACCCTGAGAATCCTTTAGAGGACCCAGTTTGGGGTTATATCAGTTTCACTCCAGAACATGTGTCTTTTAGTACCTGGGCCACAATTCCCTTTTTCCTAGTTTTAGGAGTACTCCAAACCTAATGTGCTGTTCAAAGTTAAACTCCACTAGCTCTTCCAGATCTTTTCAGCCACAGAGTACGTACTCCTCCTAGGCCTTTAGTTTCACCACTAAACTCTTAACAGTCTGACAGTCTCCAGACTCTCCAGAGCTATTTTGGTTTTGGGTTCCAAACACCTTCAAGGACAAATATTAAACTCAGTCTAACTTTGAGCTGATTTCATGCTTCATAATTTCATGTATCCACATGTTTACAGCCCTGCTCCATTCTCTTCTTCCTTCTTAAAACCTAACAAATAAATTTCCACATTCATGAAATCTAGGAATTCTACCTTCTCTCAACTCTGCACATTGGTGTAATACGATAGAGTAGATTTCCCTGGAAAACCAGGAGCTGGTGTTTCCTGCATGCCTCCTTCAGTGCCAGTCTTGCTGTGAAGAGAGTATCGTGTGCTGTGTGCTCTGAAAAGCATTCCAGGAGCATCTTCCTCTGGATGGCTCCCTTCTGTTCTGCTATGACTTTCCCATTCCTTTATCTTTAGATTTCTCCAAGCCATTGACTTTCATAGTTTTGTTTTGTTTTGTTTTGTTTGATTGTTACATCAAAGTTCCATGTTGTCAATGACTGGCTTAAGAATGGAAGTGTTTGGTTTTTGTGTGTGAGGAAAGTGAGAGAGTTTTTGGCGAACAAATGTTAGCTGGAGTTTCTTGGTGATTGTATAAAGTCTTCATGCCAAACATTAGTTCATGTATGCAATGTAGTTACACAAAACCTTCTGTTCCATTAATATCTTATTAAAGCATAAAATTTGGGAAAGCATGCTTTTGTGATATTTAATATATTCATAGTATTGTGGGAAGAAGGTACATGCCATTCTGCATTATTCCATAAAATAAATTCCCCAGGAAAGTAATATTTCCCAGGAAAAATTAGAGAAGGAAGATTTTATTATACTTTCTTATACTTTCAGCTATTAAATTCAGAGAGGATGCAATTCATTTTCTCCATTGTAAACAACCTGCAATGATACTTCTATATCAGCCTCTGCATAACACATGATACTATAAATTACATATAAAAGCCTCTTCATTTGTTTAGCTCAACAAATGGAATTACTTTTCTGTCACATATTTAAATAATTTTTGTGTGTAAATATGGCCAAGAATATATGACATATATTATATGTGATGGTAAAACTCCCTTTAGTATTTCAAAGCTCATGCCATTTTCAGTACCTATGTTAACTATATATAGTAAATAAATTTAAAATAAAAGATTCAAAGATCGACTAGAAATATTTTATCACTGGGAATCTTAATTGTTCAATATGTGAATGTGTTTAAGATTCAAACACTGAAAGCTACTTAAAAACACATTCAAGTCACTTAAAAACCCAAGAACAAATTGATCAGCTGAGGATTGGGGGCAATATGTGAGAGCCAAACATGTTTTTGGTGGAAATAGACAGTCTGGGGGAGGAGGAGCCTCATGTGGACACTCCTGAGTGGATGTTTATTGAACTACATCTGTTGTTCGTTGTTTTTTCTTCTGTGTAGCTTTTATCTCACTTCCTGCATTTCACATTTTCTGCAGTATTTATTTTCTTTCCATTACACTCCTGTGTTATAAAGATAGTAGGACCTCTTTGTCTGAGATGATTATAATGAGAGACAGAAAAAAAGTTTTTCAAATTTATCTTTTTTAATGTGGCTATTATTTTATTTTACTTATTTTTTATTATATTATTCCATTATGATTTAGTCCCCTTATGTATCTTTTAAAACTCAAGAATAATCCAAACTAAACCTCAGTGTAAGAAGAGAAAATTAAAATATAAGATCTTTTTCACTTAAAATTATAATATCCACACATTATGGAATAAAAATATATTTCTAATGCATTACTGTCAGAAAAACCAATTATATTTATTCATTGATATTTTTTAAGAATTTCTATTATAAATGTATTCAGTAAAAGGTGATTTTGATTATACTAATTTTAAGGGTAAGAATATCAACATTATATTATCTATAACCTGAGTTATAGAGTTAGTTAATTCATTTTTTAAATGTAATGTTAATATGCTATAACAATACAGACCTAAAGATTTTCAAACAAACCTGAAAGACATAAATATGCTAATAAAGATAAGCCAAATATAGATACAGGATTGCTGAGATAAGTAATCTAGTATTTCTCACTTTATTAAATCCGGTGAAATATATAATACCACAAAATGAATTAATAACCACACTGGTTGTAATGACTTTTTAAACATTTATTTATTATGTCCAGACTTCTGCTAAACACTATGGCAATTATAAACAAATAGGTTTAATCAAGTTTCTTGACCTCAATTTAAAAACACTTTGCAAACTTCTGGAAGATGCCACATTACATACATGAAGGAATTTAACTTTCTTGATATAAAGTATGCTGTAATATTTGTTTTGATTGGAAATATAACAAACATGAGTGTATTAAGCATTAAAAATACACCCCATTTTTGCTGCCATCATAACATCACAGATCATGACAAAGTGAATAGAGCACAGGATAATAAAGTAGGAAGTATGGGGTTTTATTTTGATTTTACGTTCTGTTATTTAAAGACTCTATGACCAGGCCCTGTTGTCAAGAAACATACATGTAAATCGAGGAGATAACATAAATAAATAAAACAGCTATCCAATACCATGAAGCAGCATACAAATAGACATAACATCTGTATGCACCAAAGAGAAAGGAAAGATGGACAGTGGTCAGTGAAGACTGGCTTGAGTTGTGTGTTGAGAAAAGCACGTGACTTAGTTTTGGGGAGAGAAAATGAGAGAAATATTTAAACACATTTAACATAGGAAAAGAGTTAGGAATGAGCATGACTTATAAGGAGTAACCCAGACAAGAATCAAAGTATCAGTTATTATAAAATTTGAGATGGTTTGGTAGGTGCAGAAAATTACACTTCGTAAAATAAAGATCTAAGAAGCATATGCTTGAGTGCAGCAAATAACAGTTAAAATGTGCAGATTTTAAATTTAACTCACAAATACTTAAAAATAAAAATGTATTTATTTGCCAAGGTTATTTTTCTATGTATCAAAAATACACATGTTTCTTATTAATAAAAAACAAGGGATCCCATCATGTATTTCATGTATTTTCCCCAGTGTTAGAATTAATAAGGGAGCAAATGAATTTAAAGAAGCTAAATTCACGTAGAATTGCAAAATGATGTGCTGTGTCAAAGCCTAACTACAATGAAAGAAACCAAGGGAGTGGAGACTGTAGCCACCACCTTTCTTGTGAGAATACATCACCATATGTCACTAACTTACTCTCCCAACACTTCTGTCTTATTATTATAAGACACCAGCCAGTAATCTAAATAAACCTATAAAACATTCTTTTTTTTTTAATATTCTTAAGACTACTCCTGAAAAGATGACCCTGTTTTCAGACCTCTATACTTTGGTCAGATAAATAAAGGTTAAAAACATTTTCCTAGATAATGTTTTCTTCAGTAGTTATATAAACAAAGCAATAAAATTAGGGAGCATAGAGGAACACATTATTAAACTGCTATTATAATTTTAATATCCATGGGCATTGTAATGAAAAACAAAACATATTTTGATAGCAAAAAAACAAGTATGTTAAAAGTTTAGAACCAAAGTGGTGGTAATTTTCATTCCTCAAGTAATTAGTCTATATTTGCCTTAAAACTTAATCTTAATATTCAATTTTAAATAGAATTTTATTTTAACACATTTCTGTGTTTTATGTTTTAGTTGATCTCTGAAATATGTATATATGACTTTTCTACTCAAGATAGATAAAAAGCATATATATTTTAGATACAGAAATAAGGGTTTCCTGGTTCCCATTAAAATATTTTGTTGGATTTTTGAAATTTGATTTCATATAATGTCATATTTTAAAATACATTAAAAAGGTAATAGTAAAATAATCTTAAATTCAAATGAAATTATATCACCAGTCACTAGTACTTTTCACTTTGACCTATTTAGATTACATAGAGTATCAACACCTGGAAAGTTCCAAGAATTTGAAGAGTTTTTTATTAGGATATATGGATATATCATTTTAAATAGGATATATCAATCATTTTAAATAACAAAGTACTTTGCTCTTCATTTAGTGTTATACTTTTATAAATCTGTAAGTTCATAATGCTAAAATATATACAAATATAAAAATCTTTGACCTATTACATACAGTAAAAAGTAATTATTATGATTTCAGACTTTTATTCAAAGTTCACTTTGCATGGTATTACATTAACTAGTTTAGAACACTATGTAATACTTGTATTTACTTAACATTAATATATGTTCTCAGGAACTTGGGTTACAGAAATATAACTAATATTGACTATTACAGAGCTTAACATGCTTAATTAAATAAATCTCTATTTGTAAAATAAGGGAGAATATGCGTGACTAGTACTGCAAATTTCAGTTTTAAGAGAAAATGGACGGATTTTATACTAGCTCAAAGATACAAGGAAAAAAAATGTATCTTGCGTATTATCTAATAGGCCTTCCAGAACTAAAGACCACAGGAGGTAACGCTAACAAAATTAATATGCAAAGAAGCTCAACACTAGGGACCTATAATTTTCTTGCAAATGGTTTCACTTTAAGGATGAAACAACACAGACAATATCAATTTCTTTCTTTCTTCCTTCCTTTCTTTTTTTTTTTTTTGCAAATAGATGAAGCTTTAAAAAAATTAACATATGACAGCAGGTGGGAAAAATCTAGACAAGTGGATATTCAAAGTAGGGGGAATCCAAATTTGATTTGCCTACCATTTCACAAACTAATTTGAATTCATTGGTATGTCCCTTAAAAACCAACTTGGGTACATATATTTAATTAATTAAGAATTGGTTTTCTGTCAAATTTGAAGTAAACATTTAGTAAACTTGGTGAGCAATTATATACTTATAAACATGAAAGGGCCCACAAAAATAAAGTGTGTGGGATTTAATTCATTAAAATATTACTGAGCATTTTTTCTGTAATTAGTTATAACCTTTTACATAACATATTATTAATATGCTATTGATTACAAATAATCTAGGTAAATTAGTAAATAAACAATCTTCCAATTCATTTTAAGTATACATTCTCCCCAGGTATTTAGAAGTTCAAGCAACAAATGATACATTAACACTTTGAACAATTCGATTTTTCTCAGACTTCAAAGGTAATAAGCTAAAATTAAACAATTTGCTTCCAATCATGGAATTAGTTCATTTTTAGATGCTATTTTCATATTTGTCCTTAGTCAGTTAACAATGTATAAGTATATTCTGTCATGTAATAAAGAACTCACTGTTATTTAAATTTTTTAATGTATTCCTGCACTCCGGGAATGGTTTGGTGCTGTACTATTCCTATCAATTTAAAATATGTTAGTGTCAGACATACTTTGAAGCTAGCAAATCAGTCCAGTATAATTTGAAGTTTTATTTTTTATTTATTTCCAGAGAGAGGAGAAGGACGGGAGAGAGAGGGGGAGAGAAACATCAATCAGTTGCCTCTCCTACACCCTCAAATAGGGACCAGACTTGAAACCTAGGCATGTGCCCCAACAGAAAATGGAACCAGTGACCTTTTGGTTCACAGGTGGGCACCCAATCCACTGAGCCCCACCAACCACAGCTAATTTGAAATGTTTAAATCTGAGCTTTCAAGAGAAAAAAAACAGTATGTTTTTCAGTATCTCATTTTAACTTTCTTTCATAATTTGACTTTCTGATACAGTCAAAACTAATCGGTTGTAACTCTAAGATAAATAGTTTATATGTTAACAACACTAAGGGTAAGGAACAAAATCATAAACATTTTGATTGTGAATTCTTGTGTGAATAAATTATTAAATTTAATTGGCTAATGACCTATATATTAAAAACCATTTAATGGAGCAAATTTAGAGTTTTTTTTGTTCTAAAAATTGGCTTTAAAATAATTGATACAGTTGATGTTGAAACAGAATATTTTTCTAGATGTAACAGAGATATATTATAATTTTACTATGCCTACTGGTGAATTCATAATCAAAGATGTTAATATACTAGATTAATGTAGTATAATATAATGTAATGTCATGCTCTACAACAGTATACTAGAAAAATCTAAATGATTCATACCCCAGGGAAGAGTTTGTACTATCAATTTAAAGTGTTTAATATACATTTATTTAAATATGAAGTTGCACATTGCCTAAGGAATGAGTATTTAAATTGACAGCCTAATAAAAATTCCTAAATAATGTAGTCATTTCCCCCATTTACTTATTAGTCATATTTTAAAAATCATCCATTTAGAGATACTAGAAAAGGAATGAGAACTAATTGTTTAGGGATACAATAATTGTTTAGGGAATTAAATGTTAATTCTATAGCTATCTTTTTTATCATAAATACAGAGCTTTGATCTTTAGTCTTACTTCTCAGAGCTAACAAGCTTCTTGGTTGCTGGCTTCAAATAAATGGTTCCATGCATAAGAACAGTCAAGATATTTTAAATAAATAATATATATTACTAACATTATGTAGAACTGTTCAGAGATTACATCCAAATTTTAGTCTTTAAACTAAAAGCCAATAGTGTTTTATAAGAAAATTATAAAATGTTTTAGGAGTTAACATATATAGAAAAATTCTCTCGCATAGAAACATGTTAGGTAGTTGAAATTTCACACATTATGCTTTATTCTATTCTCATAATTTATGGGCCTTGATAAATTTAATTGTTGTAGACATCATAAAATTGAATTACTGTTTATGCAATCAAATTAGTTGCATTAATTATTTGCTGTAGTTATAAATATGGAAATCCAGTGAAAAAAACAGTTCTCAGCCTTTTCAGGTAAACAGTTACAAATCCATTTTCTTTGTGGTTTGGAAAAAATGGAAATTGTCTTAAAGATTAAGTAGGAATTTTAATAATTCACTAATTTAACATGTATTATTCATATGCTTCACATGCTAGTCAGCCAAATCTACTCAAAAGTTACCTACTAGTCAGCCAAAATCTACTCAAGTATCCACAGCCTATGCATGGTAGATTTCTACATTATTTCTAACCTATGATCCTCTCTGCAAACTAGTGGAATTGCCAGCATAAAAAGTTTCAGCCAGTTACAGGAGTGCTCTTTCCCACTTTCCATCTATTTAGAAACTTAAGACTAAAAAACACACACGTGCACACAGGCACATAACACACTTGCATGCACACCTACACGCATGGCAATGCTGTATGTTTAGGGATTGCTTATTAGTAACCCTGTGGGGTAAGTGTAGTCTTCGGCAGGACTGGCTTCTGCCTCACGGATTTTAAAATTTCTCCGTTTGCTTGCATCTAAGCAGGCATCTCTCCTTGGGTGATTTATCTCAAGCTCACCGTTTCCTGTGGGCTTGTATTTGGCACAGTTCACACAGTGCCAGGTGCATGTAGTTATTTGAATTTGTTACCCCTGCTTTGGCCCAACGAAGTATTATGTTCTCAGGAAAAGATTGGATTCTCCTGACTGAGAAAAGGGCCATTGTTTTCACTCTATCATTTCTATCAACTTCTTTTAGATCCTAAAATTATCCACTACTTCTTCCTAACCCTGAAGGTTGACACAGTATGAAGACAACTTTACTTTTATTAATCAGCAATGTAGTTACCACAATCTGTTCAAAAGCATCAACCATTCTGCAGAGAATAAACCAAAAATGACACTTCCATGTGGAAATATCATTTATTACTGCAGAACAACAGAAAAATCAAACTCTAGAAGATATTATATACTGATTGCTTATCATGTAGAACACTAAATGGTTTTTCCTTCAGTAGAAAAATTAATAGCCATCATTTCATGTTGGAAGCAGTCAAATATTGTTCTCTTGATAAAGAAGGTTTTTCACTATGAAATATGATAACATTGTGTACCACCCAAAATTTCCTCATTTACTTAACAAAATAACTTCGGGAGCGTCTCAAAGGGTTTTTGTGATTTTTTGTTTTTATATTTTCCAGTAGGAACTTGGAGTCATAGGGAGTAATCATAAAGCACTTTAATATACAAAATTAAAGATGATAAAATCACATCTTTGCATTCACATGCTTATAGTGATTCAAATATTACCAATATTTTTAGAATAATTTATATTTATATATCACCTAGTTTAAACTTGTTTATCTTATAATTATTTTTAAATTATGAAATATATTTTAAATTTGCCTGAGGTCTATCAGACTTTCATATGACATAAAAATATGTACACAGCACAGCATACTTTTGTAGAGAAACTACAAAAAAGCCAGGAGTATATTTCATTAAAAGTATACTCTCATAAATTTCCTTATTTTTCCCCATTTCAAAGAAGAATTAGCCATGTTGAAAACATATTCATTCATAGCTGAGGATGCAGCATCCAATGTCTTTCTAGAATTGTTTAGTACAAATGTGTTAAATCATAACAAAATTGGGTTAAATAAACATTGTTGTTGGTATAGTGTAATTTTCTGTTGTGATAAATGCCATTGATTTTCTATTTACTTTTCAATTGATTTTATTTGCCAAATTATATACCAAATAGTCCCATGGGCTTACTAAATATATGAGGGCTAACAATGAAAAATGTACATAGTTTTAGCACCAACTTTGTAAATTGCCTTAATAATAGCTGGTGTAATGTAATAGTATTTTCAACCAGTACTTTTAATTTCTAGCTCATAAAGCCTTTTCATTGAACCCCAAGGGTGTAGCTATAAAACTAAGATTTAATTTTGTATATAATGTGGCCTAAATTAGCTTTAAAGCAATAGGAGAAACATGCAGCTACAAAAGATAGGCTGAAATTATTATAACTTGATATGAAACTCTTTAACAAAATTAATTATTTCTATTGTAACATAATTTGTAGTGAAATTTGAAGGTTATTCAGAATACATATTTTAAATTATATAATTTTAAAATTATGAAAAATGTATGGGAAATCTTCATGGACCTATAGTAAGAAGAAACCATTGGTCAAACATATTTATCCCATACCTTTAAACTCCCAGGTAGTCATATAGGACAGAGATACTTGCATGATGTTAACCTCTTAGGCAGAATATGTCTTTGCCACACTAATTTCCTGCTAATTATTTCCCTGAGACAACACAAGGGAAGTTCAATAAAGTCTTTTGTTTCCTGATATTTGTGCATTAGGAATATAATACTTCTTCATATTTGTGTTGTGCTTTACAATTGACAATGTTTCTATTCGTGATTTCATTTTGCCCCGGTGTGAATGTTTATGGTAAGTATTACTATCTCTATCTTGTGGGTCAATAAGCTTAGTATCTTGTCCAAGATTAATGTCTTGAGGTGACTGACTCACATGCCAGGTATGCGGTATAATTTCTGAGATGTGTAATAAAGTGACAATATTTAGTCTAGGAAAAATTCACATATATTTATAAAATTGGACAATTTTAATACACTATAATTGTTAGGTCACCAACGAAGACACATCAGCCAATAACAGCATTTCAAGTTCTTTTTAAGTGCCTTATAACTTGCTTCTTTTTAAATTTATAAAAGAAAAATATATTGAATAAGACATAGCCATTTTTATTAGATTGAATAATAGCTATAAATATAGCTTCATAATGGAAGTGTTTGATATTTGTTGATCCATATTTTTATATTCAAGAAGCATATTTAGATATAGTCTTCCTCCTAAATTAAATTTGATCTGAAAATGAGTGAAGAAATAAAGATATAGATTCTTATTTTAAAACGGCATTGCTGTTTTATTCCTTTTTTTCTAAAATTTGAGACATTACTCTTTTATTTTTTTGCAGTCTTCTATTTTATTATAAAAAAGGCAGAAACATAAGAAGTACTGCTGACTCTAAAAGCCCAAGTTCTGAGACAGCTATTAAACTACGCCAATTAACACCAGCATTCCATTCCATATTTCAGGGTCTTGATTTCTACAATTATAACACAATGTTATTGGAATATATAAATTCTAAGGACTGTATCCAGCTCCAAAATTTGCACAAATTTATAAAATAGCCTTATATTTTTATCCCCAGCTTTGCTGCTTTCCAATCTTTGTTAGCTTAATTCATTCTTTCCCCCCAAAAAAGATTGTCATTGTGTTGTTTAGCACAATAATATCTTGAAAATTAGTACACAGGAAAGAATAAATAATGGATAGTGCTCAAAGTATTTTTTTAAATGTCTAGCAAAGGGGAAGGAATTCCTACATAAAAAAGATTTAATCTTATTCAATAAACATAAGGAATATTTAAATCTCATTTATCTTAAAGTAACAAAAATATTTTGTCATGCTCTTTATTTTGCTATCATGAAAAAAGAAATATACTTTACAAAAATATTTTTTAAAGGTGGCCATTGTTGCTGCATGTACTAAATAAAGCAGGACTTGAGACTGGCACCAGCCTGAGCAGGGCAGTTCCACCTCTTGGGAAAGAATCTTGCCCCACTTGGACCACATGGCACCACAGCAGCTCTTTAAAGGCCTGGCTGTGAGCACACTGACTAAAAAGCCTGACATGGTGTTAATTTATTACCAATCTGGGGGCTTTTCTTTCCCTTACTCATTTTTATTTGGGCTTGTCTTTAACCTAACATTTAATTTGTTTAGTCGTTGTGATTATACTTTGGTCACATTTGGCTATGAGAACGATCTGGAAAGCTTAGAGGGAATACATTATGGTGCCATAAATTTAAGATGGAAGTATGTTTTTGTATTTCTGCCAGGAATATCAGACAGCAAGTTACTGTTTGAAAATCTGCTTTTTCAGTTTGCTCTGCTAATACTAGGGTGGGTGGTCCTGGGGTCATCTCATTTCATCTTCAAAAAGAGAATCACTATTCCTGATGTGTCCTGAGTCTTTCCTGAGGACCAAGTTTGTGGGAGGGGTTCTTCTATAACGAAACTGATTTCATAAAACAATTTCAGGGTTGTTTTGTGTTGTTTTAGTTTTTTCCCTCTCTCTTTACCTATATACATACTGGTTAGCCATAGCAGTTCATATTTATAAACTCCTCTGCAGAGGTTGCAGATTCCACCCCTGAGGTGGGATGCCTGCATTCTCCCAGCCATAGACCGTGAAGAATGTGTTCCTGATCTGCATGTGCATCCTGGCTGCCTAAAAGATAAAGAGGGACTCAGACATAAAGACTGGGAATTCCCATGAAGAGACAAAAATAAATGATGTGGTTCAAAGGAGAAGTTGTTGCAAGAAGAGATTCATTCCTGATGTTGTGCGGAGGATTGGGAGCACTTCTCTACCCTCAGAAGTTGCCTGAGAGCAATTACATTTGCCAATTCGGTGTCTCCATGAGTTATCTGACTCACAACAGTTTATTGTGAAAAGATATGTTGCCTGGCAACAGCCTTACCATGGTGCAACTGACTTTTCTGCACTTCTAAAAAGATGTTTTATTCATTTGTTGTCTTCCTTTGCTTATTTCTGTGGCTACACCGTCCCTTTCTGTATCAAATGCCACTTCTGATTGTGAACATCTCCCTTTGCTTCTAGGCTAAATGTGTCATTGTTCACCATTTATACATATCCACATTCAGACATGAAAAAAATTGAATGACTGAGCAGGCCATTTCCTGTTATAAGGGAAACAGGCAGCCATAGTTGAGAATTACATTAGGTTATATCAAAGATGTCCTTAGTATTTAAAAATGTTTTTTTGTTTAATTCAAGCTTTGTATAGGTTGAGAGAGAAAGAGACTCAGGTGGTGTAACCAGTTCACTACTAGGTTGCATCCCAAATTTCTATCCATCACAATGAGATTTGGCAATGTAAAATATATATCAAATGAGGTGTTTCAAACTTCAGGTTGCCACAAGGCTTATTTAACCCATACTTCACTGGATAACACATTTGTAATGTTATAACTAGCCCCTTTGTATCTCTTCCCTGACCCCAAATGACAAAAAAAATTATCGCCATCACACCTACACGACTAAAAAGTCTAAAGAAGGGCTGTTTTTCCAGGCAATAATTTAGACATTTGAGAGTCAATCATAAATTTTTAATCCCGAGAGATAATTTTATTTGAGCATTGTTTTCAAAGCCAAATAGAAACCCTGAAAGATGATATTACTCTGCTGAAGTCACACAACTGTTTAGTAACTCAAGTCACAAAAGCACAGTCCCCTGCTACATTTTCAACATCATGTCTTCTTTCTTATGGTTTACAAGATACAAAAACACATTTCTGAAGAAAGTCTAACACTACAGGAGTGAATCTAGACACAATGACTATCTGATATGCAGTCACTCTGACAGGTCTAGGGACACTACTACTAGTAGTATTCATTGTACACAACCAAAAAGTCTAACAAATATTAGTATTTGTCACACACCAGCACTACCCCATGTACCTTATTTCATTTAGGCCTCACAACACTAGAATGAGCACATTACTGTAGCCATTTACAGAAGAAGATTTTAGAAGTTTAAGTTAGTTGCTCAAATGCATGCAGCTAACACATGACCCAGCTAGCCTGTGCACCTGAGCATTTAACTGTGTCTTTCAAGACCTCAGAGTGAGCATGTAACTATGCACATATAAAATTATGTTTGTACATGAATATTTTTTACAAAATTAATTTGAATTTTAGAGCTGGAAGAAATTTTTGAAATAACATATTTGCTTAATAACAACTTATTTAGTATGTGATTTTCCAGGCATTCATTCATTCACTTATTCATTCATTCATTCATTCATTCATTCAGCAAGTATGCACTGTTCTTGTGCTATATACTGGATACTACACCCAGCAATGAGATATACCCATCAGTAAGGAAAACTCACATCCCATCTTCACTATGCTCACATTCTGACCAGGGAAATAGACAATTACAATGAGAGTCACATGTAAGGTGAAAAGAATTTTATGCTGGGTTCTTCTTATGATGAGTATGAGTTAGCTAAGACTCTGAGGTGGAAAGGAGCAGAGTGAGTTTCAGAAGCTGAAGAAGGTCATTGTGACCACAGTGAAGTTATTGAGGAGTAGTGCAGGAGAGGAGGAAATATCCCAGGCATGAAGGACTGAGTGGGCCAAGGTAAGGATGCCACGATGTTCCTTACCTTCACAGAGATTTCAGTCCAGCAAAAGCACAGAATTATTAACAAACACATATTTTAATGGTGGCAATGGATAAATTAGTTTATAGTAGAAATCCATTCCTCAAAATATTCCATTACAAACATTGTCTTATCCCCCTTTTGGCATAGATCAGCAATTTAAACATTGGCAAATATGTCTAAAGGACTCAGTTTCCAAGCCAATCTTTTTTGTCAAATACACATTGTATGTATTGTAATTTTGTCAAATTACATTGTATGTAAAATAAATGTGTTCTTTTGCACAGCTCACACATTCTTTCTCTTCTAATTGTACTGTTCTCCTAAACTATAAATTATTTTAATGGAACATATAATTGAAAAAATAATTATAAAATATGAAGTATAAATTAAATTATGCTCAACTACTATACTTAATGCTATTTCAATAATAAATTTATTCATTTACACTTGGATAGTAATAATGGAATGAGTACCAACCGAATTCATAGAAAGATAACCATGAAGAGGACCATGAAGTTGTGGTGGACCTTGTTAATATTAAACTAAAATAAAAAGAAAGAGTTAAAATGGCATCTGTGTGTAGTATTATATCTGCTTCTCAGTACTCAGTTATGCTCCTAATTTGGTTAAGAACTACTTCTCTAAAAAAAAAAACACTCAAGAGAAAAACCCATGGTATTGTTTAATTTTTGTGTTGTACAAGGAATGATAATGTAGCCAATTACAAACTGGACTGTATTCTAAATTCTGGATGTAAGACTAATCCAGAAGTAACTGAATCTACATTTGCAGAAATCACTAAAAGTTGTTTACAAACTGCTCTATAGTATTTGCATTCATAGGGGGATATGCAGACTATTCAAAACTCAAAATTGAAGTCAATAGAAATTACAGCATCTGACTTTTCAATATACCATGTCAAACACTGAGAAGTGATGACTACATTTCTGAACATTAAAATTAACAATGCTGGCACATCTTCTGTGAAAAGAATATCGGTATTTGCTCTTCTAAAATAAATAGCATGTTTTGTACATACATCTCATCATGTCATTAAGTTTTGATAAGTCAGATGCAGAGAAACTTTTTCACTGGCCTTATTTTCACTACTGGAATGTGCATGAAGAGTAAATGAAAAAAACTAATTAGTCTTCTCCAAGCCCTACCTTGTATGTATATCATGATACGTGTCACAGCAAAAGTCAAGGAACCAGATAATTGTTCCAAATTAGGAGTTTGTGCCTCTGCTGACATTTAAGTTTTTAACCTAATAATTACACTATTTAACTGAACTTTGTTCTACTGATTATGAGCTTTATATATTGTCTAGTTAGGGGAAAACATTAATATAACATAAGCAGCACTATTTTGATATGCAAACATCCAATAATACTAACAATCCTTAGCGTAAATGCACAAAGTACTAGGTAGAAAACTACACTATTAATATAAGCCTAGCTTATTAATATGCTAATCTTTTATAGATGCTCATCAATTTATAGTCATATATATATATATTTAAGGAATCTTCACAAAGCAAAAGCTTTCTTAATACTACCTCAGGTTGTATGAGTCAAGTCTAAGAAGTGTATGTAGGAAGTAGGTAAAATAATAGCTAACATTTGTTTAGTGTTCATGTAATAGGTACTATTCTAAGCACTTTTCATGCACTATTCCATTTATCAGTTCCTCACAACAACTTTGGTAAGGTAAGTATTAATATTGTGATTATAATGCCCATTTTACAGATGAAGAAACTGAGGCAGAGAAAACATAAAATCCCGAAGCAGGACTCCTCAAGACACTGCTGCATTTCTTCCTTGCATATAAGACAGAGATTTTCAGCCATCTATCTTTTATTTTATACAGGCTCACACTGAAATAGCTTTAATTTAATTTTTCAAAGTACCCTTTGCCAACTAATTTGCAGAAATGTCATTTTTCTGGTGTCTGCTACCGAGACAGTCTTCTTTTCAATTTCACTTGTGCAGTTGTAAGATTTAGACACCAGTCATCTGGTACACTGTCTTTGCTGTTGGTTCAATGGTTGGATATGTTATTAAACCATAAAGAGTTGCACAGAATTTCAGTAAAAATAAACAAAAAAAAAATGGTCCTGAAAATTTCTTCTCTTCTGGCACAACTACTCAAGGTCTAATGGAACCAGAATCAAAACTCAACATTCCCACACACTAGACAGATAAAGGCAACAACACATGTCCTCAGCAGCCCTTTCCATAGCCACAGGGTGGTCTGTACTGAACACCCATCTCATGATTCTGTGACTGAATGTAGTTGTGGGCATTGCCTAGACCCCATACTAGAGGCCACTAACTGATTACCTGCACACCAAATGCCCCTAGCAGATGTGTTGTTTTGCTTTGTTTTCCAAACATTTAAGGACACAGAAATCAGAGGATTTTACAGCAAAACTGCATTTGTAGTCTTCTCCTGAAGGAAACATAAAGGGCAGTCAAGCCTTGGAAGATACTCCCATGACAACATCAGCTATGAGCCACTACTTCTCCTGGACTGAGCATTGTGTCCCCAGTCAATTACAGTCCTTCTCACATCCTAGTATCTTACAAAAGGCCCATTTCATATGCTACCTGTAGCTGCTCAGTCTAGACACTTTAGTCTATGATCCTTTTTCCAATCCAAGATTTCATCCAGCTCTGAGATACCACATGTTTAACAGAAAGAAAACTGAAGCTTCACTAAACTGAGTTCAGTAGCTCACACAAGGTCACCAGGCTAGAAAACTATTTAAGAGCACAGCCAAAACTTGAACTTAGATCTGAAGTCCAGGTTTTTGCTTTTTCCAAATCACATGTTGCTTCTTATTCACACATGAAGAGTGTGATTCAGCTGCATGAAACTGAGAATATTGTTCTTGCAGCCCAGAGGAAAGCTAATTTTGTCTCCTTATAGGGTGAAAGAAAACCTGGGAGTTGAATTAGAATTCTGCCAGTACACAAGTGTTTCCATAAATCCTATTGCCAGAGAGGATTTTAAGAGCTGAGCATATACACCATGAATAAGAAAGGATATAAATGTTGAGTGGTGGCAAAGACAAGCACCAATGTAGTTTCAGATGCATCTGCGACATCATCAGCTCCCTAGAAATTTCTTGTATATCCTGGAGTCACCTCTATGTAGATGTGGCTTCAAGACTCTTCCCACCCCAGAGCGAGATCATGGTTTCTCATGGTCCTCTAGGAAGTTTCCATGTGCACATCCTGACTTAAGGCAAAAGCCACTATATGCCACGAGATCATATCAATGATTAAGAATAAAACCTCATCCAAATTTTTATTTACTCTCAGTAAATTACTAAACAAATGGATTTAGAACTAAAATCTAATTTAAAAAATATATAGACTTAAAAATTACTGAAACAATAAGCCCACTGGTTAAGGTCAGGGACTTTAGAGTTAGACATGGGTTTAAATCTCTCAATGCCTCCACTAAGTTTTCAGCTTTGGTAAACCTCAGATTTCTCATCCATAAAAAGAAGAGAATAACATCTACACATAGACTTATGTGCATTACCTGGCACAGAAAGTCCCTCAGTCAATGAGGTTCTGCTGTAATTTCTACACAGTACTCATAACACACAGAGTGCTGGCAAGACTGTCCCTAACCAATTTATCATCCCAAATGACTGAGAAAGGGAGTGAACACAGGTGGATCAGGTGGTCACACCCTCATTTGTTATATTATACACTACCCTCCTAATAATCTACTAACTAACAAAACAGGTGACAAGAACTGGGAGCAGGAAACATGCAAAGTTGAAAATGAGTGGCCAAAATGAAAGAACAGGAAGAAAGCACAAGAGAGGTCATGAAAAGGGGAAAGGAGTGAAAAGCGCAAGGGGAGGAAGCATGGAACGTCCCCTGAGTTCCTTCCGTCTGGCCACTCTCCCCAGATGAATGAAGGCAAAGTTCACAGAAGCCATGTATATGGTCATTAGGCAGAAGAATTACTGTCAGCAACACTGTGAAATGGAGGTGGGGAAAGGCTCTTTCTCTCATGCACATACCCACACACATATACCATCTGCAGCTATAAAAATATTGTATACATATTGATATCGATTTTAAAGAATATATATACACATAACAATGTCTACAGTTGTACGATTCAGATATATATGAGTGTACATATATACATATGCATATTGATATTGATGGTGGGAAGATAGATAAAAATATATGAATAGAATTCATATCTATTCCATACAAGTATTCAGATCCAGATTATTTATATAGATACAGATATCTATAGATTTATATTTTAAAGAATAGATATAGCTATATGATCTATATGTTTAGTCCAGGTATATAAATATATACACATATATTTATGATCCAGGGATTTCTATAATATATATGTATTTATATAGAGATCCAGATGTATATGTGAGTACAATATATATAGTGTTTGTGTCAAATATTTTCTAAAAAGACTTGATTTCAGAGCTTTATTGTGGAATTACTTTTCAACTTGAATTTCTTTTTTACTCTATTCTGAAAAATTATATTAACTAGTGTTTGTTAAATACTACATGTTTGCAGGGATCATAATATTTACAATAAGAATGTGAGACAGTCTAGCAAAATCCTTGTACTATTTTGAAACTTGCTTCATATTAGTTTATTTATATTACTTCATATCATTAATATTATCAATCTTCATGAATGTATTATATTATTACATCATATTAATTAAACCACTTGTGAATGTTTGTCAAAAAACAATGTGCTCTTTATATGTGTTATCTTATTTCAATCATTACACAATTCCTATGAGGTGAACTCTATTGCTATACCCATTTTACCACAGAGAAAACAGAGACCTGGAGTGAGTGACTTGCCCTTCATCACACAGTTAGCAAAAACAGAGCCTGATCTGAACACAGAGCTTCTCAACAGCAGAGCCCAGGTGCATCGTCATTCTGACTATGTCATCAGTTCACCGTGTATCAGAAAAACAAATCACCTCTCTTTGTCATTGTTTAGTACATTTTCCCTGTTGCTCACATTAAAATGATGAAATATATTTAAAAATTAAATTTAAGACTGGCAAAATAAAAAGTATGAAAATTATCTATGTTATATATTTGTGTATAAAGCATTTTAGCCCCTCCCATCATTTTGTTCTAGTTTCTAGTGAAAAGCAATGACATGGCTGTTAAATTCACTAATTGTCTTATAACCAATTATGGTTATTGAACCATTAAATCAGTGCCAATCCTACTTTTTACAGTATCTAAAAATTAAAAGAAGAAATATTTCCTCTTAATATTATGACCAACAAAGACTTCTTAAATTTATATTTCAAAACACCATATAGAAATAAAATTTAGATGGACATTTTCATCACTAAGCTTTTAAAAACTCTCTAACCAAAATTAAACAGATAAGAAGTGTGTTGAATTTATTTTAGATGTCAAGTTTACAAGCAAGCTAGTCATGAAGTTCTCTGAATAAAAAATAGCAGTTTTGCCCATATTCGTATGTGATCCAAAAGTATAGAGAAAACATGTTTTTTAAAAGTGCATTCTTTATAGTGCACATCACAAAAGGTTTCTGAAAACAAATTAACTAGATGTTTGGAAAAATATAGTATAGATCATGCATATGTAAAACCAAAAGAGAAATTTTACCATTTTTACATATTTTTTTCTGAGTTCTTCACACAGGTTTTGTAAGCCCTGAACTTACCCTGTCTTTACTTTTTTAAGTTTAAGGATAATAGTCAATTAGCCTTTTTAAAAAAGGTTTTATTTATGCTTAAATGGGGACCTGGTTTGCAACCCAGGTATGTGTCCTCACTGGGAATCAAACCAGTGACCCTTTGGTTCACAGGCTGGCACTCAATCCACTGAGCCACACCAGCCAGGGACCAATTAGCCTTTTTAACTGATACCTATTGAGTGATTGCTATGTGCCAGACATTGTTTTGACTTAATCCTCACAACAGCATACCTTAACATGTATCATTTAACATATTTTTCCACAATAATTTCCCAAGGTATGGACTGATTTTCACTAAATATGGCAAAAGAAATACATATTGAGTTCTCCTTGCTATGTAGTTCATTGTCTTAAGATAAACTATTCAAGGAGAGATGTAGACAGAGGAAGCTTCTAAAGAGGACAGGGGAACAAAACTGCTGGTAAGAACTTGAATACCTGGAAAGAAGTTGGTTAAAATCAACTAAGCGTAAGAGGGAACTAGATTAGGTGTTGCCAGGTCCAATAGCAGCGAAGCTCCTGAATCACTGTGCAAACCGTGATGGGAGGCAAGTCTGGGTCAGTCACGCTGCACAAATTGCAAGGTCTACCAATTGACAAATTATTATTAGGTAACTCCAGGAATTGTGGGTTAAGCCCAGGATGAGCTCAAATGACCTTTTCTTAAATGTAAAGCCTCTAGAATCTGATACTTAAGTGGAATTTAGTTTTGATCAGTCACATATAAAAAACACTTTCCTCCACTTATGAAGAAAAGAACAAAGGCTGGGATCAATGTTCAGTAATGCTACGAATATAACATTCAATATTATTCAATATCAGTATGTCTTAATATTTTGTTAATTGAAATATTTCAAAAAGACATTTGTTTTATGAATTATTACTGTATAAATGTTTTCAAATCATTCATAAACCACTAATATCTTAAATTTTAATCCTGTTGTGCTGATGCTGCATAGTCATTTTCATGCATTAGTATATAAATATAAATATGCATATCCCTATTGTGTCAAACTAGCTTTTAAGCCTTACTTAAGGATATTATTTTTACTGATTTTAGAGGAGGGCGAGAGAGAGAAACATCAGTGGGTTGCCTCCTACACACACCTTGACTGGGAATTGAACCCACAGCCTAGGTATGTGCCCTCACTGGAAATCGAACCCTCAACTTTTTGGTATACAGGAAAATGCTCCAACAAACTGAACCACCTGGCCAGGCCTCAGATTTCTTAGTACTTCTATTGGTTAATTATTTCTTTAAATGAGAGGTTCTATATGAATAAGAAAATTTATCAAATATAAATGAAAATAAATTATTTAGTCAATATTTCCATAACCTGGCCACCTTAAGCAAAGCATAAAATCTCATCTAATGATCAAATTTCTCATCTTACTAATATTGCAAAAAAGGTATTATCTGCAATGTATTTGTAGATTATTAAGATACAAACAATCAACAGAAAATTAGGGTAAAATTTAAGAATGTTTTTGACTAGTACTTTGGGCAGTCCATCAAATCATAATTCATCTGTGTTTATTTCTCACATTTAGTGCCTAGGAGATAATACAGTAATAATTGCTGTCTTACTCCATCAAGTCAGATGTGAGTAATAGCTAGACTTCGCCCATTGTAAATATTATAGGGTCTGCACCATACCCAAGTGGATATCTTCATACTTGAATGGACTAGAGAATACTCGCTTTTTCCCAAATGAATTTTTGGTATTAAAGATAATGATACTATGCAAATTAGCAAGGCTTAATGTTCCTACCAATATTTGATGATTTGAAATCAGCCCTGATTAACAGATGGCCCCATCATTCTGGAACATAATGGATATCCTCTTTGAAAATTTCGACAGAAAGGCCAATGGACATGTATTCCACCTGGTCCCTTGAGGAACTTTCATTCAGACAGGAAACTTTCCCAAAAATAGCATTTAGTAGCAAATTCCTAAATTTCATACTTACCAAAAGCAAAAATACTCTTTCCAAATTTCCCCTGTGCTCTGATTTTTTATACTGTCCAGACGTATTTTAAATTTTGTATTTCTGTTGTTTGTTGAATAATGTTTAAGATTTCTAAAAGGCACATTTATTATAGTAACTCACCCAAAGGTGAGTTTCTGGACAAAAGTCCATGAACTTCTGGAGATTCACAGGGGAATAAACGCAAACTGTGTAAGCAAACCGGGTGTGCATGCAGACAAAATGCAGACGGAGCACCTGGAGCCTGGCACGCATGAAACAAGTCAAACCGCAAGAACTGATACGGCTTTAAGAGCATTTGTGGGGTAATTGTAAGATATGCACACCTGTTCACAAGGAACACAATTTCACATTCAGGAGCTAAACAGAAACAGCTTGTGTTTGCATTGACATGAACTGTCAAGGCCAACCTTGCACAGATATCCCAATGGTGTTCTCTGACCATCATGCATCACCCAGACTTTTCTGAAATAAAAAGGAACCAGCCCTTGGATCCTGGGAAGCAAGAGTCTTACAAAGAAAAAAAAGCATGGCTGAGACCAGGTGTGATTGATGAGCCCTCTCATTTATACAATGAGATTCAAATCCAGGCTGAAATAACTAATGTAATAAAAGGAAAAAGACTAGTAAAGATTAATGAGTTTTAAGGACTGTACCCTCTGTTCTAAAACAAATGTGGAAGGGAAATAGTTATAGCTTTAAAAGGAAAGTTTTTTTTTTCTGATTTTAATCTCTGAAATTTCTAATCCTTTCAAAGTTTCAATAATGATATTTTAAATTCAGTAGTCAAGAGTCTGTTAGACAAAAATGAACATATGGGAAAGAAATACAATAATGATAGAAAAAAAAAGCATACCTCTTCTATCAGGAGCAAGTCACACCTTAGTATTTTGGGCCACAAACACCACTATGCATGTAACTTTTAGCTAGAATTGTTGAGGTATAGATAATAAATTCTCAAGCATTTGGCAGTTTATTGAAGAGAAATACTCACAACATGAGCTACATAAACTCATCCTCTAAATGAGAATATTTTAAAAGATATTGACTACAGATGTTTCAAAGTAGAATTTAAGGTCTCACTAGGTGTCCCCAACTGGTGATCACTCTATTGTAAGCTTAACTCTAGCTAGGTCGTTCAAATTCCTGTTTTCCCTTCTCAACTTTTCACCCAGCAAGCAGTCATTGTTAGATTTCAACACTTCTTCACATCAAGCACCTAATATAGAATGGAAACAGCTGCAATTTCACTGCCCAGGCCTTTCTTCCACCCTTACAACATTTGTTCCCTTAATGTAGGTTAATTCTGCAAATAACACTTCTGTAAATTGTTCTTGCAAACTGCTACATCATTTATGTAAGGACTTCTGTGAACTTTGAAAAATTAATGCCTTTAATTTTGGTTGATGGCAACATCAGCAGAGCTCTGTAAATTGCACTTTAATGAGATTTTGCTACAGGGGATAATCTGCTACTGACAGAGGAACATCTTGAAAACATCTGTAGACCTATAATTTCTCTATGACGATTAGAGCCCACCACAAGACTCCAAACACAAACCCAAAATACAGCGGAAATATGTAAAGTTCTAAATGAGAATACAACCTGTTCTTTAAAAGCGAAGGCTGGGTATGAAACTTTCTTGCACTGAAAATAAATCAATTTTTGGACTAATTAACATTTAGCTTTATTTAATTAAGAAAGACTATTACTGTCTCCACTGCTGTGCATCTGTATATAATGAAGCAAACAGCAGTAGGTATAAGATACCACTGAGGGATATGCCCAAGTAACCCAGCACTATAGGTACAAAGGAATGTCTATTATTGTTAAGTAACTGACATCAGAATCTTACTTTAATGTTGTCATAAATAAGAGGAAGATTTCCACAGATGCCTTCACATATGGTTTCTTATTTCTCTCTGATGGAGACTGGGAGTTGGATTAGATGCCAAAATTAAATGATTTAACTAGACAGTCACATAATGGAAACTACTAAATAACACCTTTTAAACAGTTTCTATTTATAGCAGGTCTCAGTCACAGAAGGATGACAAATTGTATTTTGCTGAAGCTAAATTGCTTATTGCTCTAATTCCATCACTTCTAAAGCCCCAGAGTTATCTTCTCTGAACGTTCACTGTGGCTCACGTTTGTGAACGTGCCATCCCTAGCACAGAAGTTGTGAAATTCATCCCATTTTCCAGTCAGACGCTATAGCTGAAAGCAATCTGCTTTAAATCTATACCATATTCACTACCTTAGAGGAGGAGAAATAAGCAGAGAGCAGCATATTATACTATATTCTTTACTTTTTAAACAATAAAAAAGCTACTCTCTAGAATCCCAACTTCCAGATCATTTTCTGCCTATAATGCTTACATCTTAGCCATTTTCCATAGGAAAGAGTTTAAATAAAATCTGCAAAATTAAATAAGTACATAATGAGACACAAATAAACTGTTATTTCTGGAAAACTAGAATTTATCAATAGGTTTAACTGATAATTTAATTGATCCTTTGGAGGCTAAATTGTGTGCATATTCTAAAATAAGTGAGAATTAAGAACAATTTAACATAGTGTCAAACTGAATCTGAACATCTTCATTGTAATAAATGAAGGAAGCTTATTATTACTTTACTATTTGGACTTCTTAAATTTTTTGTGTGTCTTCCAGAACTGGATACTATCAAGTATCCCATGTTCTCTGTTATTCCTCCATTTCCAGCAGTAATTAGAGCCCAGGTCAAGTCACTGATTTTATTTTTATGCAGTATATAAAATTGAAGCTGGAAGGGAGTAGAGAGAGGATGCATTGAGCCTGAGGTCTCCAAAGGGGAAAAGAATAAATAAGTGGTTGACCAGCTTGGATGTTTACCTATAACATCTCAACAATCCTGGAGTGAGGCTACATGCGTTGAGCATTAGGCATAATCATATATCTCCTGCTTCTGCCCCTTTCATGATTGTCACTTAGAACTTGAACTTGGAACCATCATCATGTTCCTCTCTCTCTTCTCCCCCTCTGAGATTTGCTTAGTGTTCTTGCACCTGAATCCATTCCTCAAAGACCCCATCTCTACCTCCACTCCTAAGTAAACCAAAGGAGTCCCTTGTTCACAGCAGGACAGTTGACTCCTTTCAAACACTGCAAATCCAAAGAAATGTTAATGTTGTAAGTATCCTTTACAAGTAATACATCACAAGTTCCAGGATAAAGATATTTGAGAAATAATTCAGATAATTAATATTGTTAGGGTACAGACTACACTTCTTAATCATTTATAACTGTTCTTCAACCTAAAAAAGAAAAAACCTTACAATTAAGAAATGATTACCTTTACTTTTTAGGATTAGATTTTATCAAAATATGACTTCTGATGATAAAGAGCAACATCCTTTGCATTCAGCAATTAATGTTATTGTAATATGTTCATTATTTACTACAAAAATGCTATTATTATCTTTTAAATCTTCATCCAAAGATATGTTTATTGATTTTTTAGATGCAAAGGAGAGACAGAGAGAGAGATTCCCTCCTCTGACGAAGGATCAAACCCACAACCTAGGTATGTGCCCTAAGTGGGAATAGAACCAGCAACCTTTTGGTATATGAGAGGATGCTCCACCCAGTCAGGACAAAAGTTATTATCTTTTAAAACTCATTCTGAAAAACCAAAGTGTTGTCATTTGTTTAGTATACACTATAGATTCTAGGTGATTGAAAAATTTCCTGCCTTTTTCTCGCTGCAGTTGAGATAACCCTTCTTGCCACACCTACAGTTTAACCCCTTATTTGAATTTGCAAACTAATCCTCCCTTTAGGCAACAAGCACTTAAGCTCTGTCAACTCATATGACTCAGCATCCTTAATGAAATGAATTTTGGAATCCAACAAATTGTTGGAATGTCATCTCAGTCACTTCCAATAATTGGCACTTCTGTAAATTTTAATCTCTTTAAGCCTTGGTTTCTTTGTTTACAAAATGAGGATAAAAATATTTAAGTTATTGGGTTGTTGTAAAAACTAAACATGATTATGCATGAAAAGCAGAGAATCACAAATGTAGAAAGGACTTAATAAACATTAATCTTTTTTACTGGTTCTCTTTTCTTCTCTCATTTTTTTTTCCTTTCTTGGTCAGTTGTTGCTAGTGTCATACATCCCTCTACCTAATATATTTTAATAAGGTGGCCAAGTCTTTTCACAAATAGTTTTCAGGACCATGGAGAGATCTTGTGTTCCCTTTCCTACAGAATATATTAGTTCTTTTGTGCCAACGGGTAGTTCACTGATTCATTCAGTAAATCTATTTCGAGGTTCTATAAAGACACTATTATAAAGTTCTGGAAAAATAGCATCCAACAAAGCAGACAAGGCCCCATACTCTTGATGCTTATAGTTTATTGGAAAAGTAGACATTAGAAAAATAATTTCACTCTCTCACCACCACCATCCCCCCAAAAGTATAAATATTAACTGAATAAATATTATAAACAAAAAGTTTAAAGTTTTAAGAGAAAAATCTTTACCAAATCTGGGGGAGTTGGGTATGAGGGTGATTGTCAGGAATAACTTTCCTGAGAGGTAAAATTTTTTGCCAAGATCTCAGGGATGAATGAAAGATAACCAAACAAACAGGATAGTTGAAGAGCGTTCCTGAAGCAGAATTATTTGAAGAACCTAAAGGCAAAGTGTATCTAGTGTGGAGTGATGAAGAATTAGCACAATGGGAGATGAAAAGTAAGGATGTTATAAGTCATTCTAAGAATAAATAAATATGGAACACTGGTAGATCTGACCCATCAGTTTTTTACTTACTTTCTATTGTTGTAATGTACATTAATTACAAGATTTAAAATTCAGAATATTAAAATGTTATATCTCTTAAAAATTATAAGATGTGGCTACATTGGGCCTGCATTTTCACATGGAGACAATAAGTAATCCACCAACCACTTCATCAAGTAGATGAGGCACGAGTCCTTTGTTTGCCACAGTCTCCATTGGCGAAGTTCATTCACATACACTTTCTGTTCACCCCCAGAAGTCTTGTAAATTTGTAAGCCCATATATTGGTTTCTACATTGCCCCTCAGATTCAGCCCTGATTTTGTATCTTCTGTGGAGAGTGAATTGTTTGCTGTGGTTACATTTGTTATCCAGCCCTTTTGAAACACTTTACAAGATAAGTGTCATCCTCCCATATACCTAGTACAGGGATATCTGAGTATGGCCAGCTTCCCAGGCTGCTATTTTCTGTCCACCAATTAGTAGGTCCTGGCTATATTTATGTATTCTACCAAATATTTTGTTTGGACATACTCTCCAGATACTCATCTGCCTTCCAATGAGTTTACAGTTCAGTAGTAGTTCAATAATATATCAATTCCAGTAAACATATATAACCACAAACTTCAGTCTCTTCCCATCTGTCTTTTTCATCTTTTGTTCATTAGGCAATGAAAAGTCACTTCTCAAATTATATTAGGTAGACTGTTGTCAAAAAGCACTCTTTTAAAAATAACCAAAACATGTAAGAGAACAAGTTTATGATAAACCCTCAATTGTTTGGAACTCAGCTATATGGTTCCCTCAATTAATGAATTTTTTAACACTTTACTTTTATGAAAAAGATGTGAATAAAAAAAATAAAGTGTTGAACACAAAGATATGTGTTTCCAGAGGTAATCATCGAGTTCGGGAAAGTCACACCTTTTACATTCATTTCTCAACTGATTTTCAATGAGAACAAATACTCAGAATGGAGACTACAGGAATGACTACTAGACCCCATGTCATCAAAGACAGGCACAGTCATATCAATGTATTCCTCACATACCAAGAAAAGAAAGTCCCTGGCCTAGTGTTTTGTGCAGAGTCATGACTTAATTTTTGATGAATACAATGAAGTGCAAACTAGTATATTTTTCAGAGTTGTAACGTTAAAGTGGACCATAAAATTTGCTCACCTAGGATATCTCATTTCTGATAAAGATATATTCACATCGAACAGATCCTATTAAAGATGTTACTATGCAAGGAGATGTCACATATATAGCATAATTTCTGGGCATTTGTTGATAAAGACTGTCCAACAGATTTCCCTTAGAGATGCGCTGAAATGGCTCCCTGTTCTGGCAGTGGCTGTAAGGTTCCCCTTGCTGTATTTGTGAGCATCCTACTCACAGCCCTTTTTCTTATTTGCCAATGCTAATGGCCCTTTTCCTAACAGCATCCTAAGAGAGACCCCAACCCCATCAGCTTTGTGTCCCCTGGCCATTGTGGTTCCAATTTGTATCACTGTAGTCTTTATCAATTTGCTCAGCAATCCTGAGGTAACCGTGCATTTAAGGATTTGGCTAACATTTGTCTCTTGCTACAAAGAGCTTAAGGGGAAAAAATTATTCCAAATGGCATAACGGGTGTTTTAGTCACTAAATTTCTTGGGAATTCAAATTAAAATAAAAATAAAAATGATATGCTTTGTACTTGGATTTTCTTGTACTTAAGCCTTTAATGCCAGCTAAATAACAAAGGGGACCATTAATGTAAAATTCAGCCTAAAGTCAATTGTATTACAAGCACTCAATGCTTGTACATTCTTAATGTAACAAGAAGTCTGAAAGGCACTTAACTGGATACAGCTGTATGCAAATTTGCGTTAAACTACTGAAGGTTAGAAACAGATATTATTTTAATCTTGAAAAATAAACCACTAAGTGTCTAGCATTTGGGTCTGTTAAGCTCATCTACTAATGAGTCCCCCATTAAACCATAATAAAGTGTTTGAAAGTTGATCCAGCCTTTTGCACATGGTAAACAAAGAGACTGGAACTACAGCAGGCTCTGCCAAAAACCAGCAAGAAGATTCTTGAATATATACATGCTCACACAGCTGTCACTCACCCCTGCTGTATTATATACTTTGAGATAATTAAATAAAAATATGTGCCACTTATCTAAAACTCACAAGTTTGCCTTTTGGGAATGTAGCATAACCATGGTCTGATTCGGAAAGCTCTTACCCCATAGAAAGTGAATCATGCTTTTAAAGATGAAAGAAAAAAATTGTCACAAATAAAAATGTGGGGAGAAGTACAAAAGATTTGCCTCCTCAGTTATAAGTGTCGTCTCACAAGGAAGCACACAAAATAATGCAATCATTACCATTTTCAGCCATACTACATTATGCTATCTGTAGTTCTCAAGTAGAAAGCTAAGATGTACCTATACGTATCTATAAAAAATTGCTTATTAAATCATGAGATACATTGACAGTTTTCTCAAATAAACTAAACAAAAAATCTTACTACATAAAAAAGAAAGTAAGAAATGATCCGATAGAATGAATGGATCATTCCTTGCTGAACGTGTTTACTGTCCTTAAGCAACATAAAGAAATACTGGCATATTTTCAAAATGCTATCAAGTTCATGTCTATAACACCCTTAGTTTCTCTTTTATAAACCTAATATATTTTTTACTGTAAACTTCCAAAAATACCTCAAAATTAAACCTTGCTATTATAATAGCATTCACTTATTTAACAAATATTTATAGCATACTATGTGTCAGATGAAATGCAAGGGATACGCTATAAGCAAAAATAGACAAGATTCCTATCTTTGTTAAGCTTACAATCTAATTTAAAAGCCAGTTATCAATTAATGATACAAAGAATATAAAAATTGCAATTATGATATATGACAAAAGAAGAGTTGTCTCTAAAAATGTAAAATAAGAGATTAGGTAAGGTGTGAAGATGTGAGAGCAGAGTAAGAGTTAAAGATTAGGTGAGTAGGAGGAGGGAGAGAAAGCTAAGGGATGTTCCCTATAAATGAACATGTGAAAAGGCCCTTGCCTTGTTTGAAGATAAAGGTAAAGGTACTGAAACAATGATAATATAGCGTCAATTTATGTTGCTATATAAGGCTAGAGATGTAGGTCAAAGCTAGGTCACACAAGGCTTTGTGGGCCTTGTTCAAGGTCTTGGTTTTTATCCATTGGAATAAATTTAATGGGAATCCATTGAAGACCAATGTTTGGGTTTTTTTTTTTTAATTGAGGTAACATTGGTTTATGACATTATGTGCTTCAGATGTGCAACAGTATAATTTGACATCCATCTACATTATATTGGCTCACCGCCAAAAGTCCAGTTTCCATCCGTTATCACACTAAAGACCCCCTTTACATGTTTTGCCCCCTCTTTACCCAAGTTGTTACCTTCCCCTCTGGTAACAACAATACGTTGTCTGCTTCTATTAGTGTGTTTTTGAATTTTTTTTGTTTATTTGTTCAGTTGTTTTGTTTTTGTTTATATTCTACATATGAGAAAAACCATACCCTGTATGTCTTTTTGCATGTGATTTATTTCACTCAGCATAGTACACTCAAAGTCTATTCATGTTGTCCCAAATGGTAGGATTTTCCCTTTTTTAAAATTGAATTTATTGAAGTGACATTGGTTTGCAAAACCATACAGATTCACTCAATAAAATATCATCTGCACACTGCATTATGCACCTATCCCCCAAAGCAAAGTGTCTCTCTGCCCCCATGTTCCCCACCTTTGCCCACTTCCCCCAAGCCCCAGACCTGATTTCCCTCTGGCTATCACCACACTGTCTGTGTTTATATGTCATATATATATAATTTTTTTGCTTAACCCCTTAATTTTCTTTCATCCAGTCTCCCAACCCCTCTCCCCTCTGACAGCTGTCAGTCTGTTCCATTTATTCATGCTGTTCATTAGTTTATTTTGTTCATTAGATTCCACATATAAGTGAGATCATGTGGTACTTGTCTTTCTCTGACTGGCTTATTTCACTTAGCATAATAATCTCTAGGCCCATTACTTATTTATTGCTAAGTAGTATTCTATTGTATTTATATACCTCGTCCTTATCTATTCATCTGTTAGTGAACACTTGGCTATTGTAAATAATGCTTCAATAAATGCAGGGTTGCACATATCTTTTTGAATTAGCCTTTTTATATTCTTCAGATAAATACCCTGAAGTGTAATAGCTGAATCACATTACAGTTCTATTTTTAATTTTTTGAAGAATCTCAAAAAAAAAAAAAAAAACAATCTCCATACTATTTTCCACAGTGGCTGCATCAATCTGCATTCCCACTGGAAGTGCACAAGGTTCCCTTTTCTTTGCATCCTCACCAACACTTGTTGTTTCTTCTTTTTGATAATCATTCTGACAGGTGTGAGGTAATATCTCATTATGATTTCAATTTGCATTTCCCTGATAACTAGTGATGGTCAACATCTTTACATATGCCTCTTGGTTATTTGTCATGCTCAACTATTTTAAGTAAATATTTGACATCACCAGATATGCATTTCCAAAAGATATATATCTAGCTATAGTGAAAGAAGACAACAGTGACTATAAAAAAAGTAAAACTTTGGAGAGTGAGGAGAAATGGCTTCTGAGCATAGTGTTTACTAGAGGTAAGAGGAAGAAATGTGAATATATTGGAGAAATATACAAGAAGTAACTGATAAGAATTAATGACAAATGCATATATGGGTATGTTTCTGACATGTATAATTAGATAAGTGGTAGTAACCATTCACTGAGAATGAGAAAACCAGAAAGAGTGGAGCAGGAAAGAAAAAATGATTTCTGTTTTAGACATGCTGAATTTGCAATGTCTTTTACAACACTGCACAATAAATGAATTTAAAAGTACTTAGTTATACACATTGTGAAATTTTACATTAGTAATATTAATATCCCAATAATTTAAAAATCAAAATCAGTTGAAAATATGTATAGCATCAAAAGATTTCCAACTAGAGTCCTATATCTAGTCTAAATAATACTCAAGTATGAAACTAGAATAAAAGCATTTTTGCACATGCAAATTCCCAAATATTCATTCCTTTAAACCTTTTTTCTAAAGGCTAATGAAGAATGTGTTCTGTTAAAATGGGGAATGAGTCAGGATTGAGGAAATCCAATTCAGAAAGAGAGGATCTAAATGCAGAAGACAAGGAACTTCCATGGGAAGCATCTTACAGAGCTTTTATACATCATGGAAATACTTAACTGTATAAAAGTGTAGGAGGCACAAAGAAATTAGGCAAATAAAAAGTAAGACAGTTATTAACTCCTAGGTTAAAAATGTATAAAATAAAAAATGTAATGATAGGATAGTATTTGTTTTAAGAGTAAACAATAATGACATAATAAAAATAATAAGGGAAATGTGAAATTTTGATAAATAATGTGTGTTAAGAACAGTGTGAGCAAAGACCCATCTTTCTGAAACTATGCCAGAGCAATGTCTGACAGACACCTACACTCCTCTGTGTGATAAACCTTGCCTGGTGGGCTGAGAAACCATGAACCTTAACCTTCCCTCCCTAGAAATCAGGAGTATCTTTTTTTTCCCTCTACTACAACTTAGGTGAGTGATGGGTTGTTTTATTAAAACTTGCTTTCTCTACATTCTGAGAGAATGTCTTTACTTCTGTGTAAAATTACATTCTCGCTTCATTTATGAATTTTGACTATACTATACAATTGAAGAAAATGTGTTGTAAGACAGATCAATGTGGAAAACAATGAACTCTGCTGACCCTAGAGGACTTAGTGTTTGCTGTTCAACAGAACTAAAAGGAGCAGAAATGCACCGGCTTTCACAAGAAGAAATGCAGCAATGCGATAGAACAGTAAAGATATTAAAGACCAGGAAGACAAAGAACCTAATGTAATAGTCTGAGGAGGATGCATCCCAACAGACTAGAATTAAGAATCCAGTGAACAGACATTCTCAAAATCTTAACACCCTCTGACTATGTGTGGGTTGGATTGTACAATGAAACTTAAAGAAAAGAACTGGTCAAACCTAAATTTTGTGCATTTGTTCAGCTAATTTTGTTGTTGTTGCTTGTTTGTTTGTTTTTGTTTGATGTGCTCTTCCTTCCTCCATAATATGAGACAAATGTCTGGGTCCAACTATCCATTTTTCAGGTTTCCAATTAAGTTTCGCATCTTCCAGGATACCTACCATATCACTTAGAGTCCTCACAGACCCTATGTCTGCCCTCATACTTTTACACTTCATTCTTCATTAATCACTCAATTGTTTTACCATTCCCATGCAAATATATTATGAAGTCATGGGGTTTTAATGTTTCTGTATTTTCTACAAATATTAAAACAAAGTTAAGTACCTCGAGGGCTCTGAGTAAAACAATTTTTAGTTTGATGTTAATATGCATACACAGCAACCTACCACATGCCTATGTGTATATATTGTGTTCAATCCATTATAAAAGTAATCTGTCTATATATCCATATATTGTCTTGATAAATTCCTAATATTTCTGATTATAATTTTTAAATTAATGTTTAAATTGTTAAAAGTTCAGAATTTTGTGAGTCAGTTGTTAAACACAGCCATTAAAAATTGTTTTGCCCAGACCCAGTGGCTCAGTTGGTTGGAGCGTCATGCCATACCATACACCAAAAGGTTGCGGGTTTAATTCCTGGTCAGAGCACAAACCTACGTTGTGGGTTTGATCCCCAGTCAGGGCACATACTGGAGGCAATCTATTAATGTTTCTCATATTGATGTTTCTCTCTCTTTCCTTTATCTCTCTAAAAATTAGTAAACATATTGGATGAGGATTTAAAAAATTGAATTGTTTTTAAATATAAATTTTCTTAAATATTTAAAATTATTAAAATGCATTATATTCAAATGAAGGTAATAAGAACTCAGAAGTCATCACTCCCTAGTCATTTACATTTTACTAATCTCTCATTCTTCAGGTCACTTATATCAATCATGTCACGATGGTGGAAATAGATAATGGTGCTCCACTGGGCATCTTTTCCCAACCCTGCTTTACATACATCCTGTCGGTAACTTGAAATTGGCCAAGGTGAAGTATTTACTCAATAAAATTCAAAAAAACACCACAAAATAGGCCTTATTATTTTGCTGATTTTGTGGTCTGTGTGATCTAATGCAGGTTAAACTTAAACATATATCATGTCTCTAACCAAAACCTTGTGAATAATACATAAAATCGAAGTACCATTCTTTTAATTTTTAAAAGTTATTATCTTATTCAGCAAAAAAGTTACAGACATTATTGACTAACAACTGAGTTACAATACATTCTTCATTGGTTCATTTTTGTCTCATCAAAAACAAAAATATCAACCCAGAGTCATGGAAGTATATTTGTTCATCAGTTGTAATCATAGTGTGGCTACAGAGAAGAGCTCAGCAAATGTTAAAGAAATCATTTTAAGGCAATCAACTGGGTATATGGAATTTATAATAATAAATATTATATATTTTATTTCTTTTAACTTATATACTATATATTCTTTATAAAATAAAGTTTATAAAGAATAAAATTAAAGTTTATAATAATGTACATAGATATATAGAGATATAGATAAATTTTTATATAAAACAAAATTTTAAGTTTGTGATAAAATACATAATGAAATACACACATAAACTCTTTCGTGCAGCAGGTTGTTAAACATTTGCCAGCACAGCACTGTATAAGATAATTGTTTGCCATGAAAATTCCAAGGTCTTAGTACCTCAGATTCTAAATCAGTGGATCCCAGGATAAGCCCCAGCAATCTTTCTCTGAAACAACTGCTGTTTCTTCAGTGGCAGTCTTAGGTTTGATTAGCGAGGGGAGAAAAGTAAACAATGACATATATCTTGCTTGAGTTAAGAAGAGTTCTAGATACAAACAGAAACTTCCTTTAAGAAGAATACTACAGATGAAAGGGATCACATTCTCTTTTTGAGAAGGGAAAATAATCTATGTTCATGATTCTGCCCTGGGAATTATACAAAACAAATCTATTTGTAAATTAAAACCAAAATATTTTTCTTCAAAATATACTTACTTCCTAAATTATTCATTTAACACTGTCACTGTAGTCAAAACTACTGTGAATATAAGAAGCTATATCAGAATTATTCATGAAATATGGATGTCTATTATAGTTTTTCTTTATTCTAGAAAACTAACACTAATGACAATTATTTTGAACCCTAAAGTGAAGATTTAACTCACAGAATGCTACACTGAAGTATTCTCTATTCATTATACCAATCTGTAACTTACACCATTGAAATTTATATCTTCTCTCTTTCTAATTACTCCCTTTAATATTATATCAATATTTCTACATCCATAGTAGATAAATATTTTGAAACTTTTTCCCCTGTTTTCATGATGTTATAACCCTTTATTATGACCATGTAAATGACTTCACCCATAGACATCAGTTTTGAAAACAGTTCTAAATAAAACATCTAGTTATTTCTGATGAGAAGCCGTTAGACATCTAGTTACTGATTCTATTCAATTCTGTTAATCACCTTTAATGTGTTTACATAAAACCTGTTGTGATTTTATGTCCTTATTGTTCAACAGTCCCTGCACATAAATGTTAAGAAATAGAGAGCCTGACCAGAAAGGCCAACTAAAACATTAAAATGTATCAAGAATGGTATTCATACAATTATCTGAATTCTTACAAATACATGGAGAGTAACTCATTGAGTAAACTCAAACCTATTTCCGCACCTCCCCCCAAAATATAAAGGCACATAGTGCACCTCCATACCTAATGGTGTGCATTCACTGCCCCCATGCATTGCACATTGGAACATACGTAAGTAATTTAGATGGACTCTAATAACACAGCGGCCTTGATATGATTAGCTGTAGTTACCTTTAAAATGCAGGGAATGGTGGGGCAGGGGAATGTGGTGGCCGGAAAATGGAGACAACTGCACTTGGACAACAATAAAAAAAAACAATGCAAAAGAAGAGAATAAAAGGCCACATTTTTCCATTTTGTAACATTTAAAGGTAAAAAGAAAATTTCCACATCAACTTCAGGTATTGAACACAGAGTACAATACACAGATGATGCATTATAGAACTGAACACCTGAAATCTGTGTGATTTTACCAATGTCACCCAATAAATTCAATTAAAAAATAAAACAAGAAAATGTCTATATCAATTATGAGAGAAAAATGAATTATTTCAGACAACATTAAGCATATCATATTTTCTAGACATCCTCACTTCTAAGAGCATTTGGAAATCAAAATATGATGAATCTTCACATAAAAGAAGACAAGCAGGTTCTTCACTTTATCTGCACTTAAATATCTAATTCAAAAGTAACCAGCTACATTCACAGCAGGGCTTATAAGATAAATTAATTCAAAGCCCTTAGCAACATTACAATAACTAAAATTAAACTTTCCTTCAGGAGCTTAACCAAGGTGAAAATTTAAATTAAAAATGTCTCTTTGAAAGTTTTGAAATTAATAAATCCAATTCATTTGTGACACTAGAGACAACTTCAGTTTTTGTAATTAAATAACCAAAGGAAAAATTTTATTCAAAATATTTTTTCTGAATGTCTTAAAAGTTGAAAAATCATGCTTAAAATGAAAAGCCCTGGGTTTTCCACTTGTGATAAGTTGTGAGTATCTTGGTCATAATATTAATACATTTCTCATTACTAAAATTTTAATATAATAAAATGAATTTTATATTTATTTAGTTAGAAAATTTTTAAATATAAATTAAGCACACAGAATAAGAAGTGTGGCTAAACATTTACAAGTAGAATGATTACTTGGAGCTTTAAATTACATATATTTAGAAGGTAGGAGTATTCTCTGTCTCCATGTTAATACTTACAAAGAAAACTCATCAAAACAATTTGTTAATATTGTTTTCTTTGGTTTTACCATCCTATTTGCTAAGGAAAAAGGACTTTTGGAAGTCTGTGCACAGAGAAATTCATCATAGATTATAATTAACAAAAAGATAATTTTTAATGTACATTATCTAATGTTATATTTTTCACCTGATAAGAGATGTAAGAATTTCAACTCTTTGTCTTAATGTTCAAGTTTATTTTTAGAAATATGTTTAAAATATTTTTTTGATCAAATGAAGGTGTCTCTCCTATTCTTACTAGTGCCAACCCCATGATTTACACACAGTTTAATTATTCAGATGTTTATTATGTTCTACATAATGAAATTTGGACCCTCATATTTTCTTCCTACATGCTCAATGCAGGCTGCAATTATAGCCACAGATATCTGTTTATTTGATGAATTTTGCTTCTTCTGCATAGTTTGATAAATATGGAAATAAGTCAAAACCTACTTTATATACAGTAATTAAAGTGAAAAATCTAGTCATGATGCAAATCCTTAATTGGACTCCAGGAGAGATATGCAGAATTTCTCTTTAATAATATGGGATGACTGGGGACAGAAAAACAAAGCACACTAAAATATGGTTTAGAAGCACAATTAATCACAAAACAGAAAACAACCAATTTAGCATAGCTCATTCAGTGACTCTCATGGCTCAGGTAATGTTCTTTTAATCATCTGGCTCTAATATTAAGGTTGTGTCATGTGCATCTGAAATAAAATACAATATATCTGCTGATCTTCAGTATAAAACGTGTTTTTTGGTCTAATTTGTAAACAGAGCCTTTTTATAACAAAATGCTTGGACTACTTAATGACATGGAAGTGAATGATCAAAGAGATACAAAATGGTTTCAACTGCATTCTTTAAATATATTAATTATTTAGACATAAATAAAGAAACAAATAAGTAAACCTTCAGAGCTCATGATAATTTGTTAGTTCCTAATAAAGTAGGAACAACTAGCCAAGGTATGCTTTAAGTTTATGATGATAGAAGGATATACTTGTTAAGCAAAATTAATTTACTGTACCCTGAGATGGTTTACATGTGACTGGAAAACAAATAATAAAAATATCTAAGTAATCTAACACCATAAGTATTTGTTTTCATGTACAATACCTGCATTTCTCTAGCCAGGTAAAAGCCAGCCACAGTTGTCCCCTAATTTGATTGTAAAGATATTATATTCCATATAGGTTTTTATAATATGACATTAAGGGAATAATTATTTGAGTAGCCTTAACCAGGAAAATAAACTAGATTTATTTTGCTACTGTGTTTAAATAGAAATCTCATTATTCTGTTCTTCTGTAGAAAATGTCTCCATCACATGTTAAGCAAATGAAGAGTACTGCATTAGAATTTAGATATGTTACTTCTCTAAATTTATCCAGAATTGCCTGGGTATATCAAAAATGCCCAAGTGTTTGTGTCCTAAGTGAAGCCAAAAGGAGAGTTACACACCTCCATGCCTCATAGACTCTTGATGACATTATCACAAGGATCATTTTTCTGTTCCCCAGATGTGTCCATCAGGAGACACCATGACTGCAGCCTCCATGCTGAGAGTAACTGAAATCAGAGAGGCTTGATGTCCACTAGGCAGGTCCCTGCAAAACTCTTTGTAACCCAGGAGACCTACCTTCCCAAACAGATGAAAGGAACTAAAGACAATTGAGTTTAGATGGAGTCTACTCCTTGTTTCCCAAGATGACCTGACATCTCTATGAGGCACCTGCCATAAAACTTAAAGGCTTCAGGGAGGCTGCCCTTTGATGTCTTTTAATGACAGCGGGCCAGTCTTTGATGTCCTCCTATGGCACACATTTCAGTTTGCAAACTGAAGCACAGTTTCAAGCAATTGTAGTTTGCAAACAATTTCTACACTCTATCAAGTAATATTGATGTCGCTCATCTCTAAAGCACATTCACAACCAAGAATGTAAAAATGTATTTTGCTTTGATATATAGAAAACAATACACGTGAATTTAATTGTAATTGACCTGATATTATTAATATCCAAATTTATAGTGGAAAATGGATTTATTGTATAAAGTTCACATTGGCCAGTATGCTTTTCTTATATGATAAAAGCAAAAAAATAATAATAATATCCTAGTTCTTTCAAATTAATACAGCAGATTTAGAAGTATATGTGCTATATGGAACTATGATATACTCAATAACTTTCAGAAATATTTAGAAGATGGAAATGTGTTTTCTTATTTACTGAATCGTTGCTCCCCCACTTCCATTACAATTAGAGATTTACCTTTGGCCAGAGTATTCACATTGTTTTCTCCTTTAATTTCCCATTTCTCAGTGCCAAATGTTCCTAATCTCAAATTCTGGAAATATTAATTGCAGAATAAAGGCAATCAGTCCTTCACACATTTAGACAAATTAATGATTTTTTTCTTGCACTTCAAATTAAATGCAATTTTATACCTGGACTTTTCCTATGGTGATCCTAAGAATAAAGGACAAGGAAATAATGTCTCAGCATCCCTGAGAGGCAAATTTCCAGTTGCATTAAGTAGATGCTTTTGGATTACCATCCATTTGATTTTATCAGGTAAAAATAAAAATGTGATGCATTGAAAAATTGTATCTACATTACCTAGAGAGCAATCAAATAATACAGGGTAATTCCTTGGTAATTAGTCATTTAATTCATTTGCTATTTCAAGCCAAAATTACTTAGTGTAATACTTACTGAAAGTATTACTTTCAAGCCAGCAATACTTACTGGTCTCATATTATAGACATTTTTTCATTACTAAGAAAGTCTAACATGGTTTAATTTTAAACTATGTCATATAGAGTTGCCTTTATATTCCATAATATTTAAAATATGATAGAACTACAAATAGCTCTTTATTGTCAAGATTATATCATCTCCCCTATAGCTAAAAAATTATTCTTGAAATTTTGGCCTCTGGTGATGTATTCCTAAAGAGAGACATTTATTTGAAAGACTTTTACAAACATTCATAGATTTACAGTTTAGTAGTAGTTTTTATTTCATAACAAAAAAAAAAAGTTTCTTTGTCTATCAGAGTGGTTGTGTATTAGCCATACAATTCTTTCTTAAGTGTCTATATGCTAGTTGTATTATTTTAAACTTTTTAAAAAATAAAATTATGCTTCCTTTTTAAGTCCATGGACAATACTGCGGTGTTTGCAAGGTAAGGGGAGGTAAGAAAGGGGTAAAAGGGGAATAAATGGTAATGAAAAAAATACAATAAAAAATAAAAATAAATTTACGGTGCAAAGAAGAAGAAAGGACTAGTCAAAGAACATGTATGGGTGACCCATGGACATGGACGACAGTGTGGGGATTGACTGGGAGCAGGGGTGAGAGGGACAGAGGAGGGCAAAGGGGGAACAATTGGGAGAACTATAGCAGAATAACAATTAAAAATGATAAAAAATAAAGTTAAAGGGAAAAATAAAAGTCCAACAGTTTATTGCCATCATTGCCAAAGAATAGGGTGGGAGGGGGCAGAAAGAGAAGGGAGGGTGGAAATTAGTAAAACGATGTTTCCTGGTGTCTGGCAATCATACTGACACTGCAATGTAAAAACAACCTGAACCTTCTCTTTGGAATGCATGCTTAATTGTATGTTATAAAGTCATTTTTGATCCAGTGAAGCTTCAAAACTGCCTATAATTTATTACTTCTCTCTAAATAATTTATAGAAAGAACTACAAACCAGGCATCTCAAATTCCAAATGCGTTATTTTAAACAAATGTATATTGAGTATTTATCTAATATCCCTTTATCATTTAAACTATCTTAGAGCATTTAATATCTCAAAGTGAATATACAAAATTACATAACATAGTTAACATATAAAAAGCATAACTGGCATTTATAGCTCATGTTGCATGTCAGTTATAACCAACAAAATAGTTCTTATTCCTCCAACAGGTTATGAATGCATATGAGAATGCCAGCTTTAAACAACAGATAACAACACACACTCTGAAATATGATCACGGAGGACTCTCGCTGTTTCACAACCTGAAAATAAAAATTATTACTGTTCTCTATAGGCATGTTTTACAAAAGCAAAACAAAAAGCTTTCACTTTCTCCACAGCCATCCCCACCACCCACAATTTGGGTAGTCAGTAAGAAATCTGTTGTTTCATAAATTTCAAAAGCTATACTTTGAGCCAAACTCAAAACTCCTTTGTCACTTCTCTTCAAAATATTTCAAATTTTGAAAGCACAATCTAATTCAGATAGTAACAAAAATCTTGATCAGTGTCTTCCAAAATGTTTATTTCTCTTCATGTTTTACCATAGGAACAACTAAACTGAAGGGGAAAAACCATTCACTTGCTCATCATAGGATTACAATTCCACTGGGAACAGAAGTTACCTTTCGTTGAAACTGAAAGTGTTAAGAATCCTAAATCTTATGTAAACTATTAAGCAAAATGTTCACCACCCAAGTACAGTAATCAACTTGGTGCACCACCTCCCTCAAAAAGAAAAGTGAATTCTATACTTCTGGTGAAGCATAAATTCAGGCCACATAATCTCAATCATTATTGCAGGAAAGGAAACATATATTTCACAGCCAAAAGATATCATTATAAAATATCTTATGCTGAAACTAAATTAAGTTTATTATTACTTCAGAAAATAAAATATATTATGATCATGAGCAATTAGGATGTCTTTTTCTAGTACAATAACCCAACAAGCAAATATGTCTGTTATACCCATAAATCTGCCCTTGAGAGAATAATAGTAGAATCAGTAAACCTTCTCTGGCACTTGTTTTGGGCCAAATACTGTTCTATGAGCATAAGACACTCATTTCTTCCTCACTCATCCTTACACAACTCATTTCCACTTTGGACAAAAGGTGGAATCATCACCTGTATATTACAGAGAAGACAACTGAGACAGAGAGAGACGAAGTATTTTACCGTAGGCCACACAGTCAGTAAACAAAAGTATTACTGAGATACTGCTTACTTGGCTTCCTGGTTCAGAAAAAAAAATAAATAAGCTCCTAAGAGACCCTGAAGGCAACTAAACTTTTTCAGCTTCAGTCTTCAAAGGAAGGGTGCTAGACCTCATCATAAGAGAAAGGGGAAAGTCAGACAGAAATGGCAAGTGAAATCAGAGTGAGGGGCAGCTAACGTCCTAGTCAGTCAGATGTCCTGAGAACTATCTTTTTTAAAGGGATGTTTTCAAAGAGCTTGGAAAGCTACCCCCTCTGTGATGTAAAAAGCCTCCCTTCTCCAACTATGGGGTGATACTATTAATGAAGAGTGGGTGCATGCCAAGAGTCACAAACCAGAGAAGCACAATGAAAGGTGGACCAAACTCAATGTGAAAGCCAAGGTGAAGGTGGGACAGAGGACCTGGAGCAGCACAGACGCAAGAACAAGCAGAAAATGAGTGGTGAAATGCCCAGAGTGACAACTGCATAAGACAGACATTCCGTAAGGAGAACAAACCCATTTAACACAAGAAAGGGGAGGCAAACAAACTTGTAAAGATTTGCACTTAAAGTAGCAAAGCCTCAGTCATTGAACCTTCATCTAATGAGTGGAAGGCTACAAAATACAGCCTCAAAAACCACGGAAGAGCAGATTCAGGCCAAAGGAACTGAAGGGCTGTGAAGGGCTATGACAGAGAGAGCAGAAGGCCACCACTTAGTCACCACCAAAAAACATTACTCACTCCCAGGTGAGAGCAAGTAATGTGGTCAGAGAAAGGGTTGCCCTGGCATAGTCTGTAATTAATTGCAATGTTTAATCTCATATTTTGTGAATGGAGATAAGAGTTTTTCTGCAGAGCCATTAGAGTGTTCTCTAGACACTCTGTTTTTAATTACATGTTTAAGAACCTTAATAAGGTTTGTTTGTTATGTTCAAGTAGGTGGATACAGCTGGATCCTAACAAGAAGCTGGTCACTGGCCAGATGAGTAGAAAGAGATAATCCAGTTTGTCTGTTTCTCACAGACTGATGTAGAAGGGTGAAACACACTAAACAGTGCCAGACCCTTGGTGCTTCATGGCCTTGTAAAGTAAATTACCAATTTTATTATTTCAGTTTATTCTCCACTGAGTATCAGAGTACCTGGTATGTATATAAGATACCATGAGCATGACAGGGTCAGTATACTGATTATAATTAAGTAAAACTTGGGCAAATTGAGATAGGATTATTGTTTGAGTTTAAATTCATTGAACATTTTCCTTTTCCTATCTTCACCCAGTTTATTTATTTTCTTCTTCAGATTTTTTTCCAATCAGGCCCTTTTTGTTTTTCTCACCCTAAGGATCTCTCTCCTCTTGATGTGATACATATCAGTCTGACTACCTCCCTCCCTGCCCACCTATGTCAATCAAATAGATTAGTGGTTTAAAAAACTGGGTTTACAGGAACATTTATAAAGGACACATGGACAAAACCAAAGAGGTAGGATCAAGGGTGGGAGGTAGGGATGGCTGGGGTGAGGGGAGTGGTGGGGAGTAAAGGGAGACAACTGTATTTGAACAACAATAAAAATAAATAAAATAAAAAAGATGTAGTATATACATGCAATAGAATATTACTCAGCCATAAAAAAGAACAAAATCTTATAATTTGTAACAACATGGATGGACCTAGAGAGTATGATGCTAAATTAAATAAATCAGACAAAGAAAAATACCATATGATTTCACTTATATGTGGAATCTAAAGAACAAAATAAACAAAATTGAAATAGACTCATAAATAGAACAAACTGATGGTTGCCAGATGGGAGGGGATTTGGAAGGCTGGGTAAAAACGAGGAGGGTGAGGTTCAGTGAATTGCGGACCTGCCTGCAAACTGAAGGGTAGCTGGTTCAATTTCTGGTCAGGACACATGCCTGAGTTTCAGGCCAGGTCCCCATTTGGGAGGGTGTGTGAGAGGTAATCAATCAGTGTTTTTCTCCTTCTCTTTCTTCTTCCCTTCCTCTCTAATAATAAACTAATTAATTAATTTTTAAAAAGGAGAAGATGAAGGATTTAAGTACAAATTGGTAGTTAAAAAATAGTCATGGGGATGAAAAATACAAAAGAGAATATAGTCAGCAAAATTGTAGTAACTGTGTATGGTTCTAGGTGGGTGCCTGAATTGTAGGGGGATCACTATGTAAATTATATGATTGTCTAAGCACTATTCTGTACACCTGAAACTAATATAAAATAATACTGAGTGTCAACTCTAATTTAAAAATCAAAATTTAAAAGTCTGGTTTTTCACTATAAATTCTAAAATTGAGTGATGGTATGTGGTCCTTTAGAATAAAATGTATGTTTTTTTTTCTGAAACTTTTAGCACACATTTTGTTTTTTTGTTTTTATTTATTTTATTTTAATCATTGTTCAAGTACAGTTTTCTCCCCTTTACTCCCAATCCAGCCCACCCACTCCTCCCTCCCAATCACATTTTGTTTTATAATTTTTATATTTTAAAGCTCTAAACATATATAGGGAAAGGATTTCAGTTTTTCTTTCCAGTTCAAATGTAGACATGGAGGTATTCAGTATATACCTTAAATAGAAGTTAGCTAATTTGAAAATCTAATTGAATCCTATGCAATTAGCATAAGATATTCCAATATAAAGTACCTCTCCTATTGTATAAATCTTCCTATTTTAGAAAAAGCTGATAGAAATTTATACAAATAAAACTCATTATTTTTCAAATTCATTATATTTGCATTCCACTCCCATGTAGTTCTCATTATCCCTCCTTAGTTGATGACTGCAGACCTGACTCATTTTTCAATTTTTATGAAGGGATTTTTCTTTCTTTCATTTACATACATTCCCAATACTTTACTTGCCCCTAACTTTCTTCCTAGGAACGAACAAAAGTCATAGTTTTGTTATATTGTTTTTGCCACAATCAATTACAGTTAATGTCCTTTGTCTAAATCGTTCTTCATCAGCCTCTACATCTTTGTCAGAGGTAGTTCTTTTTTGTATTATATATCCTAGCATTTCCTCTCCATTCTTTTAAATATCTAATGTGTTGATATTATTTTCTGAGACTCTCATTATTTCTAGCACCACAGTAAACAATGTATATCCCACTATGATCTAAATTGTTTTCATACTATATTTAGGAAAGTTTGAATAATTAGATGACTGTAATGCATAACTCTGAATTTCTTTTTTTTTAATTGACCATGAGAAAATAGTGTAGATATAGAAACTGTATAAACATTAATGGAAAATAAATTATTTCAATGAGTATATGTTTTTAAATTCTAAGAAAAAAATAGTCAAAATGTATTCTAAGTGAAAAAAACATGTCATGATTTATCCTATTTAAATAAGTATCATATTTTGAACATAAAGCTTGAAGAACTTAGAATTCTTAAGAAATGAATCTTAAATTCCTGTCTTATTTATTATTCCATTTTGTTGTAGTGCTTTCAGATTAGAAATAGCCAACCAAGACTTATAAAAAGAGATTTATAAAAAGTTATTCTTTATGGATTTTTCCCTAGGTAGGCAAAGAAGAAAAGCAAGATGTTTTAGGACTTAAACCCAGTCTAAATATACAATTTTAATAACAAAATCATCAATATATGCATCAAACAGATATAACATTCTTTTTCTATAATCAAATATAAAAATACTAGATGTAATGTCTGGTATTTTTACATGGCCTTGAAATATAAGCCATAAAACTTTGAAGTGATTTCTACCCATTTTTAAAAGGGAAAGTGAATTAAAAAGAGAGAGTATAATTGTGAATAAGAGAAAATTTTGTACAAGATGATTTTTAACTGTCTAACCTGGAACCAATTCAAAATCTTAAGCTTAACACCATATTCTTGGTGAAAAGTTCATGGGGACTTATACCACCCATGAAAATCTATTGAACAATATACAAGATTCATGTTATACTGAAAATTAAACTACAGATTATATCCAAGAGGAAAACCTATGCAAAGAAATATTTTCCATTATAGCCACAAGTATTACAAAATGAAATGGTACTCAGTTTGATTTTACTAAATGTCCACTTTTGTGCTCTAACTGCCAAAAATCAACAACCAGGGGTCTACAATAGCCTCACGTGTACCCTTGAATTTATGGCAAAATTTATGTTTCCGACACACACAGACCACAATGCCAAAATTAAAACCTGAAAACAATTACAGTCAACTGCAATAAATTCAAAGGAGAGAGGGTGAGCGATCTCTGCCACAAAATAAAACTCCTCTCTACCAGAAGCCCCATTCCAGCAACAGCCTGGCTCTGGGAACTGTAGGTGTTATTAGATTGAAGGTTTTGATTCCCAGAGCAAACAGGCTTACCATGTAGGAGACTAATGTTTCAGTAAGAAACATTGTTATATTTTCTACTTAAAGTATGTTTTTGACAAATGCTATGGTATAAATTAACGTATTTATGCTTATTTATTTGGGTGGGTGAGGCCCTGAAACATGGCTAGTTAAATATTGTAATAGGTAATATTTTAAATACTCTGCTAATGTTAGAAGTAATTAAGATAGCTCCATGTCTCTAGAGGAGATTTCAGAGAAACAATCTTTCTAGGCAAGCTGAAGAGGCAGAAATCTGTTTTGAACAGGGATTGCTAGGTGTTCTGAATACAGAAAGGTCACCCTCCTGCTGTTTAAAGCTGCATCAACTGGAAAACCTGGGAAAGAAGTGGCCAATTGTTGCCCAAAGTAGTCAGCCTACTGGTGAAAGGCTGGCTACAAGCCAAAAAATTTTAAAGTCACATACACCCTATTTCCAATGATAATAGGTTTTAAAACAATTATTATGGCAAGTCTAATATATAAGCAATTATGAGAACCATTCCTATGAACACCATATATAACATTCTTATTCCTGGCATTGGAAATAGCTGACTACAACCTCTTACTTCTACCTTTAAAACGCAGATTCTTGGAGTGGTTGCCAAACCTCATGATTAGGTTTGCATAATGCAAAATAAAATGCACAAACTGAAGGCAGCCAATGAGAAGAACATGTACTTTCTAATTTTATTTTAATATGCCTATGGATGAATTTTCATTTTTTATATTAAGTTAAATTAAGGCGTCAGGAGAACATTTTCTCCTATTTCTTTTACTTCATGGTATATTAAGGTAAACCAAGGTATGTAAATTACATTTCTATATTTCTTAAATATGTCTCTGTATAAAATGGCATCTCTACAATTTAATGGTTTTGTTTAAAGCATGAATAAGCTACTTAACAGAGACTGGAGTTTGGATGAAGACTTCCTGTTGAAACCAAGCCTACGTGTTTGTCTGTAGGACTTTAAGTTGCAAAGACATAACTTCATACATTATCTTTCTGCATCAGGGATGTCCAAAACAGGAATGAAAATGAAGAGATTAGGAAAGGATGGGAAGAGATGAGATTAGTGATGATATGAGGAAAACACAAAAGGGCTATTAGTAGTTCACTCCCGCTATAGGGAGATGAACTGGACAAGGAAGAGAATTCTTGATAGAAGAGAAAAATAAAAAGTCAGCAGGTGGTAAAGCCTTTACTACTATTCCCCAAGATCAGAAAATATCACCCATGCCACTGACACTAAGATATATGTGACAAAAATCCACAAAATATGTGGTGTTTGTGTGATGTAAAAACACCAACACATCTCAAAAGCATTATGTTTTCAAAAGGACATGGTTCAACTATAAGTGAACCATTTATACATTACCAGAATTCACCTTTTCTTCCCCAAAATTTACATCTTTTTGCCAGGCATACTAAATCTCTTTTGTGCTAATGTACTCACTTCCTACAATTTGCACTACATTACCCCAAATTTGTCCTCACTCCGTAGTAGTGCTTCATGAAGACTCTCATTGTTTGCCAAGAAATTAACTCTCAAGAACAGGCAGAGGTTCCTGTACAAGTGCTAATGAGCGCTTGGCTCCTGCACACAGCAATCTCACCACTGCAGCTCCCACTCAACAGTGTTAATAAGTATTTAACACCTTGAGGGATGCCTCCTAGATTGAGGACAAAGCGGCCTAATCCTCAACTCCAGTGGTTCTCAAACTCTAGCACCTTGGGCAGATTTCAGAATCACCCAGGGCACTTCCTAAAATACAGATGCCAAGGCCCTTTTACCAAAGATTCTGAAGCTGTGGAGCTGGAGTGAGTCCTAGGGATCTGCATTTTTATGAGCCCATACCCACTTGTAATTCTAATGCAGCTGGTTTGTGGATAAGGTTTACCCCCGTGTCTGCTTGCTCTCTTAACGTGATCATTAACAGGACCCCATTTTATTCTCAAAGTGTACTTGAGAGTGTATAGTCACCAATATTGGACTCAACATTATATCATCCACATAAATTAAACTTTGAGATACCTATTTTAGACTGTCATTAAGGGCAGGAAATTATCCTTACTGTTTTCTAGATCACTTTAGACTCTTATTACCTCTTATTACAATTGTGTGCATTCATTTAACAACTATTTTTGAATGCTTAATATCTGCCAGATTTTGTTGTAGGCCCTGGGACACAATAGCAAATAAGGCATGCAACTTATACTTTGTAAGATGTGGGGAGTTGGATAATAATCAGGGAAGTAATACGTACACAAAGGTAATGTCAGATAGAAAATGCTGGACAGAACTGAGATAAGAACTGACCTGGAGAATATATGTGGGTGGGGAGCAAGACAGACAGGTGGTCAGGGAAAGCCTGGCTGAAGAGGTGACTTCAAGGGCAGAGAACCTGAAGTATAAGAAACAAGTAACCTGCATATAAGAAATGGAACATGAGTAAGTGTGGCTGAAGGGTAGAGTGGGATAAAATAAGGTCAGAAAAATAATAACCATAGTAACTCGATGTTTCATGAGCCAGGCACAGTTTGCAAACCCTTTATATACATTGATGCATTTCATATTTACTATAACTTTATGAAAGAAATACCATTCTTCCTGTTTTACAAATAAGAAAACAGAAACCTGAAGACTTAAATAACTTGACCAAAGGCCCACAAGTAGCAAGTGATGGAGTCAGGATTCAAAGCCACGGAATCTGGATGCAATATCTATGCTTTCAAAACATCTTCCAATCATGGTGAGATGATAGTAGTGATTATAATAATAATAATAGCAGCTAAATTTAAATAAATGCTTATTATATTTTTTAAAAGTATGTTTTAGTTATATTTTCATCTTATTCTTATACTGACCTTTGAAGATAAGTATTATTTTCCTTATTAAAACCTGAGGCAAAAAGAGGGGCTTATAACTTGCACATAGTCACATATCAACAAGTCTCAGAGCATACGTAGATCACAAAGAGCCTTGCAAACCAGGAAAGATCATATTAACTTAAAAAACTACGTTATATGTGCAAGCTTTTTCCTACACACATTTTTACTTTTAAATAAATAACTCAAATGATGTTATAGTAATTTTCCTGTCTTTAATACATCTTTAAAGTAGACTTCTAGTATAAGCTTTGGAGTCTTGCAAACAACTCAAGACTCCTTTTTAAAATGGGAAACATTGTCAAGGAACATGTGTAAAGGACACATGGACAAAGCCAAAGTGTGGTAGGATTGAGGGTGGGAGGTGGGGGTGGCTGGGTGGGAGCAGGGAGTTGTGGGGGGGAAATGGAGACAACTGTACTTGAACAATTTTTAAGAAAGAAAAAAAGCCTTGGCTGGTGTCGCTCAGTGGATTGAGTCCCTGCCTGCAAACCACAGGGTTGCTGGTTCACTTCCCAGTCAGGGCATGTGTCTGGGTTGTGGGCAGGTCCCTGGTGGGGGGCGTGCTGAAGACAACCACACATTGATGTTTCTCTCCTCCTCTTACTCCCCTCCTTCCCCATTGTCTAAAAATAAATAAATGAATTCTTTAAAAAAAGAAAGAAAAAATCTAATTTTTTGCTCCTCAACTATCACATCCTGGAGGCTTCCCTATTCTTCCTTGACACAATTCCATGTTTCTATACTATGCTTTCTCTGTGTTTTAGCTTTCATTTTGCCATCTAACTATTCATGGTTTGTGCTCCTTCCCTTTTATTTACAAAGACCATACCATTATGATTCTATGGTCTAAATTAAATATTTACCAAAACCTGCCCTCTGCAAAGGGAATAGCAGGCCCAGTGATTAAGTCTCCAACTACAGAGCAGTGGAGGGACACAGAGATGAGTGTCTCAAATACAAAGCATGATGCAAGATGTGCCCCTGGCTTCTGTGCATTCCATCAACCCGCAAATCTCATCCCCACACTCACATACCATCATCACAAAGCACACCATTTTCGCCATATTAAAAAAAATGTATTATTCTGTATTTGCTTTTTCCTTTAAAATTGTTCTTAAAATCACTCTAAAATGCACATCACCTGCAGAAAGCACGGTGGCTGCATGCCACCATAGTATGCCCTCTACCCTTGAAGGTAAAGTCCTAGGAATAGTTGGGAAACAAAGTACGTGGAGTGGGTCTATGTGTGCTAATTCCAGAATTTTTTCAGACCCAACTTTACTAAAGCTATTTGCCTAGAAAATATATCCTGTTATCTCATTAGCTTCCTCATTATCATTTCACAAATAATAATAAATCTGAAGCACAGGGGTTATGTGACTTCTTTAAAATCATACAAATAAAATGGTAATGATAGAAATAATCCAAGAATGAATACAAGAACAGGGTATCATTTTAATAGACAAAGAGCTGGCCATCTATAGATCTTCACTGCATTTCATAAACATGGGAGTAAATACCCCCAGAGAAAAATTCCCCAAAACAAAGCAGGAGCAGACCATGCTTGATCTAATCAAAACCTAGTAAATGTGCTGGAGAAATCATCTGCTTCAAATTTTCAAAAACCATTAGTTGTCAAATTAGATAGAAGATGAAAGAAAAAATTACCTTTTGCTGAGACCTACTGCTAAATTTGGTCAATTTTGTGTTTATCAGTGCATAAAGTCCTCCACTTACCATTTGACAAATTTGAAGGGAAAAAAAAACCCTTGCTGCAATCAGGTGAAGTAGGTTATTAATGGTTCTGAACAGATACATAGGATTGCCTCATCCTGAGGCAATTAAGGCTGGAAAGAAAGTGTGCTTAAAATCTCTGAAGACCGACTGTTATGGAACAGGTGGTCTTCCTACAATTGGCATTGTTTATATAATTCTGAATTGCTCAGTACCTTTCTTCTTTTTAACAAATCACTTATGAATGCAGAGGTCTCCCTTATTTTTAACTCTAGCTAAACACAAAGTCACCCAAAGAAAGCCAGAGGTTTTACAAAGGAGAAATATAAACAAATAATAATAATAATAAATAACCAGCATAAAACACTTCACGTCATCAAGCTTGGGAGAAAATTGGGACAAACTATTGAAAGTGAAAACATAAATCAAATAAAAGAAAAATTTTTAGGTGCTTTTGAAAGCTGAATCTCTGCATCACGTTTGAGCTTGGCAACTCAACCTCAGATTATTTGCCTGTCAAAATTACAAAGCAAAGCACTCGTAAACCACTAGAGCCAAAAGTTCTTGGGAAAGCCAACTGTTTCCAAGATACAAAAATATAGCTAAACAGAATTCAATGCCCATGTTTCTATTTTATGTTGTTTCCTTCAGGAATTTCTCATCCACTGTCTCTGCACAAACATACACACACTAGCACAAGATTATATCAGGTGGTTTTAAGTGACTTTTCAAAGCACCCTGCACTCCCCTTATTCTATCAGACATCACAAGTTATTGCCACTGGTTGTATAATTTATGATATTTCCTTGAGGTAAAGTATATTCAGCATCAAGTGACAAGATATGAAATAAAAGGCTTAAATAGTGCCAATATTTCTTACCTACTTAACACGAAAGTCGGGGACAGAGTGGACCAACATGGTCATCGAAGAACCAACTTCTTTCTTTCCTTCCTCTCTATCATCCTCAGCTAATCAATTACTATGTTATCGTCACAGGATGACTACAGAATTGCCCCAGACAGGTGAGAAACCTGGGTGAGTCAAATACATACTGAGTGGACAACTTTATATCTTGGTTTGTCTAGGAAAATTCCTCTTTACACCCATTGTCCAGGCATAATTAACTATTCCTTTTATACTCAAAAGTGTCTTTAAATGAGAAATTATATGGCTACTGTCTTGGATATCATGGGGCAAGTTTGTTAGATTCACTGAGCCCTCATTTTCTTTATAAATAAGGATGTTACCTCTTGATTGAGGTATGTGTGAGACTTCAATAGGATATTTTATGTAAAATGTCCAAAATCTGATTGTTACTAAATACATGGCAGCTCTTTATTATTTAAGATTTTATTTATTTATTTTTAGGGAGAGGGGAAGGAAAGGAGAATAGAGGTGGAGAAACACCCATCTGCACCCCAACCTGGGACCAACCTGCAACCTGGGCATCAAACTAACGACCTTTCAACGCCCAACCAGGTGAGACACACAGGCCAGGGCTGGAAGACAGAGCTTTCGCCATTGCTCATATCTTTTATTAACCCATATGCAATTACTTATCTTCCAGTTTGTTGAAACAATAGGTCAGATAACACTTGCCACAGTAATGTCTTTTAAAGTGGCTGGCCATAAAATCTCCAGCACGTCATTCATCTGAAGGGCACTGCTGATTAAAGCAACTGACTGCCATTCTCATCCACTGTGTCATATGAAAGCTGCCTCAATATCCAAGATGAACTGGAAGAAGGAAAAGCCTTTCACATACAGCCTTTCATCTGGTTTTTCAGTGGTTTTTGTAAGCTATTATTCAATTCATTATATAATCTATCCATATTTTCTAAATGTTATTCAAAATATAGTATCTTCTGAAAGGGGCCACTGGTCTTCATAGCCAAAATGAAATAATCCCTTCCTGCATTCCGATGCTTTAACCCACATCCAAATAAGATACAGAAAATCTTTTACATGGAAATCGCCAACATACAGCCTCTCTGTGTCAGTGTCCTGTGATCATATCTTCCACTGAATTTATAATCTAATCTTAATTCTGTTTTTTTTTAATTTAAGCATCCTAATTAAAGTATATCAATAGTAATAGGGATATATTTTCCCAGTTAAAAAATACCTTGGGGTGCAAAGGTTCTTTTGGATTGATGTTCATAGCAGCACAATTTACAATAGCTAAGTGCTGGAAGCAACCTAGATGCCCATCAGTAAATGAGTGGATAAAAAATCTGTGGTACATTTACACAATGGAATTCTATGCAGCAGAAAGAAAGAAGGAGCTCCTACCCTTTGCAACAGCATGGATACAACTGGAAAGCATTATGCTAAGCGAAATAAGCCAGGTAGTGAAAGATAAATACCATATGATCTCACTTTTAACAAGGACCTAAACAACAAAACAAAGAAACAATCAAAATATAGTCAAAGATACTGTAATAGAGGACAGGCAGAAAGTGACCAGAGGAGAGAGAAGAGGGAATTCCAGGGGAAAAGGGGAAGGGTTTACAGGAACAAAGTTAAAAGACACATGGATAAAAACTAGGGGGAGGGTGGTAATGGGAGGGAAGTTGGAAGGGTGGGGTGGGTGGGCTAGATTGGGAGTAAAGGGGAGAAAACTGTACTTGAACAGTGATTAAAACAAAATTAAAAGAAAAAAATACCTTGGAAGAGACCGTTCAACAGTGTCCAGATTATAGCACTATCACACCATCAACTAGAAACATCTTTCACGGTGGTATAAAATCACATTTAAAAAAATGAAGTAACCTGGTGACCCAGGATAAGTAAAATCCTCAATTTCCAAAAGATTACATAAGCTCCAAATATATGTATTGATGCACATATCCTCAGTATATTAGTTTGGATATGAAGAAGACCTGGCTAGTCCTGGCTTTGTAGCTCAGTTGGTTGGAGCATCATCCTGATATGCCAGGGTTGTGGGTTCCATCCCCACCTGGGACACATGTAGGAATCAACCAGTGAGTGCAGAGACAGGTGGAGCAGCAAACTGATGCTCTCTCTGTGTCTCTCTCTTCCTTACTCTCTCTCTCTCTCTCTAAAATCAATCAATAAAAATTTGTTTACATATCTTTAAAAGAAGAAGAAGGTCTGGCTAATTCTCAAACTAATAAAGAGGACATATGGGGGAGAACATACTAATTGTCTTTCCACATTTCCAGCCCCAAGAATGGTGCAACAACTTTAGATTATGTAAGGCAGGTGTTGGCAAATGTCTATTTGATAGGCATAAAGAAACAGCATTTTCCCAACTCAAACTATATATTTCAGATTTTCTTGTTTGGTTTATGAACGCACTATACTGCTGAAGCATCAGAATTATCAGTGTTTACTTATTTCAAATAATTCAAACCATTTCCCCAGAACTATCATAAAAAGTCCTTTGTGTAACCACTAATTGATCAAATATTGTTTTCTCCCGAGATTTCTCTGGGAAAATGGCCTAATTTAAGGGTATTTACCTTTCTCAGTTTAAAAAATGGGGATAAGACTAATGTATTATTTTTAATGCAAAATTTTCTAATTTGATCAATCATTACAAAATGAGTTAAAATCAAATACAAGGTAATCAACATTGTTTTTCTAAGCCTCTACAGAGCTTTTCTACCTAAATGATATACAAAAATTTAAAACAATAATAAAGTATATATTTTAAGTTATGTTAATTTGGAAAATTTACTCCATGCTAAATTTACTTCCAGAATCCTACCTACTGTGTGTATACCATCCTTGTGCAAGCCCTACTTATATGCATGTTCTGGCACTAATCATGGTTCTTAAAGCTTCTAAAAGTTCCTTTCATGTGTGTATCTATGTTACATCACTTATTTCAGCCTTGGTATCATAATTATCAGTGGTTTAAGGACTTAGGGCCTCCTCCTCTCTCAAATTAGAATCCACTAGAATAGTGTCTTTCTATATCATAATTACTATACCCTTATTCCAAGAATCGAATAGGTTTCTGGTGAAGTATTGGGTTGGCCAAAAGTTTGTTTGGTTTTTCCATCAGATGGCTCTGGTAGCACTTAGTTGTCTTTAATTTCATTTGAAACCATTTTTTTTTAGATTGTATTGTGACAGCTGTCATAACAGTAAGCATTTAAAATGCAAAATTGGTGAATTTTTGTGTGTCCATCTTAATATTGAAGATGAAATGTTGAATATGCATTTTTGTCATATTATGGTTTACCACTTCAAGAAAGGTAAAAATGCAACTGAAACACAAAAACAGATGTGTATAGTATATGGAGAAGGTGCTATGACTGATCGAATCTGTTAAAGGTGGTACGTTAAGTTTTGTACCAGAGATTTCTTCCTGCACGATGCTCCACAATCAGATAGACCAGTTGCAGTTGATAGCAATCAAATTGATACATTAATTGAGAACAATCAATGTTACACCATGTTGGAAATAGCCGACATACTCAAAACATCCAAATCCACAAAGTTATTGGTGAAAATGAAAACTGCGTCTTTTATAGAAAAAACTAAACAGACATTTTGGCCAACCCAATAATTTGGTATTGCTGTCCTTAAGAAATGCAGGACTTTAATTTCCTGCAAGACTTTAATTTCATTGTTTTCATTGAGAGCTTTTGTTCCGAGACATGTTCAAGTACAATAAAGTTGTGAGAGGCACAGATTTGTTTTTCAAAAAGATTGCAGGTATCATTAATGTACCTAAACCCATAAATAAAAACTAGGTGGAGATCAGAAAACCTAGATCTGGTCCTAGACTAGTCATGCTGCTTAGAATCAGTTCATTTTCAACAACCTCATTTCCTTCATCTGTACAACAAAGGATCCCATATAAGTGGTATTTGGGGTTCCACCAAAGACAAGCCTCTCTTCCACTACATCTACTCTCAAAGTTGCTAAAAGGAGAAATCCTCTGGAGTCTCATATTTTGTTTTAGCTGGCTTTGATGATTACCTTTCCCCATCACATCCCTAAATGTAGATGCATCCCTTCTAATGCTATCAGGCATTGTTAATTTTCTAAAACTTCTCTAAATGGTTATTTCAATATGATAAAATAAAACAATGGATGTGTCTAATGCTCTATCTGTGATTCTCTGTGAGGGTGTAAAAACATTCTCTAGATTTAACTTGTGTATATGTATGTATATACTATTCAAATATGTAAATATGAACAGATCTGATCAGAATAGTTGCATATGTGAAGTTGTGTTTTTTTCTTAACTCTCACCACTATAGAAATGTGGGAGAATATTTGCTCATTTAAAACCAAAAGGACCTGAGTACTCCTCTGTCACAAACTATGCACAGAAGGTGTTTATCATATCAGGTTCATCATGACTCAAAAAGATGTTGAACTCATCCCCTAAAAAAAAACCAGCAGCAGTGAAAAGGATCCCAGCTCCCAGGAATGCTGCTGGGCTGGCTACGCCCTTGCTTTTGCAGCTGAGCACCTCCATGCAGGACCGCACAACATGTTCTGGGATATCAGCTTCACTTCCAAAATATAATGTGCCCAGTGTGAGGTAAATATTACTGCAGCCAATGTGAATAAGCTGCTTTTTATAGTTCTATTTTTAATTTCATAGTTGTGTTATACAGAAAAATGTATTTGTAAAGATCTATTGAACTGATTAGGGCAGGAAAATAGTTAAAATGTTGCTGCAAAGAAAGAGGTAATTGTGAACAAATATTTCCCACATTTACAAAAGCGTACACATATAAAACCTATTCCCAAGCAGCTGCAATGTAATATTATGTTTTTTAATAAACTAACATATTAAAGGTGTGATTCAACCAATATCTAAGTCAAAGCTCCTGCAAGAGAAGCTTATTTAACAAGATGGTATAATACCTAAAAGTTGAAACCTAAAATGATTATTAGAGAAGGTAGCAAATTATACCAGTCTTATTCCTTAGCATGTGAATTCCATCATTTGTTACTTGGACTAAGTTTTTAAAGACTACCTTTCTAAAGTACCTTTACTTTTGTGAAAATGAACAGCCTATAATTAAAAAAGGTTTTAAACACTTTTAAATTTGTTTTGATCTGTGCATGTGTGCATACATAGTATATATGTGTGCATATAGTGTGTGTACACATATATACAGATACATATATAAAGCTAATTTTTTAAAAACATTGGCTATTTGAATGATTATATTAATTTAATTCACATTTATACTTCATAATGTAAAAAGATAATACAAACTTTTTATTCCTCCACCTTAGGTAATTAAGGTCACATACCCTGATTTCCAATATAAGGTCTGTTGATATTGAAAACAACAAATATTACAGAGAAATTTTTCCTTTGGGAAAGAAATTATAATTAACTCCCCATCATGATCCTTAAGCATACCAGGACACTAAAACTTGCCTGAAGTATTCTCTTAGAATACTTCTGTAAGCTTAGACCATAATGTGCGTTCTTTTACAATATGACCAACCACAGAGTAAAGCCCACGCGTATTTAGACAACTTTATTTACCCTTTTGTCCTCATTCGAATTGCTGTGCTATGATTTTGCCTTGAAATCATCATGAGAGAGAGAGGGTGTTTAAGCTAAAAGAAACAACATATGAAGTCATTACAAAATTTTTGTAAGAAATATGAAGAATAGTATTTGTGGATATTTTAATTGTTAAGAAATCATCTGCATTAATAACCAAATAAGGATTCTACTCACTCATTTAAATATAAAGCAATAATAATATAGGAAAATAGTCCAAGCCTCTGAGCATAATTGTGGACCAGAGCTTTATGACATTTCAGGATCTACAGATACTTATTGTGTTCAGGAATTAGCATTAACAACTAACACTGAGAATAAAAATGACTCTCAGTCAAAGAACCATGCTACAAACATACTTAGAAATAGCTAAAATTCAGAGGTAATTTACTAATGTCAATAGACAAAAATTAAATCATTGTATAATTCTAGGAATTATATCATTCATTCAAAATGAATATATTTTACTTTTCAAAGTGGTGATAAAGAGGTGGGGTATAAAAACTTCAGGATTTATGAAGATTATCAGGGATTCCTCATAAAAATTTAGAGGAGTTTCAGGAGAAAATAAAATTGTACACAGAGAAGTTTGAAGAGAGTAATGGTAATCAATGCAAGTGCTTTATAGACTCAAAAAAAGAAAAAAAAAACAATTTTGCTAGGTCTCCCAAGTTCTGTTTATTAAATGTGAAATTAGAGCCATTTTCTCAGTTTTAATTCTTCCTTTAGAGAAAGCATATATTATGGACCTTGTGCTCAGTTTGCCATTTCTGCAGGACCTAGGTACCTTGTCAGGGGCTCCCCAAGGATGCTCATGCCTTCAGCCAGGCAGGATTCCATAAATAACCACTGTCTAAAGTCATCGATTCAGCTGACATTCCATACAGCTTTCATCTTCTCTAATGTTCTGTTACTTACTCTGATTCTGCCCCCAGACAACTCCATTTTCATGTTTGTATTTATGACATATTTTGAGGTATATATTTTTTGTGTGTACACACACACACACACACATGCACAGGGGTTATATGTGTGCCTGTACCTAGGAAAAAGGTAACTGAAAAATGCAGACTACTGTTACTTGTGAGATCCATAACCCATTAACTCAAGGCATTGTGAATATTTTCACTGAGACCTTTGTGTGCTGATAAATAACTTTCCTGAAGACAGAACACTGTTCAGGAACTTGCTTCTTTGGAACTCATTTCAGAAGCATTTTACCTCCACCAACCCCTCACCCCATTACTATCTCTGTTTATAAAACACTGGTTGCCTTGGGCTCATGAATAAATAAATATACATAAGCCCTCTGGGGAAATGTTTGTGTACACCTTTAGCTAGAGTCCTGTGGAGTTTTTAAAGCTGGAGGGGATCAACTAATTAAATAGCAAAGCATCTATATTTTTTTAAAGAAAATCTTTCTAACAATCTACAAGGACTTAGTTTTCTGCACTAATGCTCATTCATCCTTAGTTTCTGTAAATTTCAAAGCCTATACACTTTCTTTCCAAATTACTTTCACAGAGGGCTACATATTGTAAATTTTGCTAATGTAAGAAAATATTTAAGAAGATATTTAAGCCAATAGGGTGTGATTCAATCTTTTTTAGTACGGAGTCTCCGTGTGAACTCACGAGGTTTGGAGATAATTACAGACATATTTCTTTTTTTGAGAACATCATCCAAATATGCGACTCCCCATCCTGAATATACAATTGCAGTCCTAGCCAAATTAAATGGAAATTAATTCTTTGGCTTTTAAGGGGGAAATGATAGTAAATAGAATATCATAAATAATTGCAGCTGGGTAACCAGCAGAGCTACCCTCACCAACCTGTCTCTGTGTTCAAACCCCTAGTTTTTACTACTCGGTCAAGAAATTATACCTGAGATTAACCGAATTGCATTCTCCTTTGGAAAACTAATCTATTCTTTCATCTAGAGATTATAAAGCTTTTCCCATTTCCCCCATTTATTCCTGAATTTGAGGACCTGTTTGATCACGAAGGTCCACAGAAACACAGAAAAGACAATCATTTTCCAAAAGGTTCGCTCTCCTCAAGGCTCCCGGTGATGGTCCTGGAAGCTCTTCCTAGCAATTCCCTGGGTCCCTCAAGTTTTGCCTTAAGTACAAAAGCTTTCAAAGCATTACAGTGACAAAACTTAGCAAAGCAACTTTGCTTCGATTCCAAGGAGCAAGGAAATCCCCCTGGTGTCCTTTTTTTTCCTTCCTTCACCGCTTTTTCTAAAACCGTGACATTCTCTGGTAGGAAAAGTCGGTTTAATTAGGCAGGAGTCTCTGGCTCGCCCCGGCGGCGGTTTTGAGGTGGCTGAGCCCCGCCGCCTTCCGAGAGCGCAGTGCTGAAAACTGGGAGAGGCCGCGCGGACTCGCCGGCCTCGCACAATGGCGCAATTATTTGTCTCTATTCCATTACCCGCAGTGCACCTTGCATAATGCAAGCATAATTAGGCAGACAGTGTTCCCGTTAAAGGCATGACTTTGAGCAGGGAGGGGTGTTTATTTACTTTGGGACTTTGCTTGGAAAGCAGCTTCCGGATGAGTTGAAAATGATTGCAGACAGATTTGCAGCTTCTAAGTACAGAGTTCAAAAAGTTTGTCCTCTTGCAAATCGAAGCATTCAAACTTGCCTCTCCCCTGCTCCTCTACTCATCCGAAACCTGGTGTCATAGGCTCACATTCAAGAACCACTGGCTTTTTAAAAACTTCATCTAGGAACTGTGCTCTCATGCCTAAATAGTCCAAATGCTGACTGTCAACCTGAATCTTACTCCTCCGAGTTAGCTACCATAGTTCCAGGCTGAATCATGCCTCCCGCTCAGGTCTCCTTGCCCTAGGTTTCAAAACCTGCAGGGGGAAAAAAAAAAAAAAACGCGCTTTGAGGTGAAGGAGCACTCCTGGCAGGTGGGGGGGAGAAAGTTGGAGTGTTTTGTCTACCAACTTTGATGATTTTCTTATTTATGGAAAGGTAGTGCAGGTGATACAGGAGAGATGGCCAAGAAAAGAGATTAGAAATGGTATTACAAAGAAGGAGCTTTTTTGTCTCAACTGGCCAGAGCTGGTCCTTTGCTAGAGTTGGAGTTTAAAGGGTTCCACTCTGCTTTGTCCAAAATTATTTGTAGATACACTCTAAAAATAAAAACATATATGTCTCCAGCCTACTGTATTATAACCTAATATATAATATGCTTCCTGTTATATAATATTGGTCTCTATATGTAATTTTGTCATCTTGAATATACTATAACTCCCAAATGGTAATGCATACCTAATATAATATTGATTACCACATATACATATATATCCTAATAACATAAACCATGTGATATGAGTACATACAATGCACTCATAATGGAAAAACTAAAATGAAAGCATATGAATATACACCAAATAGTGATATGTATTAGCTGAGAAAAATATATACAATCTATATATACAAATGTGTGTATATATAAATGTTACACTTATTATGAGCATATGTTACAGTACACATATTCGATACCAGGATCTGCTTTGAAGATCCATTCCACTCCCTTTCACCTGTTGTTGAAAAGATTGTGGCCACCGTAAATAGGAAGCTGGAGCAAGGAATTGATTCTCTGTTCCCCACAAGCTCCAGCACTATCACTCTCATGGCAATGGAAAGGAAGTCTTCATTCAAATAGTAGATTCACGGGATTCTGAGCCAACAAATAGAACTATTTCAGAGGAGGCCCCCACAGCCCAGGCCATGAGAAAGCTCCATGGAAGTTCAAATTCAAAAGCTGGGGGACGGCAAGGGGGGAGTGAAGTGGGGAAGAAGGCTGGGTCGGAACTCCAACTTGGGGAGGACACAACATCTTAAATCTGCTCGGGAAAATCATCTCCCATGGTGGCAGGCTGACCTGGGGGTAGGAGGAGCAGACTGGTGGCCTGTCAGTGCTTGGGGGAATCCTGCGCACTGGCTCTCCCTGGGGCTCCCTTCCCGAAGATTTGGGACCCTTGGAAACACTTGTCTCCTGACCTCCACCTGAGATTCCGGGAGAAGTGCAAAGGAGAGTCAAGATTATTTTCTTATTACTCGATTTCTTTTCTGAGTGTTGTTAACTCTGGCCTTTTCTAGACGTCGTTCTGCTCCAGGAACCGCTAGAGTTTACCAAACACGCCCATACCCATGAATCTTAACCACTCAGAGGGACTTAGAGAAGGGAAATTCGTTCATTTTCAGAGATGTTTGGGAAAAGAAAGTTGAGTGGGAAGCAGATCGGCGCTGCAGTAGAAAAATGTAAGTGTGAACCCTCCCGGCCCGGCGCGATCAGTCTCCTGGCATGAGATGGAAAGATGTCGTTTCTTTAACCAGATCTGGGTCCCCTCCTATCTGCCCAGCGCTGGAAGATTAAGAGGATGAGAGTTTCTGCGCAGTACTGAGAACATATCCTGATGTCCATAAAAACTTAGTGGAAAGAATTTGATGAATGTGTCTAATTGGTTTAACCCTCCATCTATTCACCAGAAGAAAAGCTCCGTCATTAGACTTAATTAAGGTTTTTTTTTAAGTCGCTGCCTTTAATTATCTAGAAACCCTAAAGTCCAGCATCTGCGTCATTTTAATTAACCTGTTTATTTTGTTGAGGGGTGTGGCAAAGTTACCCAATATTTTCCCATATCCTTGCCAACTCGCGGGGTAGCCCCGCGAGCTGGGCAGGCTCACGTCCAACGCAGAGGGCAAGCGCAGCATTTGGCAAGTTGAGCCTGAGCCGCACGCGCGCCGCCGAGCGCGTCCCCGAGCACCAGATATTGGACGAATTTAAACAATCGTTGTAGGAGCGATTTGCCCTAGAATTTTTTCCTCGGCAAATATCTCACCAAACAAAAGCCTACAATTTGTGGATAAACGTCCTGGTACAAACAGATGTTGAAAACTTCTGCACACCTGAGGTATTGGGAGGCTCATGGTCCCCATACAAATCTGCCCACAGTACCCTACACTGACAAGAAAAACTCGCTTGACACATCCGCTTTCCGTCTGTCCAGAGCCCGAGGCTCCGGCGTTTGTTCAGAAGTTTTCTTTTAATTCACACAGCTTTCTTGGTTGGGAGACAGGAAAACAAGTTCCCAGGAATCTGATAGGTGATTTGAGGTGCACTCCCTCCCCCCCACCCCACACAATTCACTCACACGAGTACGGGCCCAGAGATAGTTCAGAAAGCCTAACACTCATCCACTCCTGGGGTTAATTAAACGTTGACAATTACGCTGCCACAGGCAGAGACCTCAACGCTTTCTCCCACACCCCGTACATCAGGAAAATAGTAACTTCTGCTACTCACTTAATCCTTAGCTATTCTCTCAGTCAATCCTTTAAAAATAATTTTTTCAAACAACCCAACTTCTTGAGCATTGATGGACAGGCTTCAGGAGCTTAAGTCCTGGAAATACTTGAGTCCTACCTAGCCAATGACTTTTATTCCATCAGACCCTAAGGGGGGTTTTTTCAGCAGCGATATCCTGATAGCATTTTACAAGTTTGGTATGATTTTTACCTCCATTTTTCTAAATTTAGGAGTTTTGTAAATAAAAGGAATAAGAAGAAAGCCATCTAAGCCACATAAATGGTTTTATTCTCCAATGCCTGGACACAGTTGTTACTGAAAGTGGAACTTCAGATTTTTTTCTCTAAATATAAAAAAAAAAAAAAAGATAATGAAGAAAGTAGTGCAAACACCAAGAGAAGAGCAGCCACCTTTCTTTTTTTTCTCCAGAGCAAGGAGGCAAGTGGCTATTTGGCAAATGCCATTAGCCACAGCTCTGAACTTAAGCACCTATCTGGGTTGAGTCAGCTCAAGCTTGGTTCTCTGTGGATCTGAAGCTCTGTTTATTGTAGTCTCCATGAGGGCCTAAAAGGCAGGTCCCAGGCAGCTGGACAAGCCTATTTGTCCACTCAGGCCATAATTCTCAGAAGTTTATCCCACAAATCATTCCAAAGTGGGAGCCACGGAATGCAGAGTGCTTTGAGGGGGAAATGGATCCCGAAGCTGTAAAAAGCCTCTTCTCAGGAGCCACCACCTCCTTACTTCATCAAGTGCTAGCTGCTTTGGAAATTTCCCCTCAGCACATATCCTTCCCTAGGTTGTGGGGGTAAAAGTCATTTTACCCCAAGGAGCTGGGGGTTCCCCAGCACGGGCTGAAATCAAAGGGTAGCCATGTGAGAGTGTGAACCTGACAAAACCAGTCCAAATCTCAGACCCCACCTTTCTCTTTAACCATCACTTTGAGGGGGTGGAGTGGAAGCGGGTATCCTGGAGGAGAGGATGTGGAATTATAGGTTTCACCCTTAACAGAAATGCAGGCCTGCAAGAAACCACCCAGTGGGCTAGCCCTTGGGGCATTTTAGTCTGGCCCCCTGAGTAAGCCATCAAAACCCAAGAGTATCCCCTCCTACCTGAAAGCTCAGGAAAGGTACTTGTCCTGGTCCCTGGCTCAGGTCTTCTGTCCAACCTCTCTAAGACTGACAACTTGGGATTAAAAAAAGTTTCCCTATTTAACAAGATCATCCATTCTTGCTTTCAGGTTTATTGGGATTTCCAACCCCCTTTTCTTTCATTCTGTGATGTTCCTGCCTCCATTTTGGGGTGTCTTTTTTTTCCCCTTTCCCCCACTCTCCTCCAGGTCCAGGACTTTTTTGCACTCATTCTCTGTCACTTAAGGAGAAAAACATGTCTGGAGAAGCTGGGATACTGAAGGAGAGACAGGAGATGGCCTGGAGGCATCGGGGGCATGTAACACACTGGCAGCTAGCCCTGGTCTGTTTTCAGGGATCTGGCTCAGGGGCAGCAAAAGAGTCTCTACTCCTGGGCAGACAATGAGAGACTGGGCAGCTGCAAAGGAGCTCCTCAGCCCAGCACTGTCTGCTTAGTGTCAGGCCTGACCCCAGGGCCACACACGGCTGGTATAGATGCTGATCCCACCCTGGAAACTGGCTTTTTCTCCTGCATGGTCCACACTGGCCAGTGCGTGTTTGCCAACAACTTAACTGACTTCTCTAATATTTGTCTGTTAAAGTTGGCTTTGGAGAGATGGAAGGGGTGATGAGAGAAGCAAAGGTACACAGTCTATGGAGGTTTGGCTTCCCACACATGCATCCAAGCCCTCTGGCTGATTATCTTTGCTTCTTTCTGGAGGAAGCAGAGAGTCTCCAGCTTTTGAAAATGTACTGTTTTAATATCCCAGCCACAAGATCCAGAAGAAGCAGTACAGCAAGCCCACAAGCTGCTCCACTGATGGAAGCATCCCTTCTCAGAGCACAAGGTCACATACACCAATACACATATGCCACACATGGGCAAGTCAGGACAGAGAATTATCTGCACAAGTGGAGGAGACATTTATCTAGGACACTGGTCTATTCTTTTCCATGCTTTTCTGATACACTCAGGAATCCCCATCCCTGACTTTCCAACTTGCCTTATGTTTAAAACGAGAAGTGGAAGCCAGATCATCTTCCTTGCCTCAAGCATTTAAAGAAACATTTAGAATTTGTTTCTTAAATGTGCAAATTGAGGGGCTTGGAGATGCATCTGACTTCCTCTCAGCATCTTCCCTTTTGAGGGTGCTTCTCTTAGAAAAGCTGCTAGGAACCCACATCTACAAAGACAGCTGTTGGGGCTGCTCCCTAGTTCTCTACCCCGTGTGCCCTGTACCCCTGTGCAGTCCATATCTAGGCTTAAAGATCCTGCTGTCTTCTCCCCAGGCCAGAATTGCCATGCTGAGCCTTGGATAGTGTCCTGGGCTTAATTTGGTGAGGACAGAAGCTGTGTGACAACACTTCCCTCCCCCTGATTTCAGGGCATCTAAGTTTTGCTAAGTGCCCCTCTAGGACTGAGGGTGGGGGTGGGTTCTTCCAGGAGCTCCTTCTATAAGGAGGGCTGGGCTGACACCTCCACTGTGGGCAGCTAGAGAACATGGTTGGTAACCCATCTGGGGCAAAGGAAGCGAGTTCCTGGTACCCCCACTCCCCTTTTTACTTTCCTTCATGGCATTGTTTGCAATGACGGTCTAGTTCATATATGAGGAGGCCAACGCCTCCCTTGAAATGAAAACAGAGGACTGAATAAAGAAGAAAAAAGTACTTTGTAGTCTGCATCGTCCATCTTTAATTCAGAGATGCATCTGTACTCCAGGGAGCGCTGCCTTTGATCTCTTTGATTTTTTTTTACATCAGATCTGTTATGGACTAAAATTCCTAGGTTTTCCATAGAAACATCTCCATTCCTTCAGGATATTGATGTTTTCTTCTTCCTGGGGGTTATGATATGGTAAATCAGATTCAGAACAGAAGGACAATGCCAGCATTCACAGGCCTGCCCGTCCCTCTCTCTCACGTTCTCTCTTTCCCTCCCACTCTCATTTGTTCATTCATATTCATTCTCTCTTTGGCTCTTGCTTTCTCTCTTTCTCTTTCAGAAAAAGGGATCTTTCCTCCATTCCTGCTTCCATTCCTTCTCCTTTCTTTCTCTACCTCATTTTCTCCCCGTTGTTCTTGGGAATCGAAATAGGGTTGTGATTCTGGCCTTCCCAAGCCTTTTCAATCGCCTTCAACTTTGGCGGCGGCGGCAGCAGCAGCAGCAGGTTGCGTTGCCATGGAGACTGTACTGTGCTGCTGCAGCGGCGGTGGCCACATCTCCAATCCCCCAAACAATGCCTCGCCAAAGTGCAGGTTTCTCGCCCTTTTCTGAGCACTTTTGCCTTCTAATGGGGCTAGTGGCCTCAAATGGGCGCTGTATCTTGACATGACAACAATCCCTACCCCTTTTCTTCCCCCCTCCTGCTTTTTCTTCCTCCCTCCACGTCTTTGATCTATTAAAAATCAAAAGAACAGAGTCACAGAGGAAAGTTGGATTTTGTTGTGGCTGCCACTACACAAAATGGGGCTCTTCAAACAGAGCGTGGTGGAACCGAGGTCTGACAATGCTGATCCAGGATTGGTTATAACTACAGGTCAAACTGGACAGCTCTATACAAGAGGATGCAAATTATAACCAGATCCGCCAAGGGACAATCAGCCTCCCCGTCCCAACCTGGCTGTAGTTAGGAGTATCTGGTGACTAGAGGGCAACATCATTGAGAGCAGGGTTCTGAAGAGAACCCTGAGTGAGGAGCCACAAGGACCCAAAGCCAGAATACCTGTTCAAACTTAAATCATCTTACAACACCCTTGCATGGCACTGTACTCTCTGCCCTGGTCTGACACACTCCAGCTTCCTCCACCACGCTTGGTGCACAGCAGGTGTTCAATAAATAATCGCTGGTTATCCTAGCTGCAGGTGCACTGCCAAACCCTCCGCTAGGGGGCAAGAGAGAGAGAGAATGGTCACAGGCCACAAGTCAAGAGAAAACAGCAGTACTTTGCCATAAAGGATGATTAGATGGTCGGGGGAAATGCCAAACCATCTGTAAACAGACACTAAATTCAGTGAGTTTTTTTTTTCCCTGAAGTGGCAGTAACATTAATATTATCATTATGGTCAGATGTCATTTGGCACAATGTATTTCTGGTGAAATGATCTCTGAGCCAAAACATACTAAAACCAAGACCATTATAAGATCCTCAACATTAAGACACTTGGAGCATTACTTTAGATAACATATTTATCATCCACAACTTAAGTACAGTAGCAATGTTAATTAAACTGGTTACATCTGGGACTAATATGCAGATAACACATTTAGAAATTGCTTTTGTCCCATTGAACTTTCTATTTAGATAGCAGGAAATACAAACAGATGTATATTACATTCATCTCAATTTCAAGTTAATATGAAAAGTGAATTGTATACACTGCAAAAATTCATTCAGTTTGGATTCAACATTAGCTGCTCAATCTCATTGATAACCTCTGGCTTTTCCATATTAAAAAGCTGCAATTTTAAACAAAATTGGGTAAAAGTTCCAATTTAAAATAAAATAATATACAGAGATCATAATCAGAGCAGGAGAGCAAGACCAACTTTAAACCTTTAAAATATAGACAACTAGATTGTTTTGATAGTGTGATATCTATCCTAACATTTCTCAAGGAGCTGATGTGCTAATAGTTACTTGAAACATTTTAGCAATGTCTAATGATTTTAACTAGAATACAACTGAGAAAATATCCTAGAAAATGAATATTTGCCAAGATTAAATTTAATTTTTTAAACCAGGATAAAAACTATACATTAACAAAATTCTGGTTATTTTTATCTACAAAATTATAAGAGAAATGTATTAATGCGATATGTTTTTCCTAATGCATATAGGAACAGTATAGGTATTTGTAATCTAAGGAGAAAAGAGGAAAGTTTTTCAAGTGTTGAACTGTTGCTAAGGATTTGTGAGCATGGAAAGCATTGTACAAACTCTGGCAAAGATCGCAGAACTCTAATCCTTAGACTCTAATCTCCAAAGACAGACTACAAATTTCTGCCTTGGTCACTAAACCTAGGGGGAAAATATGAGACTGAAAACTGTTGGCAAAGTTATCTGGGGGATAAATATGTAGACATTCTTGTCAGGCTTTGGAATTTATATTGTCAAGTAAACTTAACTATAAAATTTAAGAAATTTTGATCCAGCAGCATGACTACTTATGTTTTGTGTTATCTAATAGATGAAGCACATCATGTAGACACATACACACACACACACACACACAAGTTGCACTTGAGAAATTTTAAATTTTTTCTTTTTTTATGTTTTTTGTTATACACATATCTTTGCAGTCTCAAATAAATTTAACAAACCATTCCCAGAGACCAGCCAAGATGGAGGCATAGGTAGATATGCTTCACTTCCTTGCACAACCAAAAGGATAACAACCAATTTAAAAATAAATAACCAGAACTGCCAGAAAAAAAAATTGAACTGTATGGAAGTCCAACAACCAAGCACTTAAAAAAGAAGCATTCATCCAGACTGGTAGGAGGGGCAGAGATGGGCAGCTGGCACAGAGAGGATGCGTGGCAAGGTGACAGCTGGAGCAATGGGTGGGAGAAGCAGTGCCTGGTGGATCAACTGTTCACACATTTGCATTCAGATAAACCAAGAGCAACAACTAGGTAGTGAAACAGATCACACAACCCAAGGTTCCAGTACTGGAAAAATATAGACTCAAAACCTCTGGCTTTAAAAACCTGTGGGGCTTGTGGTGACAGGAGAAACTACCAGCCTCACAGGATGGTCCGTTGGAGGAGCCCACAGTGTCCTAGAACATACACAATCCCAGCCACCCAGGAATCAGCACAAGGGCAGCATCTGGAAGTGGGCAATTTGTTTGTGGGAAGCAGGGGAAGTGACTGAAAGGGTGAGAGAGCAGAGCAAGTGGTATGGTTCCCTCTCTGATCCCTCCCACACACACAGCACCACAAGGCAGTGAGATGGGTTGCCACACCCCCCATGAATACTTAAGGTTCCACCCCTTACAGTGGAACAGGTGTGGCAAAGAAATATGGCGTAAACAAAAGAACATATTAAAACTCCAGAAAAAAATATTAAGTGACAAAGGGATAGACAACCTATCAGATGCAGAGTTCAAAACACTAATAATCAGAATGCTCATGGAAATGATTGAGTACTTATGCAAAATAAAGAAATAAGTGAAGCCTATACGAAGTGAAATAAAGAAAAATAAGGAAAGAAAAATATACAGGGAACCAACAGTGAAAAGAAGGAAACCAGGACTCAAATCAACAATTTGGAATAGAAGGAAGAAAGAAACATTCAACTAGAACAGAGTGAAGAAACAATAATTAAAAAAAAAAGGGGGGGGAGGCTTAGGGACCTCTGGGACAACTTCAAATGTTCCAACATCCAAATCACAGGGGTGCCAGAAGGAGAAGAGGAAGAGCAGGAAATTGAAAACTTATTTGAAAAAATAATGAAGGAAAAATTCCCCAAGCTGGTGAAGGAAACAGACATAGAAGTCCAGGAAGCTCAGAGAATTAAAAAAAAAAAAAAAAAAAAAAAAAAAAAAAAAAAAAAAAAAAAAAAAAAAAAAAAAAAAAAAAAAAAAAAAAAAAAAAAAAAAAAAAAAAAACTGGACCCAAAGAGGAACACACCAAGACACATCATAATTAAGTTGCCAAAGATTAAAGATAGGGATAGAATCTTAAAAGCAGCAAGAGGAAAGGAAAGAGTTACCTACAAAGGAGTTCCCATAAGACTATCAGTTGATTTCTCAAAAGAATCCTTGCAGGCAAGGAGGGGCTGGAAAGAGGTATTCAAGGTCATGAAAGGCAAGGACCTACATCCAAGATTACTCTATCCAGCAAAGCTTTCATTTAGAATGGAAGGGCAGAGAAAGTGCTTCCCACACAAGGTAAAGTTAAATGAGTTCATCATCACCAAGCCTTTATTATATGAAGTGTTACAGGGACTTATCTAAGAAAAAGAAGATCAAAACTATGAACAGCAAAATGACAACAAACTCACAACTATAAACAACTGAACCTAAAAAAAAAAAAGTAAGCAAACAACTAGAACAGGAACAGAATCTCAGAAATGGAGATCACATGGAGGGTTATCAGTGGAGAGGAGGAAGGGGGAAAATGGGGGAGAGGTACAGGGAATAAGAAGCATAATTTGTAGGTACAAAATAGATAGGTAGAGGTTAGGAACAGTATGGGAAATGGAGAAGCCAAAGAATTTATATGTACAACCCACGGGCATGAACTAAGGGAGGGAATGCTGGATGGAGGGAATGGGGGTACTGGGCAGAGGGGGGAAGGGGATAAAAAATGGAACAACTGTAATAGCATAATCAATAAAATATACTTTAAAAAGTTCCCAAACAATTGAAAAGGCAGAGTATAACCTGGCCAAAAGTTCCTGGGCCACCTTTTACCTTTTAAGAAAGACTGAAAGGAGAGGTCTGTGAGGCCTCTTCAAAAGCAGAAGGAGAGTGCGCAAGAAGTAGCCATGCTAACTACTACTCAGACTTAAAAAGATGATTCCTAGGGCCTGGATCATCCTGTCCATTTAGAACAAAGTCTAATGACAAAGGCAGTCAACAAGACCTCTACCTCACAAACACAAACACCCACATATATATACACACTCTAGGGTTCCAAAACAAACCTTCTCAGAGGGACCACAATTTTGAGTGACCCAAGACCCAGTTACCCCAATTCTAAACATCATTAACCTCTTTAAAAAAAATGGTCAGTCAGAGTTCAGGAAAAGACATGTCCTGGGGAAAAAAAACATTTCTTTCTCCCTTTCTCTCATGGAAAAAGCACTAACAATGGAGATAATTTAGTTATTTTCTGAGAAACTAAATATTCATGAGTAAGAATTTGTACTTCCAAAGTATAGTGTAGGGCAAAAGTAGGTTTGCAGTTGTGAGTACACAAAACAGAGAGTTTATTTTTTGTATTATCATTTATTTATTTAATATTGTATTTTCCATACAAATAACTGTAAACCTACTTTATCCTACCCTGTATTTTCTAGCTCGGGAACATTTTAGGGTACTATTTTCATCTAGCCAGCATCATTGTGTTATTGAACTTTGATGTTCTTTGGATTTCCCTATCTCTTTTAACTTTAAAACAGAATTATTTCATATTACTGAGACATTGGTTAAATTTCTTCAAACTGCGGTTCCAGAGCAGCAGCCTCAGCATCACCTGGGAACTTGTTACTACTGCAAATTCTCAGGTACTGCCTCAGGTCTACTGCACTGAAACTCTGAGGGTGGGTTGAGAAATCTCTGGTTATTTTGGTTTGTTTTGAATGAACTCTAGGTGATTGTGGAGCTTGATCAAGTTGGAGAACCACCATTTATAGGGCCCTACAACCCACCCTGGTGATGGAAATGTTACACCTATGAGTTTTTGTCTCTAACTCTGGAAGATAAATCTGAAAAGACAGTCAAGGAAAAGCTCTTGAGAGTTGAGAACTAAGAGTAAAGTCAAATCAGAGGTTATGGCTCTTGTAGGCTCCTGGCTGAGCCCAAGGCACTGGGGAGAAACTTCTACAGTTGCTAGCACCAGGTTGCTCTGATTTTAAGTCCTCATGGGTGAAGAGAGTTAAGAGAAGGCAGCTAAGCCCTCCAAAGATAGGTCCAGAATTGGGGAGGGTGAGATGCTGGACCCCAGGAAGAAAGTTGTGGAGCGAGGAGCAGTCAGAGGACAAGAGGTTAGAGGCTCTCCACAGCAGAGATAGGATCTCAAATACCACCAGGGAAAAGACAATTTCATATCTATCCTCCTCAAATTATTCCAAAAAATTTAAGAAGGGGAAATACTCCCAAACTCTTTTTAAGGGTCCAGTATTATCCTAATTCTAAAACCAGGTAAAGCACTGGTTGGTGTGGTTCAGTGGATTGCATGCCAGCCTGTGAACCCAAAGGTTGCTGGTTCGATTCCCAGTCAGGTCACATGCCTGGGTTGTGGGCCAGGTCCCCAGTTTGGGGCAGGTGAAAGATTACCTCTCACACATAGATATTTCTCTCCCTCTCTATCTTCCCTCCTTTCCTTCTCTAGAAAAAGAAATCTTTTTAAAAGGTTATGCTTTAAAAAAAATGAAATTAAAATAAAATGAAGTAAAGATACAACAAAGAAAGAAAATTACAGACCAATGTCTCTGGTGAACATAGATACTAAAATCCTCAAGAAAATACTGACAAACCAGGCCCAGAATTGCATTAAACAGATCATGCACCATGATCAAATGGGATTTATCTGAGGGATGCAGGGATGCTATAATATTTGCAAACCAATAAACATAGCACATCACATAAACAAAATGACAGACAAAAAACATATAATCATATCAATAGATGTTGGGAAAGCATTGGATAAAATCCAGCACCCATTTATGATAAAAACGCAAAGCAAAGTGGGAATAGAGGAAGCATACCTCAATATAATAAAGGCCATATACACAAAGCCTACAACTAACATCATACTCAATGAGCAAAAACTAAAAGCATTTCCCTTAATACCAAGAACAAAACACAGGTGCCTGTTTTCACTACTCTAATTCAAGATAGTACTGGAAGTTCTAACTACAGTGATTAGATAAGAAAAAGAAATAAAAGGCATGCAAATGGCAAAGGGGGAAGTAAAACTGTCACTATTCTCACCTGACATGATAGGGTACATAGAAAACCCTACAGTCTCCACCAAAAAACTACTTGACCTAATAAGTGATTTTGGCAAAGCAGCAGGATACAAAGTCAATATTCAGAAATTGATGGCATTCTTGTACAACATCAATGAAATATGTGAAAGAGAAACTAAGAAAAAAAAAAACACTTACTACAACAACAAGAAAAATAAAGTACCTAGGAATAAATTTAACCAAGAATGTAAAAGCTCTGTGCTCAGAAAACTGTAGAACACTGAAGAAAGAAATTAAAGAAGATACAAATAAATGAAAGCATATAATGTATTCAGGGATTGGGAGAATTAACATCATTAAAATGTCCACACTACCCAAAGCAATTTATAGATTCAACAGAATTCCTATTAAAATATCGATGGCATTGTTCACAGATCTAGAACAAATATTCCAAAAATGCATATGGAACCAAAAAGATCCTGAATAGCCTCAGCAATCCTGAGAAAGAAGAACAAAGTTGGGGGATCACAATACCTGATATCAAACATGGAATACTATGCAGCAGAAAGAAGGAGCTCCTACCCTTTGTGACAGCTTGAAAGGACCTGGAGAGCATTATGCTAAGTGAAATAAGCCAGGCAGTGAAAGACAAATACTATATGATCTCACCTGTAATTTGAACCTAATCAACAAAACAAACAAGCAAACAAAATATAACCTGAGACACTGAAATTAAGAACAAACTGACAGTAACCAGAAGGGAGGTGGGAGGGAAAAATGGGAGGGAAATGGGGAAGAGTTGTCAGGAATAGGTATAAAGAACCCATGGACAAAGCCAAAGGCAGGTAGGATCGAGGATGGGAGGTGGGGATGGCTGGGGTGGGGGGAGGAGAGGGAGTAAATGGAAACAACTATACTTGAACAATAATTTTAAAAATGTGAAAAAAACACTATACTATAAAGCCACTGTAATCAAGACAGTCTGGTACTTGCATAACAACATACACAGATCAGTGGAACAGAATAGAGAGCCCAGAAATAAACCCATGTCTCTACAGTTAATCAATATTCCACAAAGGTGGCATGACCATACAATGAAGTACAGTCTCTTCAATAAATGGTGTTGGGAAAACCAGACTGGTACATGCTAAAAGAGGAACTAAATCAACAACTTACACCATACATCAGAATAAACATAAAATGAATAAAGGACTTAAATATAAGTTGTGATACCATAAAAGTCCTAGTGGGAAACATAGGCAGTAAAATTTCAGATATCCTATGCAGCAATATCTTTGTTTATGTATCTCCTAGAACAAGGGAAATAAAGAAAAAAATAAACAAATGGGACTACATCAAATTAAAAAGGTTTTGCATGGTTGAAGAAACCATCATCAAAATGAAAAGGGAACCAACTATATGGGAGAACATATTTGCCAATCATACATTAGACAAAGGTTTAATCTCCAAAATATATAAAAAATTCATAGGACTCAACACCAGGAAGACAAATAACACAACTACAAAATGGGCAAAGGACCTAATAGACACTTCTCCAAGGAAGACATACAGATCACCCATAGGCATATTGAAAATGCTCAACATCACTAGCCATCAGAAAGTTGAAAATTAAAACCACAATGAGATATCACCTCACATTCACACCTGTCAGAATGGCTATCATTAATAAATCAACAATCAACAAGTGCTGGTGAGGATGTGGAGAAATGGGAACCCTAGAGCACTCTTGGTGAGAAAGAAGACTGGTGCAGCCAGTCTGCACCATGTTGAGGAAAACAGTATGGAATTTCCTCAAAAAATTAAAAATGGAACTGCCTATGACCCAGTGATTCCACTGCTGGGAATACACCCTAATAATCCTGAAACACCAATTCAAAAGAATTTATGCATCTCTATGTTCATGGCAGCACTATTTACAATAGCCAAGTGTTGGAAACAGCCTAAGTGCCCGTCAGCAGATGAGTGGATTAAAAAACTGGTACAGTTACACAGTGGAATACTACACAGCAGAAGAAAGAAACTTCTACATTTTGTGACAGCATAGATGGAACTGGAGACTACTATGCTGTAAAATATGCCAGTCAGTGAAAGACAAATACCATATGACCTCAGTTATAACTGGAATCTAATGAGCAAAATAAACTAATGAGAAAGATAGAACCAGGGACATGGAAACATGGAGCAGACTGATAGCTGTAGGAGGGAAGGAGGGCAGGGGGAATGGTGGAAGAAAGAGGAAGGGATTAGTCAAAGAACAAGTGTGAATGACTCTGGGCACAGACAAAGGACAATGGAGAGAGGAGTGACTGTGGGCAAGGGGTGGGCTGGGTGGAGGAGAGCAAAGGGGAAAAATTGATACAACTAAATAGAATAAACAATAAAAATAAAAGAGAAAAAGAAGGTATAAAAAAGACAGTTTGAAGGAATGGCTTGTGTACATCAGTGAGAGTAAAAGTCTGAGGGGGCAGATGTGTCTGAAAGGTGTGAAAGATGTGAATATGGTGGGTGTGAGTAATTGGGGGGTGGGATTCTAGGAGGTATGGGAGGACTGTGGAGGATGAGGAGGTGTGAAGACAGGAGAGGAAAGTGACTGATAAAAATGTCGGAGCGGTGCAGAGATGTCAGAGGGTACAGGGAGTCTGTGGTATTCTGAAAGGGTGTGCAGGAGTATAAGGGAGTGTGGGAGTGAGGAGGCATAAAGTGGTAAATGGTATGAAAGCGGAGAGAGAAGTAAGGAGGGTGGAAGAAATCTGAAGAGTTTGTGTGGGAGTGAAGGAGAGGGAAAGGAGAAAAGGAAGGGGTAGGAGGGGCTGTAAAGAAGGGTGAGAAAGAGAGTTATGAGGGGTTGAAGGAGTATAACAGGGTAAAAGGGTGTATGTAAGGTGTAAGAGAAGGTGGGGAAAGGTGAAGGAAGGGTAAAGTGTGCAAGAGTGCTTGCTACTCAGCCAGCTGCCAAGCTCCTGAAGACACACAGAGTATGCAAATGAATAGGGATCAACTATGTGTGTGACTGAGTCAGGAGCCAGGAAACCCCTGGTCCTTGCTCTTCCACCAGGCTGCTATCAGATAAATCAGAAAATGAGCCCCCACCTCTCTGAACACTCTTGGCACATGCCATGTCTACACTCTCTGTGGGGATCAGCTTCTTTAAGTGACTAATTAACACATGTGCTCATCTATGCCCCATTGGCAAGTTGTGGGACTCCTGAAATGGCAGGTGAGAACTGGTTTCCACACCTCCCAGGTGTGGGTACTTTCCTGGGACCAGGTCTCCAAACTCTCCTTTAAGGCCTACACCGCTCCCTTCCACTTTTTAACTTTAAATTCACAACTTTCTCAAAAAAAGAGGATTAAGTTAGGGGCCCAGACTTCTCCAAGTTTGGGATTTTCCATGACTGTCCGTAGAAACAATTTCCACTGATCCAGGTCTTAAATTTCACCTCTTAGGTGAGGCTCTGCATGGTTCTTTCCAAATGCCCTTTGGAACCCAAACCTGGCTCAGTATTGGCCCAGCCTCCCCATTCTCTTCACCAGCAGGAGGTAATTTGGGCATGAATCAAAATTCAGGTGAAAAGGATCCTTTCTTTCTCTGTGGCAAGAATGCATAGGCTTGTCACCAACAAGGGAATGGCTGGTCTCTGAACACAGACTGCCCAGACTTGGGCATGGCCTGGCTATTTGTGTGCTGAAACACAGTGTCTGGAAGTGGCATAATTGGGCTATTCCAACTCAAGTTCCATAATTAATAGTTAAGTTTTCATGTGCAGGGTAGAATGAAATTAAATAACAAGTAATTAATGTGAATTATTAAAGTAATATAAACCCTGTCTACATGAATTAGGAGAAAAGAATTACCTTGCAAGCATTAAAATGGAAGAGATGTCTAGGGTGCTCTCTCTAGCACCTGAAACCTAACCTTACTTCTGCACTTTAATTTCGTTCCATAGTAAGATATAAAAATTCACAGATACTGGCAGGTGCCATTTTATAATCAAATTTGCAAGAAAATTATTGATCTTCAGAGTTAGCCTATATTATAGAGCTATTTTAAAGATTTTCAAGTTTTGGTGTTAACAACAGGCATCATTTTACCTTTAATGAACATTCATTTTATATGCAAAGGAAATTTTAGCAGATTTTTTCTCAAATACTCAACTCATAAGGATAAATCAGTTACCTTAATTTTTCATATAGTTATAAACTAATATTTTTACCTTTTTGCACTGACAAAAATAACATTAATATGAAAGGTCAATTTTTCCAGGAATATTTTTTTAAAGTTTACTTCCTTCTCCATCAGAGTTGCATTATTTGTTTTGCATATGTCCTCTAAACACTGCTAGATTAAACCAATGACAGATTTCACAATATATTCAATTTTCCAGAAATATGTACAATGTCTAAATGTTTATTAGCAATAGATTGAATAAATCATCTCTCATCTTCAGTTGTATTCACTATAATTAAATAAGTAATTGAATACATGGACTAAATACTTGAATTGTTGGTGCCTAGGATATAATTAACTTGTATCCTATATGTTTTGTATGGTAGGTAGATATGTGGATATTTTTCTAACTTGACGTGTTTTGTTAAAATACATTCATTTCAAAATAAGAAAATTTGGAAGTTTTTTTAATTCCTAAACTGATTTTTTATAAGAACTGGACTAGAACCTAAGTCTCTTATAGTCATCATCATTGGTTATATAGTCTAGGCCCCAACTCACCCATCAACCTCAACAAACTTCATCTACTATAAGCCCAGCTACAGAATTGCTGGAAACATATTGCTGAAGGCTAGAAATATGTTACGGCTTTGCTTTCTATGTGCCACTGCAGTATATCTCAGAGAATAGAGCTCTAAAATGTGCATTTCTATTTCTTTAATTTCTAAATTCTCTAAAAGACTAAGGGATGGTAAGAAGGGGCAGAGAGAGAAGAGAATGACTGAAGTTGTTTCCTTTAAGATGAAATTGTTCTTTTTTTAAAATAAGATGATTGTAAGTTTAAGAATTGTGCAAATATCCTCTGAGAACCCAGATGTGATTTCTGTGCATATATATATTTAAGTTGCCTGCACTTCTAAACTTAAAATCAAAATATAAAACCAAAATGTACAGGCTGCCATTCACTTGTTTTCTTTCATACTTACAGAACTGTTTTGAAATAGTTCATACCTGTCACATTATTAACTAACTAGCATGTGTAAACTAATGGATCTGATTTGTTAATTGAGAAAATAGAGGTATTTAATTTTCTTCTATATCACTTATGACAACTTTTCTTGCAAGCCTCTTCGTATTACAATTCTCTGCAAGTTTTTGTTCTTAAGTTTATATTTTTCTTTTGCATTATGAGGTTGCTGTTTATACCTTTCTGCTACTTTTGTGCTAGACCAAAATTCTTTGTAGAACATAGCTTTTAATAAACTTCCCCCTCCTCTGACCTGTAGCCCACCAAAGGGATGGTGAATTTTTCCCAGAGATCTAGAGAAAGGGCTTCCAGTGGAGAACTGGTGACTCCACCCTCCCCTCTACCTGCAGATGGTTAAAGAAAGCCTGAAGGAGACCAGACAATGTTTGGGACAGCAGCTCTCAGACATCCAAACCTGCACTCCCCAGACAATGGCTTGAGCTGGTGCTGCTCTAGTCAACTGTATACTTTTGGAAGAAAGTAAACACTCCTCTCTCCCAAACGAATGACATTCCCTAACAGAATACTGCAAATGCCACCATTTTTCTTAATGTGTCTCCTATGCCTCTACAGTCCAATCTGCCAAGAAATTAAGCCCTACAAATTGGTGAGATTTTGCCATCCTGCTGGTAATGAAAGAAATGTGTAAAATTTTGAACTCATCTAGAAACAACAGCCAAGGGAAGTTCAGGTTCTTTTTCTATGTCAAAGTTCAAGGAAATGCAATGCAATCCTCGAAATCAGTCATTTTCAACCGGTGTGCCATGAGAATTTTTAAAACAGGCAATACTTTACTATTTAGTCAGGTGCACTGACCTCTTTCCCCTTAGACTGTCAAATAAAAAAAATGACAGCAGTAAACACAACAATAGCTAATCGGATGTGAATGAATCAAAATTATACCTATTTTTCTGTCAGATCAGCAAAAAATATGGGTTTTTTTTGGTATGCCACAGGATCTTAGTAATTAGTTTACATGTGCCACGAAATGAAAAAGGCTGAAGATCACTGCTCTAAATTATTTCAGATCTACAATGTAGGGATTAAAACAGTTTAAACCAATTTTAAAGTTTTACGGGATGTTTTGCTCCTTCTTCTAAAGTATTTAATTTTATTACAGAAAATATACAGAATGTAAAGTTCAGAAATAAGGATACTTTTCCAAGCCCCCCAGGGATTGGGGGAGGGGGAGGTGTGGTGTGTGTGGCTGAGAACCTCTGGAATCTTATGGCTCCTTCTAGGAACAGTAAATCTTCAAGGATCTGGGGGTTGATTTTCCAAACCTCCCTACCCCCAATTGCCCTGAGCATTATCAGTTCCTCACAGTTCTCCCCGTTGTTCTCTCTCTTCCTTAATCCACTCCCCGTATGTACTGAGAAGTCATTTGGAAAAGAACTACATTCATGTACCCGCTTGGTCAAACAAGAATGTGTTGACACCCCCCAAAATAAACTTTTCTTCATTATCAGTTTTGTTTCCTAATCATTTTATCCACCTTGTTTAAGTAAAAAAAAAGAGAGAGAGAAATGTGTATCTTACATCTAATTGTCTTCTATTTAACCAGCAACTGGCAATCACCCGACATTAATTTATACGGTTTGTACAAATACCTAAGCTATTTAAAAGGCTCCTCTGGGTCGTGTGTGGCAGGGAACATCTATCTGGTGAATAGGCGGTGTCACACGGTAGCATGCTCCCTTGTCAAGGCCGATTGTGTTTTAGGCAAACATTTGCGCAAACATAAAGGCAAAGGTCAAGGACTGTTCAGTCCCAGTATGTGCTAATTCACCTAGCGAGCCAATGGGGCAAAAGTTGCGTTTTATATGCTCTCCCTCCAGCCCCAAACACAGGAGTCGCGCCTGCTAATGAACAAAATTGTCTCGAATAAAGGATCAACTCCCTTGTCAATTTCTCTCCGGCTGCCCAGTCAATGGCTTCCTTAGAAATAACTGGCAAACACGTGTTGGCCCACATCTGGATCAGCTCTGCTCAACCTCTGGCGCAGCACATGTTCCTTTCCCGTTCTTGAGTAGGGGAGCATCGATAATAAATAAAACCTGCTAGCAGGTCTCTGTTTGGCGGTTAAATGAACACCCTCTCCTCACGGGTGCCCAAATAGCCATGCCATAAAATACACAGCAGACAAAATAACTTTAATACCGAATCCCAGAGCCACGGGTGAGTGGCAGGAAAGGGTATACAAATATGTGTTTATAACACACGTCTGTAGAAATGTTTACGCGCGCTCTGGGATCCGCCTTTCGATTTTCTTTGAGGCCACTTTTCTATAATTGAGCGAACACAGAGCACCACTTTGCGAGAAAATATGTCTCTCACCTAGTATGTCTACACCATACCCACAGATGACTTCTACCTATTTTCCCAGCTCCTGAAAAAAAGTACAAACGATTTCGAGTGGATGTCAACTTCAAGCAACTCGGAAGTGGAATACTTTTAGGGTTAAACAAACGCTTGCGCGCGTGCTCCAACCCGGAGGATTTACTTTGCATCAATAATCATCTGGCGAGAACCAATGGCTGACTTTTTCCACAACGTCCATTTAAAGGAAGAGTTTTTTCCCCTGATAAACCCGAGGTTCACAGCTGTGCGCGTCCACAAGCAAGTAGTTTACTCGTGCAAAAATCATTTCTGAGAGTTAGGCGATCCACTGGCTCAGCTGCGCGCGGCGCGGCGCTCGCCCGGGGCTAACAGCCCAGGACCTGTTGCCTCTGCGGCCAACCGCGGCTCTCCAAACCCCGCCACTCTAGGCTCTGCGGCCCTAGGGGCTGTGATAACAAGACTTGGAATGCAAGTATCTCTGTAAAACATCCGCAAATCCAAAGCAAAATCGCAGGACGCACCCCTCCCTGGTGGGAGCCTGGAGTTACTTTCTCATCCCTAGAAACAACAGGAAAACTCTCCCGAAGTGCATTTTCACTGCGTTCCAAAACCAAAGAGAAAACAGGAAAAAAAAATGTAAACTTACCCCACCTGCCACAATACTATATTTTGAGCGTCCTTTTAACACTTTTGATTCTTCCTTTAGTGCTGAAGTCTTTTCTTTCCTCTTGCCAGAAACCGTTTCAAACTAGCTGTGGCTTTAAAAAAAAATTTTTTTTAACTAAATAAAACCGGGTTTTACACTTCTCACATTTTGCTGGCTAGAATCTGCCTCAAATACGTCTTCCTTCATTCTTTCTTTAACAAAACTCCCTAAACACCACCTGGGCAGCTTCATAAGGCTTAAAGTTTGTGTGGTTTGTGTGCATTAGTGTGCTGGTGTGTGTGAGTGTGTGTGTACGCACGCGCGCGCGCGTGCGCGCGCTCCCGCTGGTGTGAGAGTTAGTTGCTTTTAAAAAGACGTCGTTGTCATTCAGAGCAATAAAAATGTGACCCCCATCTTTGGGTGTGGGTTTTTATGTGCGCTTCTTATTTCAGTTAATTTTTTTCGAGCTGAGAAAGCTGCTAGCTTACTTTCGGGAGACTTGGCTCGTTATTCATCTGTTTAGTCTCCTCAGAGGCACAAAAGCGGATCCACAGCGTTATGAAAAATGGCCTGGGCGCGGAGAATGTCACAGTGGTCGGCGTATTATTTTAGCCTTCTTTAAAAAAAAAAAACTCGAGGAAAGTTTGCTTTTGATGAATTCAATAAAAGCAAAGCTGCAACGGAAGAGATTTTCAGCTAAAATCATACAGCATGGGGCAGAGCCTAAAACAGCCAGATGGCCAGAGGTAGAGGGACCCTCTCCATTTCAAAACCCAGATCTAGAATTCCAAAGGGCTGAGCTTCTTAACTTATTTAATCCTGCATGTATCTTTATTATTATTTTTTCAATTGATTTCCCCGCTCTTTTTTCCACCTCTCTTTTGGTCCCCCACCCTGCTCCCTACCCCAGAAGTTGCTGGTGGGACCCTCCCTGCCTTCGGATTTGCAGAAGTCACTTTTCAATTTACTCTTTGATAATAAGCAAACTTTGGAGCTGGCGCAGCCGGGTGTGAAGCTAACTCTGAAAGCCGTAGGCCTGCTCTTCGTGAGCCATCATTGGGTTCTTGGTTGAAATGTCTGGGCCTTTGACATCTGGGGGCAGCTGGGGCTTTTGAATATAAGCACAAATGTGTTCCACCAATCCATCCCTCCCCACTCCTCTCTACCCCACCCCACCCCATGTAACCAAGGAAAATTAGAAGATCATGTTCACCCCTCAGTCTCATACGCTCATGGCTCACTCCCTTTCAGTACCAACCAGCAGAGCACTGTGTCACCAATACATTTCTAAATTTCTTAAGGGACTCCTATAACATTCTTAGGGTGAGGAAGATGCAGACTTGAGTGGCCACAGCAACTCCATCCCAACTTTGGAATTAGAGTTATGAAATTAATATGCATCCTATTTGAGCCACATTTCTTGGAGTCAGATGTTGGCTGAGAAGAGAAAAGGGGTAGGCGAGTAAAAACAGATGATGGGATTTAACACCCTGGGGCTCTGCCTCTGGAGATTGGGGAGAGGGTGGGAAGCCATCCAGGATCCCATCACTCAGCATTAACCCTTACAGGATTTAGTCTGGTCTCCGAGTTTGGCCATCACCACCTGGAAGTCCTTCAGATGGACTCCACCCTTCCCTGACTACAACTATCCAGACTTGGGAACTGGGTGTGGTGAAGGGATTCGGTTTCAGAAAGGTTTGGAAATTTGACCTTCCAACTCCAAATCTAAACCCAGAGGACACCCACCTGTCAACATACAGGGAGTTTGGGACATGACTGGGAAAGAGGACTGAGAGATCAGTGAGACCAAGGATTAGCACTGGGTGTCTATCAACTTGGGGAGGCTGCAGCATGTGGGGAATAGGGGAGGCAATATCTGAACTGCCCCAACCTTTCCTTGGAGGAGATGCAGCTCAAAGAAAGAGAACAGTGGGCCTTTTAGCCGTGCGCTTTTTCAAGTACCTGTTCTGCTACTTTCTGGCTAAAGGACCCTGAACAAAGTCCTTTAAACTACCCCAACACTCTGTTTCCTCATCTCTAAAATGGGCACAAAATAAAACGTGTTTCAAACGGGGTTTTTTGTTGTTCGTTTGTTTGTTTTAAGTAAGACTAAATGCAAAACGGATATGAATTGTATGAGATAAATATGTTACTGATGTGCTGTCAGTGTTATCGCTGCTGTTGCTTTTACTATAAATACTGGCATACGCTCTGCCCTTATGGTATGCCTTGACCTAGGCTCCCAACAAGCGGTTCCTCAGACCCATGCCCTAATTCCCTCAGCTCTGGATATCCAAACATGCTCAGATTGGTACACTTGACATCCGACAGAAATCCCGATGGTTCCTGATGAGAACAGCTCTCCCTGCCCAGTGCAGCCTGACCCCAATGGGTGCCTAGGCACTCCCTTGATCTCTCTGTGTGGAGTTTTAGAACCCCAGGTATCTCTGGGGATGCCTGGAGTATTCTCAACCCTAGTACCTCAAAGGTGTCCTAACCCTGGAAAACTCCTGAAAACCAGACCAGAGAAGATTTTTTGGGAAAAGGTGCTCGCTATTATAACTTTTGGAAGCAAAGGAAAAACAACCAGATGAGAACTGGAGGAAGATGCCCCATTGGCTGAAAAGGTCAGGCCAGCTACCCATCGTACTCCAAGTTCACAGTTGTGGTCTTCTTGCACAAGTATTTTTTGCAGAGGATGCCGGGAGGAAACCTTTTCCTGTTCCCCAGCCGACCTGCGACCTGCGCGGGGTGGGGTGGGTGTGGGGAGAGGAAGGAAGTGTGAATGTGTCCCTTGAGTGAGAGTGGAAAATCCCCCACTGTTCCAGGATCCTGGAGGAAGAAAACTGTAGCAGCTCAAAATCCAAGATGTACCTCTTAAATACACTGTCAAAATCAATGTCCTCATCTTATAGGGGAAACAAGTTAAAAATCTCTAAGACTGGGGCTGACCCATATCAACCTGCATTTACTGGCATGTATGTGAGTTCTTTGTCACTTGTAGTTACCCACTTAGCTGAGATGTTTGAAATGCAGAAAGATGATGCCTGGTCTCCACCCAGTCTGAGGACCATACTTTCCGTCAATGTTTTTACTGCCTTAGGCATTTCACTCCTCAGTGCCACATTTGAACACTGCCTGACACCCGGTACAAAGAGGGCAGGTCACCCGTGTCCTCAAGAGAAGCGGGGTACCAACAGCCCTCTTGCTCCTGGACCGGACTGGAAGCTGGAGTCAGGGTATGCTTAGGGTACAGTCTGACTCCCCCTGTTTCAAAGGCTCTTAACGTGAATGTGACAGTATTTCCAGCTGCTGGTCACCTAGAATAATTTAGGCGCTCAAGAATAGAAATGAGAGAGAATAACGAATTCCTAGAGAGAAATTTGTGTCTTGGTCGTTTGTAAATGGGGGGGGGGGATTGATAGGGTTTTACCTGAAGTTTTCTGTATTTTTACCTTAGAAAAACAAACTGCCTGTGGACAGTAGATGTGTGTGGAGGCAGAGAGCATCTCATTTAAATAGCTGTCCAAACATGCCCCTGACCTTCTGAGCTAAGGATATTTTACAAGTAATGAATGGACTTTGCTCTGCACTTTACCATTATAATTTATCTAATGGGAACTCTGCCCACTTAAATGTGTGACACGAATTGTGATCTGTCCAAAGCAGAGGTTTTGCCTCAGCTTTTATGGCATCCCAGTCAAACAACTATGTTGGGCAAAAGTTTGCACCTGACAAATCCCACCCTACTGCCCCACCATGGGCATCTTTCTTTCTCTCTTAATTCTCATTTGTTCTTGGCTTCTGAGTTGGGCATGTATCATTTTGAAAGGAACTTGGGTGCAGGGTGGGTGATACCTCCACCTGAGGTGGAGCTTTCCCATTAATTGTCCCAATAAATTGAGATATAGTGTGTATAATACAATGGAGCGATGTGGTTATAGTCTATGTGTATGACTTAATTAAGCTATTTGCAGCTTGATGCTCCTAGTCTATGGGTGTGCAAGTGGATTAACAATTGCCCGCTCCCTGTCTTCAGGATGGTGCATAATTACTTTACTAGCAGTGCATATCAATTTTTGATGATTGTGGAAGCAATGCTCACTTCATCAAGAAGCCGCTTAATAACTCTCCATTGTACATTTTTTAAAAAATAGTGTTTGGAAATATTTTAAAGTCACTCTCAACATTTTTATAGGTTCTGATTGAGGCCCTTGACAGGCTGCTGTTTTATTCCTGTTGTATATTTCATAAAAGGGCAAAGGCTAAACTCTAAGCCTGCGCTTCAGTAGAGAAATGGAGTCCCCCTCAGAGATTGCCTTGTGCTTAGGCTCCAGCCCAGTTGACTGAAGAAAATGTAATGGGCCAGTGTAAAGGCTTGCAGAAGGGCAGCCAGCCACCTTTAAAATGGTATCTCTCTCTCTCTCTCTCTCTCTCTCTCTCTCTCTCTCTCTCTCCATCCTCCTCCCTCTATACACACCTTACACACACATTTCTGTCTACTTAAAGATAATCCAGGGTGACTATGAATGCCCCCTACTGCAGGCAGCCCCTTCCCACCATCACAAATGCCACTATGTCCCAAAGGATACAAGGCTAAGGGAAGAAAAACGTCTGGTGGACTGGGAGTGGAGGGGGAGTAATGTGTACTAACATGGGTTGATAAAATTTGCAAGAGAGCTAATAAAATTACCCAAATCTGATGGCAAAGACATTGACATTACAACTTCCTGGGCTCTTTGCCCTTTGTGTAGAATAACATGGTACCAAAACCCCAGCTCACTTTTACCGTGGCTGGGGATGAATGTCAAAGATGTGCATTTGTTCTATGTGATTTACTATTTGAATGTTAAGTCAAAGCTGATCGTTTGACCTCTGTGGATTGAACTAAATTCATCACCTATAATTTTATTTAAAAGCCCTATGGTTATCAATCATAATGAGAACATGGGGAGCCAATATCTTTCAGGAAAATGTATCAGCCTCACCAACACCAGACACTTACACCATCCTTTTCTGTCCAGGGCTAAGCAGGCACATGCCTGGATTTCCTTCTGAGGATCCAGAGTCACTGCAGCACCCAATCAATGGGTGGTGGCATTCTGGAAAAGAAATTCTTTGCTTGCCTAGGACTAGAGCTGGGTAAGACGATGCCTATCCCATGATTTAGGCCAAGTCTAAATGAGCCCTCTGCCTTTGGGCTGAAGAGGTGGTTTATGAGCTGCATGCCTGGCCTCAATCCAAAGGAAACTTCATAACATTCCAAAAGGTAACACCCTGAGAGCTGCTCCCCCTTCCCCTCGACAGTGCTGCTCTAAATCACACGGAAATTAGTGCGTCTGAGCCGCACCTCTGTCAGAGCATCCATGTTATTGCCTGATAGTAAAATAGATGTAACAGCAGACTCACTAACAAATTCAAGAAGGGTAAAATTTTCCAGTGATATCTTAAACCCAACTCGACATTAATTCTTAAAACTAAGAAGATTTCCTAGTTGAAGTCAATTTGTTCTTGTACCTGAAGCAGGTGATGTTTCTACAGAGACATCTGAATGACAGCAGGAGTGAAGGACAAATCTAATAAAGCCTAATAAAGCATGAGCGTCAAAATGTCATTAAACTTACAAAGATGAGACTCGGAATCACCAAAAAGGTAAATGTCTTCATTAGTCTGATCTCCAAAGACTGTCGAACATTTCATTAATTTATAATTTATGATTGTTTGACAAATATTGAAAAGTATGTAAATATGAGCAGGATAATGTCTTTTCTGCGGGAGATGAGGAAATGACCCAAACTGTACGTGCCTGCAAGATTACACACAGGACCCAGCTCTCTGTTATCAAACTGTGCCGCCCCTTTAGCCAACATATTGTGCAAGTGACAAGTGAAATAGTGCAGATAAACCAATGGTTTAAAACGTAATAAAGACAACAGCCATTTGCATTTTTTACATTTTATTACAAAGGTAATTTACTATGACACATTTCTGAGTGTAATTTATGAAAACATGTTAAAGCAATTACATCATGTGTACAGCCCTCAGAGCTACAAAAATCAGATAAATAATAATATTATAGATCTTTAGAGAGTTTCACTATTGAAAACATATAATAAAGAGAATCTTTTATTTCAAAAATGGATTGTACATGATAAAACAATGGAATTAAAATTTTAAATTAACAATAAAATCTTGAACAATAGCAAGCAAATGAATAATATTCTTTGTTGGAGTTGCAAAATTAATTCTTTATAGTTACATTTTTTTTCCTTCTGAAATCAATGTTAGGTACAAAGTATTAAAGGCTTCTTGGGAAGAAGATGCAAGAGGAAAAAATGTGTGTTTTGTCTTTCAAAACTTCTGATCTCATTCCTTTTCCCCATGTCTCCTTTCTAAAGCACAGGACTGTGCCAACCTTGCAAAGTAAAAGAGAAATTCATTATCAGAAAGTCAATATTGTCTAAATGTATTATTCTTCAAGCATGTTTCTATACCAGCCTGCCATAAGTTACCAAAATGGGAGAAAATTCCATGGGGAAAAGAAGAAAAGTTTACATAATAGGGCATGATATAAAAAAAGACAGACATTTGATTTCTCCTCCCATTTCCCCTGATGTTAATTTATTTCATAATAACTTCATAAAGTATGATTAGGTTAGATACTTTAATTCAGCCTCCAGCTATTCTTATCTACTCTTGGGGTGGACAAAAACTTTCCTTCTGTATTTATAGGTGCAGTGCTTTGCAACTGTTTTGGCTTTAAAAGTCCATCATAAAGCATTCATAAAATGGGCCCTTTTCCTACCTGTGAAGGACACACCCTGGTTTTATTCCACTACCTGAAACTACCTGAAAGGACTTCTGGATGTTTGCTTGAAAGATCTTTTAGGGAGTGTTCAGACTTGCAGCCACAAGCCTCCTCCCAGCCCTATTAAATCTCTCCTACCTAAGAAAAAAGGCCTTCAACACAATTGAAATCCAAATTTGTGGGCCACAGGGAGCATAAAATATTTGCCCTGGCATCTTCTCTCTCAGTTTGGGGTCCTAGTAGCCCACAATAACTGGTTCCCAAAAACTCCTCACTCTCCCCCAGTTCAAACATCCAACACCCCAAGTTGGATGTAGAGGTTCTGGGGCCTTCGAAGTGTCCCCATAGAGCCTCTAGTCCAGCTACAACAGTAGGTCATCACAAATGTGGCCAACTTTCTCAGAGCAGTGGGCAGGTGAGCCCCAGAGCATAGTGACCAGTACTTCCGAAGTCCCTGCCCAAAAATTTTCGTTCAACCCTGCCTTCTGCTAGACATTTGGTGTCATAACCGACCAAAAGGTTGACACTCCTACCACTTTCCGCAAAGCTAGCGCCCCTGCTCTTCCGCTAAATGTCTCTCAGGTCAGCATTACTGGTTTACAGACCGGCAGCTCTATGGGCTTTACCTTCGGGACTGATGGCTAACCCCTACCCTACCCCTTCAGCGGTGTGGGTCTTTCGCCCTGCTTTAGAGCGGATTCTCACTTTAACGTCAGGAATCGCCTCCATGGATCCCTACCCCAGCCAAGGCTAGAGCTTAATTCTACTAGCCCTGGCATCGGGCCCCCGCGTCTCCCGTTGCCTCCAGCGTTGGACTGGGCCAAGGAGACGGGCTGTGAGTTAGTTTTAACCAGGGTTAAGTCTGTCCTCGGCTCCAGCCTTTGTCTCTTTTGGAATGTTTAGGGGCCGCATATGCTTTTGTGTTACAAACAGCAAGCAGGGTCCCCAGGAGTCCCTGACCCCGTGCCTTGCTGAGAAAACGGTTTCCCTGGACAACTGTGGCTGAGCCGGCCTCCAGGCGGTGGTCTTGCGCAGGCACGCTGCCATGCACCCCCATGGCAGTGCAGACACCAAGCGTCTCCCGCACTTACAAAGAAAGTTGGGAAAGAGAGAGGGAGAAACGAGAGAGAGAGAGAGAGAGAGAGAGAGAGAGAGAGAGAGAGAGAGAGAGAGGAGGGAAGGATTGAGAGGGAGAAAGTTGCACTTGCGCTGACGGTGAACTACCTAAATTCGTGAACTAGATGAAAGGGGAAATGGGAAAGAGAGGATGAATTAAGAGAGGGGAGGAGACTAAAAATAATACCTGATGATGTATCAATTTCAATGGAAAAGTAATAACAAATGAAACAATGAAAAAGAGCTGCACTGTTTCCTGTTAGGGTCTCCATACATGGCCTTGTTTAGATGTGCAAAACTATGTTTTGATGACTTACAGTATATGCAAAAACAAACTTTCCCGTGACGTTTTATTTAATTCTTCTGTTTATCAAGCTTGTCTTTCCAAACAGTCAAATGAATTGAAAAAAAAAAAAAAAAGGCAAAAGAGAGGAGGGAAAAAACCTCCACTAGCATCACCACCCAAGAAATGATAAATAGCATCGCATAGCTAATCGCTGGAGGGCGCGTTTACCAATTCATAATCATTTATTCTTGGTGATGTATGGCTCTTACTCTTAAATCTGAAAAGCTTCTATTTGAAGGTGTAAATAGCTTTTTTTTTTTCCTGCAGTAAACCTTCCTGCGTTAGCAGTGATTGATCTCATGTACAATTCGTCCCAGAGTGCTATTTTACAGGGGGAACACTAGCTTTTGGAGATTAACTGGGGAGTCTGTTACATATTAATGAAGCTGGGAGATATACTAACGTTTTGGTAATTTAGTTATTTGTGTCTATAGCTATCGTTGTTATTTTCTTTTAGACCCCTGCGGTTGTCATCCATCGAATTAAAAAGTGGTCCTTAGAATTATTTTTTTTCCACTGGCAACTAAATGCCATTTAATGTGAAAAACAAATGTTGACTTCTCTCTTGAAGGAAGTGTGTTTCTTGGCAAGACATCAAAGTGTTTAAACTGTATTAGTGGGTTATGTTAGTTTTCTTACCCAGAACCTGCACTAGAGTAAGAACTAACAGAGGAAAAAAGAAGTCTTAGATTGCCTCTATCTTAGAAAACAAATTACTTGGTCTTCTAGGAGAAGAAAAAAAAATAAAACTCTAAGGTAAAAGTGTTTCTAGCAAGAGGTCTGCCCAAACATGGTAATTAATATCTCACCAAATGAGACATCAAAGTCATTAATGCCTGTGTGTTCTTAGAGAGAGAATTTGAATGGATTGAAATCCTGAATACAAGCCACATTCTGCAAAGAGGTTGCTTCATAACCCCGGACAAAATGGCACTAATTCTGTTTTCTTGTGGTATTTTTGTTTTCTTTTTTAAATGCTTTGGCTCTCCACAAAGGATCTGTGGGCTTGTCTGCTTCTCTGGGGACAGGAAACCTCTCCAGATACCCCCTCCTAATTCCCCAGGTTCTGTAGAGGACACAGAACCAATGTCGCTCCGGGGGTGGAGTGAGGAGAAGAGAAAAGCAGTTTCGAAATGCTGTTTTTAGAGAAGAGTGAGCACCAGCAAATGCTTTGTGTAAAATAATGAGTGAATCACCCATTTCTAGTCCCACAGAGCCCCAAACTGCCTGCTGAGTTCTGGAAAGTCCAGGAAGTAGAATAACATCCCAGAAAGACACATCTGTCCCTAGGTCCTGAACACATGAATCTTAGTCCCCTGGTGCTTCTGATAGCCTACCCTAGGCGGGCTCCTACTCCCCTCCCCCGAACAGGAGTCCCTCGTACAGTTTCCTCCCACAGCCATTTACCACCCTCCTCACAGAAACCTGGGTCTGGATATCTAGACTGGGGCCTCCTAGCCCTGTGTCTGTGAGGGCAGCTTCAGGAAGCAACAAACTTTCCAAAGCCACGAAACACTGAAGCGTGATGGCGCCAGTTGGCTGGGGCGTGCCCCTTTTGTTTTGGGGGGGCGATTTATGTTCTTTATAAATATGTGGTTTGGAAAAATAGAAAGAGCCTTGAAAACGTTGTTACAATGAAAAAGGGACAAATTAGAAGACATTTTCCGTGATCAAAGGCGGGAGGCAGAGCGCGCATGGGCATTCACAAAGCTTGACTTATTCACTCCCCTCTTTTGCAAGCCAGGGCAACAAGCGTGTCCCCCATTGACAAGGCACCCTATTCAGACTGCAGGTGCGAAGTGGGCCGGCGCGCTCGGCCACATTATGTCAAGGTTGTTGGAGATTAGTGTTCGGCCTTAATAACTAAAGCGCTTGATTTACATTGGAAAAAAAAGCCCCCTCAGCCGTGAAAACAAAATCGTTGAAAGCGTGATCATTGCGAGGGCGGCCGATATCCTAATACTGGCATTGTTCTCAGCTGGGCCCAGAGGCACCAGGCCTCCAACAGGCCTCCTGCAGGCCTCCTGCGCAGGGCCAAGGCCTGGGTTGCTGGCTGGGACCAGATCCCTAATCACCCACACACCCTAACCAGATTCTCAAAGAAAAGGTGGTGGCTGGAAGTTTTACTGGGATTTAACAAAGATAGAGTAGAATCTTCCCTGAGATCCACATCTGGGATCCCAGCCTTGGCAAAACCTGGATAGAAGAATTAAGGAGGATCCAGACCCAAGGATGGGTCCAATGGTCTAGTGTCTTGAGACTCGAGTGCCTCCAGCATTACTTTTCCTAGAGAGCTGTGAAGTGTCCTGGGCAAGAGCAAATTTACCCACAGGTGATGGTTATTTGAAGGTACCTGGAGAGCTGAAGAAAAACATATGGACCAAGACACTCACTGACTTGGGTTTCCTTGCCCCCAAGGAGGCAATCATGTTCAGACAAAATCTCTTGCTTCAAGAGGAGCCCATTTCAGAAAAGTTGCAGACTCTTTGTAGTCCCTGCCTCACTAGTTCTCTTCACTTTCTCTGTTTTACTTCCCCAAGGCTGGAGGAAGGTCTACCTTGGCCTTCATTCTGCTTCCCTCTGTGTGGGTATTTGAGGGCAGATTCCATTCCCCATACACTAACAATGCCTTCCAGATACCATTCCTTTGCCCATGAGAAAAGATCCAGAGGACTAGAGCTCTATGATTGGGACCTAAAAACAGGCATATCAATATGGATATGTATCTATTCTAATTTGTAATATCTTGTGGAAGTCAAGCTACTTATGGCCATTTCCATAAGATCTGTCCTAGAAGAAAAGGTTCAATGGGGACAAGGTGAGAAAGCTGTTAACTATTGTTTGGCCCTGAAAAGGTCCTAAGTCAACGCCTTGGTAGATAACCTGTCAGAGGAAGGTATAAAGGCTTTATTCATGCAGTTGCTGCAATGTTCCCAGCTCTCACAAAAGTGTTTATATGATTCAATTTTCTTACCTCTTTTCTTAATTAAAAAGCTGAACCATTAGAATAGCACCTGCATCCTGTCCTGACAGTGCCTGCATACTAATTCCAGAGCCTTTACAATCAGTAATTATAACATAAAATCAGAGATTGAATAAAACAGGATTTTGCTTCCAAAGCCCTGCTAATCCCCTTTTAAAAGGGCCTGGTGAAATAATTCAAAACAGTATCCGGAAGTTGGATTACCGCGCCTTTTCCCCCCATCTTTTTACAATTAAATGATATTTCGCAGTTAAAGGGAAGCTCTGTTTTTCGACAAGTTTTTATTTTTTAATAAGGAAGTTAGCAGGTTTTGTTTTTTTTGTTTTGTTTTGTTTTGTTTACCAGTAGAAAGAATTTGACTGTGGAATCTTTGCTTACTAAATGCAGTGGCAGAAAATGTAGGGGAAATTTTTATGGTATGTTTGAAACACATTTTCTCAGGTGAAAGTGAGTATAGTGTGATTCGGAATTGTGTATGTGCATCGTGTATCAGGTGACTCTCCTCATGTCAGAGGAAAAAATAAGAAAAGCTTTTGGGGACAAGTGCCTATTTTTTTATAAGTTAAAATGTGAATATTTCAGGCCAAACACTTTTCACTGAGATGTTGGTGTATTTTCTTAACCCTTAATGAACACACTGATGAGCACAAACATAGAGGCTTCCACTTACAGCATGAGTGAGGCTTTGCAGTGGCCCAAACCAGGGACCTAGAGCTGTCTGCAGTTTCTCCTCAGTTTTGGCAAACAATACCATCCTCATCTGGCCCATCTGAGTTTGCATGGGCCAGTCAGCAGTCACAGACAAGAAAAAAACTAGATCATTCTTCTGATATTCTGTATAAATCATCTGATAATATTCTTTTCCTTCCCTCCTCCTTCTTTTCCTCATTATTCTACAACTTTGCAATACAACCAAAACCATAGAATTTTGGTTTTTTCCTTCTGCAGACATTTTTCAAGCCTGCTGATTAACTGAGGTACAGAACCATGCACATCCCTCTTCTCCTCGTTTTGAATTAATCAATGTTCTTGTCCTGTTTGTTGCCTCACACAGAGTCTACATAAGTCCTAAGGAAGCCATAAATGCAGAACAAATCTCAGGTCCTTCTCTCTGGTCATATTTACATTTGGTGATTTTTCACCCTGAGGTAACTTTTTTCTTCATCTTTTTTTTTCCTATGCAGTTGTTTTGGATGTTTGCAAAGCCATTGGACAATTCAGAGGCAAATCCCAAAGCTCCCCTAAACTGTCCATTGTGTTTCTATTCTTCCTGCATTGTTTTGGGATTCAAACTTGATAAACTGCATTAAAAATTCTCAAGAATTTTCCTCATTGAAGATATTTCATTAAAAAGACAAGGCTCCCCCCTCCATGCCTAGACATAAAGTTGGTGACAAATGAAACATGTTAATGTGGGATCTTCAGCCACTTGGTGACTAAGATGTTATTAATTTTCCCAGAATGAGAATTCAGTATCAGAAAACTGTTATTATGAAACAGGTGCTGATGCCATCCTGGGCAGAATGTGCTTTTTATGTCACTTTTGCCCAAATGCTCTGTTCTTGGTCAACCGCCAAACCCCCTCCACACCTGGGTCTTGAAAAGCCCAACACAGGACTCACACTAACCATAGAGAATTATAATAAAAATAAACCAGAATGGCCTGTGCTGACCAGGCCATTCTATTTACTGCAGTGCTACTAATGAGGTGGGGGGTGACATTAAAATAATCAGGTTTCTCTAACTTCTTTCTGTACCGCAAAACACTTGATTCCCTGCACTTTTTCTTGAACCCTTTAAAAATAAATTGTCTCTGCTTCAGTGCCCCGCTGCATAGACATCTGAGACTCTCCCAGAACATAAATTCACAAGGTTTCAGGACCCTCAGCTAGTCTCTGGGCTCCCTGGGGAAACACACCCTGTTACAGAGCTTGAGGTCCCTCACAATGCCACATTTTCTAGGAAGGCCTGAAGATCTTATTCAGGAAGATGGTAGGACACGTGTCTAAAAGATAGAATCATGTAAACAACAACAAGCACTTAACATGTAGATTCTAAATGCTTCAAGGGTTATCTTATTTAACCCTCAAACAGACTTTTAAATTCTATTTTACTAGATAAGGAAACAAGCAAGGGAATGTTTTGCACTTAAGCTGGAGCACAGAGACATAGGTGAACAAGCCTGAGAGACTGGCCTCTAGCCAAAGTCTTCCCACCGTGCCAGCCTGCAGTTCTACCTGGATCTCTTAATCTAAGTATGGAGGAGGAGAGGCCCAGCAGAAATCTTTAGCAGGCTAAGATTTCCCCAAACTGCCATCGGTGCTGCCACTGCGGGGTGAGAGGTGTGTAACTGCCCCCAGAGCACAAGGGAATTTGTCTCTGGGTAAGGCTAACCAGGGGCGCTTGAGAATCAGTGAATTCAACCCTCTGGCAAAGGTTATACCGTTCAAATCTCTGCCAGAAATAACGGTTCAAAGGAAGTCTGAGCCCTCCTCAGGGGCGCTGAGGTGTCCCAGAGCACTCCCTTTTCCTCTCTCCCCTAATGCCTTGATCCCACCGTCCCAACTCTAACTAGAAAGGTTCAAAGGCAGACCTGTGCGTCTCCAAGGCCAGCGCGGAGGCCCGGGAACTGCCTGCCCTCAGACTCTCTTTTCACCCCACTTCGGGAAACGGTCGGGGCCGTCACCCCCGATCTCCCAGGCGGCACTGCGCTGTGCTGGGCGGGGTGGAGAGGGGCAGGTGGAAGGCCTGGGGTACATCTACTGGCGCGGCCCTGTGGCAGAGAGCCGAGGGGAAGAGCCCTGGCCGGCAATACCCGGGTTACCTCTTAATTCCTACTCGCTCCCCACCACAGGGATTCTGTCCGGGAAAGCGCCTTAAGGAGAGCGCTCTCGCAGAGGCCAAGTCGAGGACACCAACGCAGCTGCAGATGCCTCCTCCAACTTGTCCGGGAACCAGAGGAGGGGGCTCCCTTCAGCGACAGAGACCGAAGGGGGCGCTAACCCCAGCCCTAATGTCCAGTGACCTCCTCCCTCGTGGCCCCCACCCACCCCAGGTGTCACGGCGGTTCCAGAGGCTTTCCCCTTGAGGCCGCTCTTTTCACACCCTCGCGTTTCCCTCTCGCCTTTGCGCACTGGGGTACCTCCCCCAACCTTGTCTTCAGCACTGCATGCAGGCTTGGCGTCAGGAGCTGGGTCTCCAGGGTGTTCTAAAAGGGCACCCAGCATTCCGACCCCCAAGTGGTCATCCTTTCACTAAGTGCGGTGGAGACCCCAGCCAGGCCCGCGGGAATCTACTCCAGAGTTGCTCAGGGGCGCCGGGCGCCGGACTCCGCGCCTGCGCAGTGGGAGCGGGGAGCGAGGGTAGTAGGGGCCTCAAGGCTCGCTGACCGCCGCGAGGTGGAGGAATCCTTCAGTGCTTCTGGTGGCTCTGGAGAACCTGAGATCGTTTCTCCAGCGGCAGGGTCAGAAAAGAGGGCCCCTGCACCAGATACTAAACCCCACTGAGGGTCCCAATCTGAATCCAGGAAAGGGCCGTGAGGGCTGTAGCTACAGAAGCTGAGGGCTTGGCCCTTCGCAGTTCTCAGAGCGCCCGCGGCTCCCCCACTCCCGGAGGGGGTGGGATCCCGCTGGGACCCCGCAGCCAACCACGCACGCCCCACGTACCCCTTCGGGGCTTAGGCAGGGGGTGGATCCAGCCTGCCTGTGTTCTTCTTTCCCTGTTTTTATTCCCGCCAACTGCTAGGCTTTTCTCCGGAAAGGCAGAGGTAGTTGGTGAGAGGGTGCCCCGGGAGGCAGCCTTTCCCGGAAGACACTGAGAGCATTTTACCTTTTTTCTTTTCCGTAATGGAAATCGGCCAAGTGCCAATGTCACTGGGGTGAAAGTGGGGGTAAGAGAGATCTCCTCCATGATTTCCACTCTGGTGGATCTCTCCGGTGTTCTGTCCTGAACAATTGGGCTTCAGAGATGTTCCTGTGAAGCCGTGAGGGAAGGCAGAGAAGAGGACTGGACTCAGTGAGAGAGCCCCAAATCTCCCGGGATGATGAAGCAATAACAAGACACTCAGATCCAAAAGACGAAGAAAACATCACACTCTTTATTTCCAAAGAAAATAGCAAAATGGAGCTCCATGTACACAGAAGTCTTTGGAGGGAAAAACAATCACATTTTAATTTATTTTTACATATTTACAGCAAGATTAAGCCACCACTTTCAACTGTGTTTTCATTTAACAAACACTTTCAGTCAAGTACTATATAACAACTTTTCTGTTTCCAGTTAGTTCATAATTTAGGATGCTAAAGGGACAGATGATAAATCACGAACAGCATGGGTAGAGAGGGTACTAAACAGTCTAAGGTTTCAGCCAGGTCTTTGCATGTGTGAATTATGATTACAAAACATTTACCTGTCTGTATAATTCACATTTACTCAAATCATTACATTTTTCCCATAAATTAACAATATAAATAAACATATGGGGACCTCGAGTAAGAAACTAAAAATCAGTGTATGATACAACATGTTGCTGCAACTATAATAACAGCATGAGTTACAGCTCAGGGAAACTTCTTTACAAATCATTTAGTCAGCACACGAAGCAGAAAGACCGGAACATCCTTGTTTATTTAAACCACCTCTAAAACCATGTGAAGGAGGTTTGGGAAAAGCTGGACAGGGTGAACGTTTCTTTCCTGGGAACAATATAACATGAAGAACTGCTTACGTGGATGGGAGGGGGACATTTGCATGCATTCTGGGGTCACTATCTTGTAAACTGAATCTTCTGAACTCCAGTTGCCAAGATTCTGAAGAAAACAGGAAATTATAAAAATGTCTCTCTCCCTCAAGCCACTCTCCTTTCTATTAATGGCAGATAAAGCTTGCTGATTGCTGCTAGTGAGAAAAAACACAAAATGATTCTATTTTTAGCAGAGATTGTCTTTTAAGGAGTAGGAAATATTAACAATAACTTGGGCAACCTTAGGTTCCAAGAATCCCGGGCAAGAATATTGGGAGCCTGAGGAGACCCCATAGGAGGCTCAGGTGACCTGACTTGGACTGATGGAGTGCAAGCCACAGCATACAGAAGTCTACATGCATGTGTCAGAGACTTTGCAAAGGGCCCCTCAACATCTGCACACCTCCACAGGCCTTGGACCTTACGTCTCTGCATTAGTTTTGTTTTCTCCTTAGTCCTAAAGTTATCAGTTAGTGTGCATGTCTTCTTTTTTTAAGAAGTTTGATTTTTATCTCTTTAGAAACGGTTTGAAACTAACGGGGCAGACGGAGTTTGACAGAGAGGAGAACAAATCGCTGACAAAGAACCTTTTACGTTTCATCAGCGTTGTTAGGACGACAAGCAGGAATGTCTCAGATAATAACTCCCACTTCAAAGATTTCTCAACTCAATAGAAAGCGGACCATCCTTTTTATTCAACCACAAGGACTGGCACTAAAGAAGACTCCACTGTTTGATTTTTTTTCCACCATGTTTATTTTTCCCCTATTCACTGGGGTACTTGGATAAAATAAACAACATGACAATTAAGGAAACATGGACTTCTAACTTTCCTGCTATCTTCCCTATTCCCTTGGCTCTGTGCTCTTGAGCTCGTGCCCAGGGCCAGCCCAGGCCTGAGGGGTACCATACATACGACTATAGAGATAAGTAAGTTTGGGAGGCTCCAGGAGACTTCTGAGATAGAGGGGATGAATGGGCTGTGCTGAGGCCAAGGTGGAAACGTCCAGAAGCCACAGTCTGAACTTCCCAGACTTATCCAGGGTGGCTCTCTCGCCCTGCAAGTCCCATTCAAATTCATGCCTCCACCTTATTCAAGATGTAGAGAGGTGCTTTGTACAGAATGAGCTGGGGATGCTCATCTGTTCCGGTTTTGAGGTTTCCCTAAAGTTATTTGCTCCTGACCTTGCAGCCTCTTTGAGGAGCAGCCAAGGTATGTTGAGTCCGGCTCCTCCCTTTCCTGCAGTCCTCCCTGGCACCAAATCGCCCACCTCCATTACCATGCAGGAGGAACCCCTAAACATCGGTGAGGCAGGTCCTACGGGGGAAGTATACACTGGAGAACACAGTGACAGTATTAAATGGCGTGAAAGCAAAGGTCAGTGCGAATGTATCTTAATAGAGTGTCTGCAGTGAAGTGTGCCGCCTTTGAAGCGGCCGCTCCCCGCGCGCATTTCCATGGCGAGCCTAACGCGGCATGCTGATGCACCGTCAAACTCACACTTTCAACCCCAAAACCCAACTCTTTGAACAACCCGAGCTTGATTAGACCTTTCTCCTTTTCTTTCCCTCTTACAAACCATTTCCTCGCCTTTAGAAACTCGCCATCAAACCCAAATGCGCCCTCTGATCACCGCAGAAAGCAGAAACAAAGGGGGCTGAGCGGCAATTCAAGCGCCCTTTTTCTTCCCTCACATTATTATCCATTTTTATTATGATCGGGAACAAGTGCCCATTCGCGTGGGTTTTGTTTACCGGAAATTAAATGAAAATGATTTAGTCCACGTCAAACAAAAATATATACTTGTATACACAAGAAAAAAGGCCTGTTAGACGTAAATATTATGTCCTTAATGAAAAGCCTGGACGGGATCCAGGCTCGGCCTTTCAGGATTTCAGTGCGACTTGCCCATTGCCATAGAAATCCTAACTTACCATGAAGATGCACCGTGGCGAAGAAACATTGCTTTGTGAGCGGGCCCTTTGATGTCGCAAGCGTGAGATGCGGGCTCTCAGCTGCGCTGGGCGAGATTACCTTGCGAGCAACGAGGTGGACATCTGTAACAAGCAAATGAAAAATTAAAGGTGATTAGTGACCGACCAAACATTTTTATTTCATTTTGTTATTTTGGATGTGGGTGGAAGGAAAAGTAGGGTCTAGAAATAGAAGAGAAAGAAACAAATGCAGTTTGGGGATGGGATAATTGTTAAACATCGTGGGAAGATGCAAATTCCCCAGATGCCCTCTGCACATTGGTGGAGACCAAGGTCTGCTGTCCACCCAGCCCTTGACCAGGCAGTCGCTGAGCCCTACTGTAGTGAGGCAAAGAGGTGATTGTAGTCCCCCTTCCACAAGGACACTAAGGATGTACTGGGAATATTTTTGTTCTGTTTTTTTTTTAAGGGATAATGAAAAGAATCCCATTACAATTGGGACATTATTTATCTGAGGGAACCATGGGGCTGTTGGGAAGGAGTGGTAATTGTCTAATGCATATGAAGAGGGGAGAGTAGAAAATCCAACAGAGTGGCGGGGCCAGGACTGGTTTCCTGGGCTCAACTTTTAAAAGTAAACTGTTTAGGGGCTCCCCCTAGGTGAGAATATCATAACCCTATTTATACCCAGATTCTTAAGGGACTGGGATGGGTCCGCTCAGGATTTTTCCCCCCTTCTTTTCTTTCCTTATTCCTCTAAATCTCAACAAGTATTTCTGGGAAGCCTCATCCTCCCCAAAGGTGGCAGACTGGAACATAGGCTCCAATTTTTCATTCTTGGCAACAACTGCAAAGGCTTTCATCTCCCCTGCCCCCAACATCTGGTTCTCTTTCTGAGGACTGAGTGAGTACCCAGCACATAAAATACACATACAATCTAGACCCATTAGATATTTGCCTTTAAAACATTTATTATTGCAGTTCATCTCTTAACCCCCTTCTTCACCCTTGGGGAAAAAAAAAAAAAAAAGACCAACATTGTGCGATTTTTGACCATCACAGAATTGACGCGATTTATCCAGACACTGTGGACTAGGTCGGATCCCTTCGCAGTGGAGACCTCGGATCAGTGACGTCATCGGGTCACTGCACTGCCACCCCAGGCAGCCACAAGATTCCACAGGCGGAGAATGGACAAGGGCGGGAAGTGAGGGGAGGGTGATTGGTTTGGGGAAGCCCCAGAGCCTTGAATCTTAAAGCCCCTCTAGCACTCTTTTGTCTGTATTTCCACCTCCTACCCGAAGTTTATAATGTATACAGGAAGCAAGTGGACCAGTAGTCGGACGTATCTGTGCGCCTGGGCCAGTTCAGGGGCAAAGGCTTGTGAACTCAAGGGGCGAAGCGGATGCATTCTTTTCTCCTTTACAGAAGTAACTGGAAATATTTGAATCTGAAACTTGTGTATTTTTGTTTCAAAGGATAGCTGGGAGATGGGGAATTGTAAGGAAGCAAAAGAGGAAGGAAATAGGAGGTAAGATATAAGTGATCCGAACTTCGGACCAGGCTCCAACTGGGAGCTGGGAAAGGAGTGGGGGCGTGGCAATCCCAGCGGCCCAAGTCTCAAGGAAAACAGTTCCCATCCTCTGAACCGACAAGGACTCTGTGGTCTTAGGTTTGCCAACTGAACTTTCCAAGTTTGCACATAAACTCCCCTAATATATATTTATTCTTTCTGCCCGTCCTTACCCCAACACTAGTCATGACAGTGCCTGTGTGGGGGGGGGGGCGGTACTGGGTGTGATTGTAGAACCACATTTAAAATGTAAATATGAGTACCATATTCACATTTTAAAATAATGGACATTTACCAACCAGCATCTTCAAAGAGCTCTACTAACTATGACCTTCCTTCCT